>VWPW01007448.1:0-176558 GCA_013389825.1 Crypturellus undulatus
GGTCAGTCCTTTGTCCTTGCAACAATCCACTTGCCCTACACACGCCACAAAGGCCAGTCTAGAGGAACACCAAAAACTGATTTTGAATTTCTCTTCCTTTCTACTCCTTTTAACATGAGTTAGGAAAGTTGCAGCATGAGAGCCAAAGAGGATATGGGATGTTCATATACTGCTAGAGGTGTCTACTCCACCTGGGCTGCTGAAGAAAATCATTGTATAGGAAGAAACATTTGTTGTAATTGCCAGCGCCATCCATGACTCACTTGCTGCGAGCACAGCAAATACCGTCCCTTGACTACACAGGCAGGGACAGGGAGGGAGCAACACACTTGAATCTCTCATTTCTGTTCACATCTGCTCATTAGTAACGAGCATAATAGAGTCTGCTTATGTTGCCTTGTTTGCAGAAAAAAATGCTATGAAAAATGTCAAGTAAACAAGGTAGGAACAATGTGCTGGAGCCAAGTTTTAAATCAACTGCAGTTGCAATCCTAAAACAGTCCCTAGACACCAGGAGTACAGCATGGCTCAAGTGCTGAATAAAAAAAAAAAATACATGCCTACATTTCAGTTTGTGCATCCTTGCCCAAAGTACGGATTATTAAATTACCCATATCCAATTTTATTCTGGGAAAAAAGTGTGGTAAAAATAGTGAATAAGATCAGCAATTTTCATCAGTTTGTGTATCCTGCCTCTAGCTCCTTCCTTTTAAGGCTGCAGAGGAAGACAAGCTTAAATCCCCATGGCACATTGATGCTTTATAAGTTATTCCAGCATGAATGATCTCAACCTCAGGAATGATATGTGCAAACGCTGCCAAAGCGAAGACAGGCATGGATGAAGAAACCCTTTGTTGTCACAACTCAGGCACGTTATGGGTTGTGACACCTTTTTCTGAGTACCATCCACCACCAGCAGATGTTCACTGAAGAGCCATGAGAACTCCTTGCCAAAAGAGCATCAGATTTCCACTGCCCATCGCAGCTGGAAACAAGCCCTTTTTCTTCCCATTGAGTGGGGTAAGAAACCTCTTTGTACGCACACCACAGGGACAAGGGAGAGGTTCTGCACATCTGCTAGTGGCTCCTGTGTCACTGCCTGCCCGTTACCTCTCCCACTGCAGTGTCCCCACAGGGAGAGCAGCAGCAGCGCTTGTCCCCTCGCCGAGGATGGGCCACATTCTCCACGGACACAAGCTCAGACTTGGGTGCCCTGTGGGCTCCAGGGGATGCACCGCTCAGCAGATCCCCTTAAAAACCCACAGCCTTTACAAGTAGTGAGGGATTATTTTGCTCGAGATGGCAAAGGGCCTAGGCACAACTATTTTCACAGTTACAACAATCCCGCCGTTCCGAACTCAAACACTCAGACCACATCTAGGAAAGCAGAGACAAAGAAATCTGGAACTTATCATTGGAAGGAAAAGTGAGTAGAGTCCTCTGTGAAAGAAATGTTTTCATTTAGTGACCTGTTCCATTTAGAAACACTAGATCCTTCCATTAATCGAGCCACAAGCCCCCAAAAGCAAAAGTGTTGCTCTTTTTTGTAAGAGTTTTACAACATCTTAACAGGCTGTCAGTTTTGCAAAAAGCAGTTTTTTCTTCAAACAAGGTTGCTTAATGCTTTCTTGCCTCCGATAGTGCTGGAAACCCAGCTTTTTACCCTGTAGTATTTTCAGTATTTCTAACTACTGGCTGTTACCCTGATAAACTAGAAAATAATGGATTAGAGAGAAGGGAGACATTTACTCAGGTTCTACTAATAAATCCTGAAAGTTCAAGTGGCAGCTTGACTTGCAGCTAAATGGCTTTTCCAGACCCAGCCTTCCCCTGTCGAGCAGCCAGCATTGGCATTCAGTGTTTTTCTCCCCTTTGCCCACAGCTAATTCAAACCTGAGCTGGGGCTGGACTTCTNTTGAGGGGTTTTATTCACTTAACTCATTTTCAGATGTTATTTAGACACATATGAATGGGCATCCAAATGAAAATTTATCAAGGACTTCACCAAAGGTTTCCAGCTGCCAGCATCCATGGTGACTGTCCACTCTGGTGACAGCAGGGGTGGCTCTCAGGAGCAGCTGTTCCAGTCAGGTGAGATGTCCCTGGCTCCTATCATTGGAACCAAAGCCAAAGCTGCCCGTTCCCCAGCCTGGAGTCAGTGTATTGGCCCCAAGCCATTCTGATCCCACCCAGAAGAGGTTAACAGTTCTTGCTACTTATGCACAGCCAGAGCTGTGTTCCTTCCTGCACAGTGATGCAGAGAGGGATGACTCTGGCAGGAGGCCTTTACAGAGGTGAATTATCTCTCTCAGTGGCATACCCCTCTCTTCCTGTGATAATAACAAATGTTCCACCTTCTGGGAAACAAGACTGGCAGCAAGGGTGTGCTGAAGAACATATTTTACCTACCCCCTGTAGAGGCCAAGCTATTCCCTCTCAAGCATTAGTATTTAACACCACTCTGAAGCAATGACAGTGACAAAACATACTGCAACCAAGAGGTATGAAGCAGCACTGTGGTTTTGGGTTGGAAACCCATAGGTCAGTCCTTTGTCCTTGCAACAATCCACTTGCCCTACACACGCCACAAAGGCCAGTCTAGAGGAACACCAAAAACTGATTTTGAATTTCTCTTCCTTTCTACTCCTTTTAACATGAGTTAGGAAAGTTGCAGCATGAGAGCCAAAGAGGATATGGGATGTTCATATACTGCTAGAGGTGTCTACTCCACCTGGGCTGCTGAAGAAAATCATTGTATAGGAAGAAACATTTGTTGTAATTGCCAGCGCCATCCATGACTCACTTGCTGCGAGCACAGCAAATACCGTCCCTTGACTACACAGGCAGGGACAGGGAGGGAGCAACACACTTGAATCTCTCATTTCTGTTCACATCTGCTCATTAGTAACGAGCATAATAGAGTCTGCTTATGTTGCCTTGTTTGCAGAAAAAAATGCTATGAAAAATGTCAAGTAAACAAGGTAGGAACAATGTGCTGGAGCCAAGTTTTAAANAATTGCCAGTGCCAACCATGCCTCACTTGCTGCGAGCACAGCAAATACTGTCCCTTGACTACACAGGGAGGGAGCAACACACTTGAATCTCTCATTTCTGTTCACATCTGCTCATTAGTAACGAGCATAATAGAGTCTGCTTATGTTGCCTTGTTTGCAGAAAAAAATGCTATGAAAAATGTCAAGTAAACAAGGTAGGAACAATGTGCTGGAGCCAAGTTTTAAATCAACTGCAGTTGCAATCCTAAAACAGTCCCTAGACACCAGGAGTACAGCATGGCTCAAGTGCTGAATAAAAAAAAAAAGTACATGCCTACATTTCAGTTTGTGCATCCTTGCCCAAAGTACGGATTATTAAATTACCCATATCCAATTTTATTCTGGGAAAAAAGTGTGGTAAAAATAGTGAATAAGATCAGCAATTTTCATCAGTTTGTGTATCCTGCCTCTAGCTCCTTCCTTTTAAGGCTGCAGAGGAAGACAAGCTTAAATCCCCATGGCACATTGATGCTTTATAAGTCATTCCAGCATGAATGATCTCAACCTCAGGAATGATATGTGCAAACGCTGCCAAAGCGAAGACAGGCATGGATGAAGAAACCCTTTGTTGTCACAACTCAGGCACGTTATGGGTTGTGACACCTTTTTCTGAGTACCATCCACCACCAGCAGATGTTCACTGAAGAGCCATGAGAACTCCTTGCCAAAAGAGCATCAGATTTCCACTGCCCATCGCAGCTGGAAACAAGCCCTTTTTCTTCCCATTGAGTGGGGTAAGAAACCTCTTTGTACGCACACCACAGGGACAAGGGAGAGGTTCTGCACATCTGCTAGTGGCTCCTGTGTCACTGCCTGCCCGTTACCTCTCCCACTGCAGTGTCCCCATAGGGAGAGCAGCAGCAGCGCTTGTCCCCTCTCCGAGGATGGGCCACATTCTCCACGGACACAAGCTCAGACTTGGGTGCCCTGTGGGCTCCAGGGGATGCACCGCTCAGCAGATCCCCTTAAAAACCCCCATCCTTTACAAGCAGTGGGGGATTATTTTGCTCAAGATAGCAAAGGGCCTAGGCACAACTATTTTCACAGTTACAATCCCGCCGTTCCGAACTCAAACACTCAGACCACATCTAGGAAAGCAGAGACAAAGAAATCTGGAACTTATCATTGGAAGGAAAAGTGAGTAGAGTCCTCTGTGAAAGAAATGTTTTCATTTAGTGACCTGTTCCATTTAGAAACACTAGATCCTTCCATTAATCGAGCCACAAGCCCCCAAAAGCAAAAGTGTTGCTCTTTTTTGTAAGAGTTTTACAACATCTTAACAGGCTGTCAGTTTTGCAAAAAGCAGTTTTTTCTTCAAACAAGGTTGCTTAATGCTTTCTTGCCTCCGATAGTGCTGGAAACCCAGCTTTTTACCCTGTAGTATTTTCAGTATTTCTAACTACTGGCTGTTACCCTGATAAACTAGAAAATAATGGATTAGAGAGAAGGGAGACATTTACTCAGGTTCTACTAATAAATCCTGAAAGTTCAAGTGGCAGCTTGACTTGCAGCTAAATGGCTTTTCCAGACCCAGCCTTCCCCTGTCGAGCAGCCAGCATTGGCATTCAGTGTTTTTCTCCCCTTTGCCCACAGCTAATTCAAACCTGAGCTGGGGCTGGACTTCTGTAACACCACCCTATAGCAAAACATCATGTGGAGCCTTACTGAGGACAAGGGTTTTTTCTACTTTCAAAGCTCCCTTTCCACCCTCCAGTACTCTTGCCATTAGGTTCCTTTAGAAAAATCTGGTGGAAGGATGGGGAAAGGTTTTGTTTTTTTTCCAGCTTTGTCACATCTCTGGCTCCGGCCTTTGTCTGGGCTCAAGGAACACTGACACTGAGGCAAGTTCATGAACTTTTGAGGCAGGTGCTGGCTCCCTTCCGAGCTTTTCCACCCAGATGAGCTTCACTGAAAGCCTATTGTGAGGCGGGCAGCGCTGCCGCACGGCACAGGCTAAGCAGCAGCAGCGGCAGATGTCGGCAGCAGCAGGACAGCAGCCAGCAGACTGACCGCCGTGCCCGCTCCAGCCTCCTGCAGCACTTGTGCACAACACAGGCGCGTTCAGCGCTGCCGGGAGCACCACGTGCCGCTGGCGCCTGCCAAGCAAAAGGCCCGGATCCAGCCTCAGAGGCAGCGAGCACAGGCTCTAGCATCTGGCAGCACGAGGATGTACAAGTCCCTCATGCTGAAATTATTGGACTTTGAGCTGTATTTGTAAAAATCGGCAGGCTGCGGCACCCCGCAGCGAGAGGAAGGATTAGTCTGCAACAGCTGCGTCCACCAAGCTGCCTCCCTGCGCCCTGCCCGCCGGGGCAGGCGGCTCCCGCACCTCTCGGCTCCTCGTGGGAATGGCAGAGGTGCCAGCACGGGTCTCGTCCGCAGCCAAAGAGGGAGCAACTGGGCAGCCCTGGGGCCTGCGAGAGACAGGGCATGTCCCGCACGCCCACCCAGAGTGCAGCCCTCAGACCACCCTGCCCTGCACTTGGCAGGGCACAAAGCCAGGCCTTGGACCTGACCTGCATCAGCCCTTTTTAGTTTGGAAGTTAATCTAGCTAGGAGCAGAATTACCGCCACTGAGCCCCCCTGCCCCTGGCTCAGCTAGAACAGGACTGAATCTGTGGGGCCTTCTTGGCTCCAAGCTTTGCCTTTATAAACACGCTTAATGATCAGCAATGATGCCTTGGCGGCCTCACCCGCATACACTAATGCCCATGTGTTAGGAGGGCATTTTGCCCGCTCGCAAACCAGCCAATCCTGTTTAACAGGGCAGAGATTTAAGAGAGGCTGCCTGCCCTGCTCTGCTGCCAGGCAATCCAGCAGCAGCCCCTGCCCCCAGACCACGATGCTGCTTCACTCAGGAGGCTACATCCCCTGATGGAGGAGAAGGCATCAAGAATGAGCATTTCTGGGGGTGTTTAGATGCAAATTCACAGCAGGAATGCAGCAGTCATGGGGACCTGAGGTACTGTTTCTTAGTACCTATTGCTTGGCTATAGACTTGCATTCATCTATGCTCCACTGCTTCACTCCAGCCCCTCTGGCATTCCTCTGGAAAAGCCCTTTTCAACAGGAATAGAGATGTCCCCACCTCTCCTGCCCCCTGGCAGTCCGATGCAGCAAGGGGACAACCTGCAGTGCGGGACTGGCAGCCCTGGGCCATTGAGAAGGCAGGAGACTGTGGTTGTACCAGCACTGAGTTGCCTCTCATCTGCATGAGGGGTTTCTGTTTCACATCAGCGATCCCCTCCCTTTAGCCTCAAGGTTTCGTTCACCTAAGAACCGTCTCTCACCACCTGCCTGCAGTTTCGAGGATGAGCAGTTAACACAGCTGTTACTCAAGGACTTCCCTTGAGCAATGAAGCCTTGTGCAGTTCAAAGATTAATGTCATTCTTTCCCCTAAGGTAGCCCATTACACAGTCATCCAAAGCAAATCATGCATCCAAAGCATTCCACATGAGAGCATGTTACAAAGGTTCACTCACCTGGAGAGCTTTCCGCAGAAAAGGGAGCAGGAATTGTCTCAAAATTGGAATAACTGCGTGCTTGACAAGCCATCTCTCATCATTGACCTCCAAAAGCTTTTCTCCCACTAGCAATATTTTTTTCTGCTGCTATGGATTGCCCTGAATGTGTTGCAGCTTCTTCCTGGTGCACATTGCCTTTCTTTGGCCACCATCCAGTGTTTGCCCCACAAGTTCCCTTTTTGTCTCCAAGAAGCTGTCACAAATGGAGCCACAATAAACGCAATACACAGACCACAGCTTTCCAAAGAGTTGGCAGGCGCAGCTAGCAATGATAAAAGATCATCGAGAATTTCAAGCATTGCTTTAAATGCCTGTTAGACAGTGAGCTCCCTACCTTTGAACACCAGCCACATACAGAATTCTTCCCCTTATTTACATGCACATGGTGGCCAAGAGGTTTAGGTTGCCACAGCAGTCAGGGCACTAGGAAGCAAAAATGCTGCCTGCAGAGCCCTTGCCCAACAGACCTACAGCATGAACAGAAATACAGAGCAGGCGGGTCAGACAGGCCACCTCCGATCAGGAAGAGTCCAGACAACCACGTAGTACTGGCATCAGAGAGTAAACAGATCCCTTCTTGCATCCCAAGAGAATCAGTGCTGAAAGCCTCCATATTATCACATGAAATAAATGGGAATGCCTCTTCCTCCACATCTCCCTGCATTGGGGACAATATTTTTCTTCAATACCAGTCGACAAGAAGCAGCTGCACCCCCTTTCTTCAGCCCACAGCCTGGAAGAACACGGTGTTAGTGAAAAGGACTTTCATCACATAAAGCAGGCCCGATTTCTTGACTAGAGATGAGGAGGCCCGGCCAAGCACGGGCCAGTGCTCAGCTCAGCCCGGCGCAGGCTGCGCCCCATCGCGCTCAGCTACACTGGCACCCGCAGAGCACCCGGCATCGCTCTCGGCGAGCGGCCACATCACCAGTGACGCCGACGTCCCGCAGCTCCGTGTCGGAGGATGTAAACCAGTTTGCAGCCTGCTGTAATATCATTTTGGTGAACAGCACAATAAATCAATGGCTGCAAATTAAGCATTTTGTTTACACTCCGCACAGCAAGGCTCTCCCCGGCTGCAAAGCCGGCAGAGAAAACTGCCCTTGGATTTCATCACATCCAGCCTCAGCTGCGCCTGCAGGAGCAGCTCCGAGCACCAAGCTCGGCTGCCCCACAAGGAAACATGGCATGGAGACACACCCATGGCTTCTCCCATCCCATCGTGCTGCTCCGGGTGACGGGCCGTTTGCTGCCGGCTCATGTTGAGCAGCCTCTTCCAGCGCTGCCTCTGCCGGCTACAGCACCGCGGAGACAGGGAGGCCCTGCCACTTCCCACCCCCTCCCCAGCTGTTCTCGGCAGGCGATACTAACGCTCACAGCACTCCGTGCACCCTGCAGAAGGGCAGGTAGAGAGACAGAAGGAGAAAAGCATCTGTCATTGAGCCAAAACCTCGTTTGCTGACGCTGCCAGGGCTGCGTCAGAAGAGATCTTTCTCACCACCGCCCCCTCATCTAGTCAGAAGCAGCAGGGATGCTCCAAGCATAAAAGGGAAGGAGAAACAGGAGGGATGGAGCCCGTCTCACAGAGCCCCAGCCTCTACGGGCAGGCAGCAGCGAAGCAGCTTGGGCTGGCACGGTGCCACCCGGCAAGTGCCCCCTGCCCTGGCTGAGCCCCTGCAGAAACAGCCCCAGCCCAGGCTCATCCTGCCCTGTAACAGCAGCCTTTCCCCACCTCCTCCCAGCACGTCACCGAGAAACCCTTTCATGGCCCTTTTTACAGCTTCCCGCTGATGTGTGCGTGTCTCCCTCTGGCACTTTACTGCTAAGGAGGGACTTGGAGTCCTGTAAACCATAAACACCAAGATGCTGAACGAGTCCCTCTCCCTGCATAATCAGGCAGAATAAACATGGCACAGCAGTCACTCACCTGCACTTTCAGGGATTTTTTTTTCACCCCTTCGGTTTTACCTGTCATTCAACTCCCAACACTAACCATCTCCCCCTCTAGCACTCTGCTGCCAGCCCTGCCTCCTCTGCCTTGCCAGTGACACTTGTGAAATTTGGTGGTCTTAGCAGATAGGTGCTGGATGAAGGAAAAACACATCTGAATCCACAGATGTGTATCCAACTGCACCACAGATATTTGCAAGCTCTTACGTAAGTGCTTTAAACTACATCCAGGTTTTTAGCAGAGCTAGATATCAAAGTGTTGTTAAATACCACCCCCTGTACAAGATGCTGCATTGATACAGTCATAACCCCAAAGACCAGCTGCACGGGCAAATGCAGAGCTGGCCTGAGAGAGTCATAAGAGAAGCAATTCACACAGCAAGTCAGCAGAGAACAGAATCCCATTTACCAGCCTTGCTCCTGAGTGAAAACCTGGGGGCCTCTCAGCCCCAGCTGGGCAATACAGCCCTGGAGGTGCCAGCCAAGTGTCAGATGTTCCCAGAGGACATGGGCTGCAGGGGCTGCCCAGGCCCAGCAGCCAGGAGCACGGGCTCAGCCCCGAGAAGGCTGCCACAGGGTTTGGGAGGAAAGTTCACAGGTCTGTCTTAAGTAAAGAAAAAAACATGCCAAGCCCCAAAGCACCAGAGATCCCCCACATCCAGCACTGCAGAGAGCAGATGAAACAGATGCTCATGCACTCGAGGTTGTCCTTATCGCCAGAACAGGTTGTTGCCTCAGGCAACAAATCACTCCTGCAAGTGATGGAAGGACTATTGGAAGCAGCTGCTTCCCACCTTGCCAGAGGCTACAGAGGTTTATATCACACCCGAGTGCACCTAGTGAGCCCCAGCAATGGTGAAGTCAAGCTCCAAGCAGCTCCTCGGAGGCGGGTCCTGTGCTCAGTGACCGGGAGGGCTGCCAGCCCAGGGCCACGCTCCAACCTCAACCTCAGTTCAGCCACTCACAACACTGGAGGCAGCTGGAGTTGGAAAAGGAATTACGGCTTCCCTTTGGAGGCAGGAGGACAGCAGGAAAGGATGAGTTGATTTGCCTCATTTGGTCAAAGATTAAACTAGTTACAAATTATGCTTCTTCCCACACAAGCCAATGAAGAACACACCACGGCATCCCTACCTGAACCTCACCCGCAGCAGCAAGTGACCCAGCACTGTCACTACTCCCAACCCGCAGCAGCCCAACTGAAGGAAGGCCTCCTAGGGACACACCAAGGGGCTCTTCTTGTGACATTCTCCCAGGAAAATGAAAGGTCATCTCTACATTGCTTGGACTGGACAGAAAATTAAAAGGGAAAGAAGGAAAAGGGGGCTTAAAAGAGAATCCACCCACATGCCCTGTTTCCTATGAATATCCCTGCAGAAAATGCACATTAGAATGTAAAGCCTGTTTAAAATAAATATATATATATATAAGTTTCTCTCTCCACCTTTGACAGAAAGCTTGTTATCTCCCACAGGAAACAGGCAAAACACTGTTGCTGGTAACTTGGCCATGCAACTACTTTTCTTTACTCAGGAGACAGCAGCAGTTTAGCAGCAAAGCAATCGCTGTATTTATTTGTAGTTAGCAAAGTGGTTGTAGATCCTTTGGGAACTGGGGACATTACATATGTGAATGACAGCAATATTTCAGAGAATGACAGCGATAGCCAATACAGACTGTTGAGCTCCCTGTGAGGAAGTATTATGAAGCCCATAAAAGCTGCAGAAGACTTTGCAATTCCCATCAGTTTAATGGATAAGATACTGTGGTGATGGGCAACAGGCAGAAAACATCAAAAGAGATTAGCCAGCTGAGACAGAGGGAAATTGTGCATCTCAACTGAAAACCACAAGGAGGAAACTGAGCTGAGATTTGAACACAGATACCTGCATATCGAATCATGGCCATAGGTAATAACATGACAAGATTTCCAAGGGAATTCATTCAATAACTTACCCCGAGTTCTGTTTTTTCCTCCCCTCTGTAGACTGTTGAAAATTGACTGCTATATAATTATCTGTGAACTTATCTGTTCCCATTTTATGCCACCACCAGCCCAGGGGAGGTGCGAAGGCTATATTTGCTCTGATTCAAACGCTTGCCTCTCACCAGAGTGCATGGAACACGTCCCTCGGGCTCCCAAAGGGAGTGCATGGAGCAGCTGAACTCCTCGACCGCTCCGCAGCGCCCACCATCCCCTGCTCCTCATGCCGCAGCCACAGGGATGCAGCTCGGCCGCTCCACTGCAGCAGGAATGGGGCTGGGAGCCTCCGAGCCTTCCCGCTATCTCGGATAATGCTTTCATTGCAGAGAGAGGGGGTGCAGGTACCTTGGGATGAATTCAGCTGTAAATATTCAGAGTGATTCATTGTTTGGCTTTTCTCTCCAATCTAAATAGTTGGAGCTGTCAAAATTGATCTGAGTTTTTACGGTACAATACTTTAGAGAGAGAACAAACTGTGGATTAAATTTGCTGTTGTGGTCCAAAATAGCTTTCAAATATCAACACAGGCAAGATACACATAAAAGAGACTATTTCCTTTGTGAAGCAAGGCAAGTCCTCATATCTCCATTTAACTCCTCCCTGGAGGGTCACAGTGGAAAACTGAGTGCTTTGAGGTGGTTTCCTTTCCCTGTCCTCTTTGCTGGATGAGCTGGGAGGCCATGGAAGAGTCTTTTGCACATGGAAAGGCCCTGCTTGGGCCAGGCAAACTGCCCAAGATGGGGGCAGAGCCAAAAATAAGGACTGTCCCTTGGTTTATTAGGTTTAGTGTACTGCTTATCAAAGTAAAAAATTGTTTTTGCTCAGTGTGTATAAAAACCCTGACTCCTGTTTCTATAATCTAGACTCGCTCTGCCCCTTCCTATAGGAATGGGCTTGTCCCACCCAACTCTTGAGCCATGGATTGGCAGGGGCAATCGGATCCTCTCTACCCTTCTCCCCTCTTCCTTCCAGGAAAGCTGCTCAAGTGAGCAAGCACACATTGGAGCTGAGTATCTGTAACAAGGGAAAAATGGGCAGTTTATGAAAAAAAAAGTACAGATAAAAATCTCGTAAGGTAATTCCACGGTCCCCTAGGAACTCAAAGTGACAACCTCTGAATGATCTTTTCTTGAGGTGGCCACATCTCCAGTAGGGATATAAGGATACACATATATTGGGCTGTTGTGCACTCATGGGATGCGTTCCTCATCCTGGAGTTCAATCCTGGGATACTGCACATGACAAAACCCTATCCTGATGAGTATCTCCTGGCAGCACAATCAGGAGGTTTTCTACCTTTCTTCAGGGTAACTCTTTCTCCCCAGTAGCCATTTCCAGTCTCCCCGCTCTGGTTGCAATTCTGCTGCAGGTAGTGGGTACACAGGGTGCATTTTGTCACCATTCAGAGAAAAAAAAGAATTATGATGCTGAAATAAAAACCACATCCAGCATCCAGTAGCAAAACACTCTCAAGTTAAAAAGATAAAAGATAAAATATTTTTCCCAGGTGAAAAAAAGCTTGAAAAAAAATGCTTGCTGCTACAGCTTTCTAAACATGAGCTACNCCATTTCCAACAGACTCCCTGCTCTGGTTGCAATTCTGCTGCAGGTAGTGGGTAGACAGGGTGCATTTTGTCACCATTCAGAAAAAAAAAAAAGAATTATGATGCTGAAATAAAAACCACATCCAGCATCCAGTAGCAAAACACTCTCAAGTTAAAAAGATAAAAGATAAAATATTTTTCCCAGGTGAAAAAAAGCTTGAAAAAAAATGCTTGCTGCTACAGCTTTCTAAACATGAGCTACCACCTAGATGAGAGGCACTGAAAAATGCGAGTAGGTTGTTGTGATTCAAGGCATTCCCCATCCCCTATGAGCACAGAAACGTTTCCAATTACAGCAAGTGTTAGCGGAAAAGATAACATTTTCTTTTGTTGGTTTCCACTTTAAAAAACAAAACAAGGCAGTTTCTTGAAAGGAGGCCATTTTTCACAGAAGGTGCATTCCAGTGTTTAGTGCAAAAGTTACCACAAAAGCCACTATGAGGCAATATAATATTGCAGAACAACAGCATTTGCAGGTAAAATTCTGTGAAAGGGAAATTAAGAATTTCTCATGCAAATGCACCAACATCAGCAGTCTAGGTGTTATGGATAGGAAATAAAAAAAGCCCAGAACTCATGGATTTTTTACAATTATTTTTAGTTACCTAGTAAAAACATTCTCCATTTGAGGACATACGGTAAAGTTAAAAGCAAATTTTGACATTTTAATTCAAAGATTAAAGTAGTGTTAGAGTTGTTGGTTGTCTTGTATATTTGGTTGGGTGTCTTGTATATTTGGTGAAACCAGCTGAAGCTTTAAATAGGCTGTCCACAGTGTTCCTGCAGAGGTGACACACACAGGACAGCTCATACTTCTGTGGGTCGAGCTAGGATCAGAAGACAGCAGTTTTTCTTTCAAAATAGACACAGAGCAACTAAAACTGGAAATTTGAAATATGGGCCTTCACCCAAGGCACAACCATGCAGCATGCTGGACCATAAGGATGGCTCTTGTGATACAGTAAACCCTGGGCTCAGGAACTGGAGATGGAGCAGAAAATGCAGCAGACAACAGGAAAGCAGCAGCCACTCTTCAGACCAGCTGTGAGCTGCAAAACGCCTGGAACCGTGAGCAGGAAGACTTTCGTGCCCATGGTGAAAGAAGTGAGGCTATGCATATGCTCAAGCTTTGATAACTACCTATCTCCATCTCCAGACTTCCTCCTCGTGACCAGAACAGGTTTGAAGCTAAAGAAGTGCTGTTCTATTTCTGTGGTCTTCATTTCCATGCAACAGTAATTCTGTCCCTCAGTTTCACCCTGCGCAGGACAAAGCATCTGTTTTCCTCACAGCTCTCTGAAGTAAAGAACGTCTTTTACTGTGTGTTTGCACAGTTGAGCACAGGGCAAGAGAGGTGTCACAGCAGCAAAATAAATCCAGAATTATGAGCNCCGTGAGCAAGACTTTCGTGCCCATGGTGAAAAAAGTGAGGCTATGCATATCCTCAAGCTTTGATAACCATCTATCTCCATCTCCAGACTTCCTCCCAGTGACCAGAACAGGTTCGAAGCTAAAGAAGTGCTGTAGGAAGATGCCTGTTCTATTTCTGTGGTCTTCATTTCCATGCAACAGTAATTCTGTCCCTCAGTTTCACCCTGCGCAGGACAAAGCATCTGTTTTCCTCACAGCTCTCTGAAGTAAAGTGTGTCTTTTACTGTGTGTTTGCACAGTTGAGCACAGGGCAAGAGAGGTGTCACAGCAGCAAAATAAATCCAGAATTATGAGCAAATGCTCAGGCTTAAGGCCGCAGTGCCTCTGACTATAGCTGCATGGATGTCATGCAAAAAAAAGGACTAGCCAAGGCAAACAGATGCATTTATAAAGGAGAAAGCTCAAGGCAGAGAGCAGGGGCTGCTTCCCAAAGCCCAGGCGCTTGCTGGAAGCCACGTGCCATCCTACTGACTCTACAGTCGCTCTCCGGTAGCGGACAATTAATAATTTAGTGACTGTCTGCTCATGTGGGAGACCCGGGGGAGGCAGGCCAACAGCTGCCTACTGTTCCATTATTGAACAGATTTGAGAGCAAATGTAATCTGTTTTTCCATTTAGTTTCCAGGGACTACTGCATGCTGTCTTTGTTTAGCAATTGCTTCCCCTTGGCAAGCCCTCTTCCATCCACTTGCACATTCCTGCTCAACCTTTGCCTTTCAATTTCATGATACACCTCTAATGCTCCGACCTTTCAACCAAGCTGTGTGGAAAGATTAAACCATTAATGCCCATGAACTGGGAGAAGGGTATCCAGTTCCACAGGGTCCCTCAGCAGCACAGATAAAAAGGACTTATAGGTGTAATGACCATATGCTCATCACCACAGAAGGACCTGGATTTGGATTTATCATGGAACAGCTTCACAGGACAGAGATTTGGATTTATTGCAGAACCTCAGCCACCTCTGCTCACTTGCAGTGCTACCTGGTGGGACACACACTCCTGCTCAGCAGGACACGGGGATGGCTTCACAGAAGGTCTACTTCTCTGCCGCTGCCACATCCAACCATGATACCAGTTTTTGCACCTCAGTCATGCCCCTGCACTTGTCAGAATACAGTTTCTACATGAAGAAATATAAAGTCTGCATTTATAACACTAAGAAATCTGAAGGTGTTTGCACATCAGTGTCTAAAGTGCAAGAGACTGAACAGCAGAGCTATTCAGGGAAAGGACCCCACTCGAGTATCAGCTGGCACTTCCATCACCAGATAGCACTTTCCAGGCAGGGAGATGAAAACTTAAGAGGAAGGGAAGAAGAAAAACATGACTGGCAGAGTGAGAAAGAACCTGAACTAGATGGAACCTGCCAGTGTTACAAGATGTGCTAGCGAGTGCTTTGCAATGAGTGGGAAGTAACATCTCTGATGAAACAAGAATGTGCTTACACAGGTTTGGATCTCAAGAACTCAGCTGTCACATATGCAATAGGGCTGTAAGCACAGATTCACGTTGCAAAATTTAACTTCACTGTAATTTGCTGCTGCCTACTGCACTGTGCAGCTTGGTGTCCTCCTCCAGAGGGGCTGTCACTAAGGGCACCCCAGGGCTGAGCTAGGGTGCTGCTACTTTCAGGCCTAACCTGACAGTGGAAGGAGCCAGAGGAGCTCAATCGCCAACCCAAGACCAGCTTTAAGAGTTACTTGAAGAGGCTGTGTAAAGGCCAGGCCAGAGAACAAAAGCCCTTGTGGTACAAATCCATGACAACACTAATATATTTTAACCCACAGCACAAACTTTAAATTGCATGAAGAAACTATTAAGCAGAAAGTATCAAAAGAAAAAAAATCACATTAAAACCCTGCTAGCAGAGGAGGAAAGGAAGGGGTGGGGGAGAAATGAACACAGCTTTCTGATTGTCTGGATAAGAAATGCTTGAGAGAAAAAAAACCTCCCAAGGAATCCATTAAACTCAACATTACCTCAATGCACTGCTAGCGTAGAAAGCACTCTAATCATAGCCTCTAACCCAAAACACAGAGCTGCTTCCCCAAGGTTTGCACCTAGAGAGGATATGCAGTTACTTCTTTTCAGAGAGATTTTGGCTGCTACAATCTCTTGCTCTGACAGGGTATTTGATGCCCATCTGCAATGCACTCAACCAGCGTGCACTCAAACCTCAGCATCTTGGAGTAACTGAGAATCCTGAGCCCAATGCAGGCCACTTGGCTTAACAGCAGTAAGGTGGTAGTACCTTGCCTCCCATGCTGTATGTTCATATAAAGCTTAAAGCACTTTAAAAACATATAAAGAGCCACCAGAACCTCAACAGAGGCATTATCAAACCCAATTACCTGGTGGGTAGACTGAGGCCCAGACAGGGTAAATGACCAGGATCAGGCACAGTTAGTACCTCAACAGGAGACTGGGAAAACCAGGAGCTGCAGGAGACTCGATGCTTGCAGACCTTAAAACCCAACTGGACAAGATCCTGAGCAGCCTGTTCTAACTGACTGCTTTAATCTCTATTTCACACAGAATAGCACAAGGGAGAAACTACTGCCATTTATGTTCCCTTCCTGCTGCAGTCTCCAAGCCAAAAAAAATAAAAGCACCACAACCCCAGGGGCCCATCCACCTCCTTAGCATCCTAGCCTCGTTGGCATGACAGTAACAAGGAATGTTACCGTGACCTGTATTGCTAATAAGGTCTCTGCATCTTCTCACCTCCTTGCCCCCATCCAGAGAGGAACATCACACTAATCTGCTTATGTCACCTACCCTCTGCCTGAGGTCTCCTGCCAACAGCAACACAAATTGTGGGTATTAGGTACGCCTCTGAGCACAACCACCAAACCCTGTGTCGCAGGCAGCTCCCTGAAGACCAGGCCTGCGTTCAGAAAGGACTGCTATGGCATCCAATTCCATGCCCCAATCTCTTTAGACACGTTTCACAGTAATTGTAAAGCCGAGCAGCCTGGATTGTGCTCAGTGCCTTCGTTTCAATGTTTATCCAAGGTGACGCATATTTCCAGCTGTGATCTGTCAGCGATTATTTCCATACCCTTCACTTCATCCTTGTATGCACGCGTGTACCAAGGAACGAGCAGTAATTAAAAGAATTGGGGTCTATTTAATTACCTTCTGACATGATAGCACAACGGCCGCCTTCAAAGCAGCGTGACTCCCCAGCAAATCGAATCTAATGGCAGTCAAACAGCAGCTTGGGACCTACAGGATATTAGCACAGGTTGTCTCCATTTGTGGAGAAAAAAAGCAGCAGGTTTCTCATTTCCAAACAGGAAGGGAATGTGCCCATTTCAGACCAAAGCCCCTAGCAGAAACCAATGAAAGGGGGAACGGCTGTGGAAACTTTTAGTCTTGAAAGATTTGGCCACGAACATGATTGAGTTACTACAAGAAGGAGATGGGGGATGCCCAAATCTCATCTATATGAGCTAGAAAGATTTGGCTTCATAAAGATTTACCAGTAGCTCATGCCTCAAGCAGAGGAAAGCTCTAATCCCTCTTAATTGTCCCTTCAGCCCTTCACAGCAGTGCTAAGCTGCTTAAGAAGCCAACTGAAGCCTGCGAAGGCAGCGCAGAGAAGCCCAAACCTGCACCCACAGCAGCGCAGAGCCCCAGGCCCCTGGCCAGAGAGCGTGTCCAAGAGGGGCTTCCAGGGGCAGGGATCCGGGCTATCCACCTAGGGCACTTCCAGCACTAAGAAAGTTGAACCAGGAATTTTTGCCATTACACAACCTTAGATGAGGTCAGGACACCCAAGCCAAGGCCTCCCACGGCCTCACAGTGCGGAGTGGTCCATCAGGGATACTCCAGTGGGTACTCCAGGAGCAAATTCAAACACTGGGATACCAGAACCAAGCACTTTCCCCTCTGCCTACTCCGTACTTGCCTTGGTGTTAAGATTTAATTACTTCAAGTTGTCCCTCTGTCACACTGGATCCCTTGGGCTCAGTCTATTTTTGATGTGTTTGTACTTGTGACAGTAATGGTGATGCCAGAACCAACATCCAAACAGCAGCCTATTTTTATCTCCTAGTTCAGGTAGGGGGCACAGAGCCACAGCGAGGACCGCCCGTCTCCTCTCTGCTCACAGCAGACAACCTCCACTCTCCTGCTGAAAGAACTGGCTTTCAGCCATCCATCTTCTGTGACAGGCCTCTCCCTTTGATCCTTTCACACAGCTACCTCAGGGGACGGCATAATTGTCTTCAGAGATATTTGGAAATTACTATGGCGCAGACACGCTTGCACCAGGACAGCTATGGTGGCTTCAGGCTCTTTCAGTCCTACCTTTGGGGGTGCCGGCTCCCCACAAAAATCCGTTACAAACTTGCGGTGAAAAGACAGGATGCAGAACCCACAAACTGTTCCTTTGTAGAAAGGAAATGAAAAACCAAGCAGAAAAATCTAACCACACGTCAGCTCATCAGGAGAAAAACAAAAAAAAGTAGAGAAAGGAGATCCTCAGAGACTACAGCATTACACTCAGCACAGTCAGCCCAGTTCTCAGCTCATGCAGGAGGAGCTGCAGGTGCACAGCACCTCTGAAGACAGCAAGCTTTTAGCTTTCCAAGTCACCCACAAACTCACTCCTTGAGGAAAATGTGCACCCTTTTCTCTAAGAACAGAGGTACTGCACATTCCTTCCAGAAACTATCTGTAAGAGGGTTTCCCCTGACCCCGACGGCAGCATCAGTGACCAAGCAGAACCTGAGTTGTTTCCATCTCAGCACTCAGCTACTGGGCTCTTCCAAAGGGCTCAGAAGTGTTCTTGCACAGAGGAAAGAGCACTCAAGTAGTCTCATTACTTTCTACAAATCTTCAGTCCCCTGTTAAAGCAGCAAGCCCTTTTTCCTTTGTTTTTAAAGAAGTTATCACACAGTTTTCGTTTCTGCACAGGATGTTACTCCCAACACCTAACTTCAAGCACATGGGAAAAAAAAGTCATCAGAAGGTTCAGCTGAGGGAGCACAGATGAACTAGCAAAAAAGTCACCCAAATCTGTGTAGAGGCAGTTGTGTGGAAAAAAGGCAGGTTACACAGTTGACACCATGGAGCACACATACTGCAAGCCCAACAGATCTCACCCTCACAAATTAGGCCAACCACATCCCACAGATGAGTTTATATTGTCCTCTCAGCACTGACCTGGACTCCAAGTGATTTAACTTGAAAGCTTAGGTTCAATTTGAGCTGTGTGCACAAATATGAAAGCTTTTTGGGTTATGCCTGCCTGCCCTTTATGCTTTCAAAGCTTCACTTGCCCAATACTCTTGTGCCCTGTGCTGGGTTAGGGGAAAAATGTGTATTCAGTGAATCCTTGCCACTGTCCCTGCAAAACAGGGCAGATGCTCATCTCCTTGGCCAGGATGTTCTCTCTGATTTTGACTGCATGAGTTGGGGGAAGTGTCTGTTCTGCAAACAGCAGTCTCAGAATCCAATGAGAATATCCACATTTACAACTGGAAATTCATTCCCTGGAAAAAAGACTTTCATGCTTTGTTTAAAATTCATTGTTTCTTGTAAACTCATTCGCTAGAATATTAATAGGAGGAAAACATATAAAAGGAAGAAATGCAGCTGACAATTTGGTTAAAAATTCAAACCAATGTTCATAGGACTTTTCAATTTCCCAGCTCTGGATTGCATCATTTTCAAGGCATGGGCCCTGAGATAGGCCTGAATTCTAATGCTACTTTGAAAAGAAAAGGCATGAGGAATGTTTTAAGAGATTCTGTATATATTTTAAGCTGAGAGTATAACTGAAAATCCACTAGATATTCTGAAAAAAGAAAGGAGGTGAAGGACAGAATATTAGGCAGGAGGAAGGAGCTTTAGTCCACACACGCAGAAAGGCCAAGATCGTATTTCTCTTAATACGAGTCTGGATCCTAAGCAACCACAGTCAAGACCCAGTGCTACTCAAAGAAACACTTGATTTGTTAGTGCTCCATAGGAGACACTTGATAAAGTTACTACCTTGGAGAGAAAGGGCCTGAAAGGCCTGTTCTCCTCTGGGCTGCAATTGTCATTTGACTCAATAGTTCAGAGACAAACAACTATTCAGTGACCAAACTGTTAAAACATTTAATCCTGTAAATTCCTTGCATATGCTTGTGTATATTTCTATTAGACAGCATCAATATTTCTTAAGTAAAAGCATTCTGAAGTCCTAGGAAATAAAATACTGAAAATGAAAGCAAGATGGAAAAATGGCTACAATAGTTATTAATAAGGAGCTATCCTTAATTACACAGGTGAAAAAGGCAGCAAAGTCGCACCAAGTTAGCACCCAAACATTTCCAATAAACACTGACAGTCTTTCATAGCTGCATCTCTCGCGAGTCCAAGCTACGCACACAGGGGCTCTGGAAGCAGAAGACTTGGCCTCACAGATGGCATCTGCGCTTCATCCACCTCTGTTTCTCTCCAACAGTAATTGAGAAGATCACCAGCAATCAGAGGAAGTCAGCTGTTCTGAGCCTGTAATGAAACAGGGCTGCAACAGCTGTGCCACATCTTTTTACAATTATCCTTCCTCCACCTCTATAGTGTCAGCTCCAAGGAGAATAAACCTTGCTAAACCTGAAATACCTCCAAAAAAAGATACCCAGTCTCTGGTGCATTTGTAGGAATGAGAGAATAGCACTAAACTGCTTGATCCATTCCATCACTGCTATGGGTGTCAAAACACCATCTGTAAGAGGAGCCAAGAGGTGAGCTGCAGCACTCGTATAGAGGAAAACCTGACATACCTAGTGAAAGAAATCACAGTATTGGAAGAAAAAGTAGGGCCAAAATAAGGATTTCCCTCATTCACCTTACTTCATAGAGTCAAAGCACTGTACTTAAGGATGCCCCTAAATTATTACTCGAAGTAAAGGAGTAAGTGAGGGGAAACATGTAAAGACATTAATAGGGAGTGAAGTAAAACAAGCCATATACTAAAGCTGTCTCAAGGCAAATTTTATGCACAGAAGACAAACCAAGGGGAAACCAATGCTGAAGGGAACAGATGTGACAGAATGTGAGACACCCTAAGGACTATGGCAAACAGCCACACAGCAAACTGCCAAGAGAGGGTGTATAACTGCTCTTTTCTACAGAAAGGAACCCAAAAGCAGAACCTTCATGCAACTATATCACAACAAAGGAAGGAAAGGTAGTAAGGGATAATGCCTCCCAAAAAGAACACATTAGATGACTTGAAAAAAAAATATACACTCTCTTAAGGTGTCAAACACCATCCAGGGCAGTGATCTGTGCTGTTGAAGTAGCTTCAAAGCATCATTGTCATGGGACATGCTCACTACATCAAAAAGCCCTTCATGCTGGGTTGATAACAGCACCTTTGCATGGATGCCAGTGAAATCCCTCCACTAGGAATGGAATAGGAATCAGCTCCAACTCGCACACTGCCCCAGTCCCAACCACCCGCATGTGTTTCCCCAGAAGGCAAGAGCTTCTTCAAGGAAAACCCTCCAATTGTTGGTTTGTTACATGTACGTAGGGAGCCCATCTCTGGTGAGAANAATGGAATAAGAATCAGCTCCAACTCGCACACTGCCTCAGTCCCAACCACCCATGTGTGTTTCCCCAGAAGGCAAGAGCTTCAAGGAAAACCCTCCAATTGTTGGTTTGTTACATGTACGTAGGGAGCCCTTCTCTGGCGAGAAGCATTTGCAGAGGATCTTCCCAGGACCCAAGTTGACTAGCAGAAATCACACACTTCCCTGCAGCAAAAATCCCACATTGCCAAGTGTGGAGCCCCTCCGAGCCGAGCCCAGGCGGGAGGGAGGCCCCCAGGTACGGCTGCATCAGCACAGTGAAGTCTGTGTAAATCACAGAGCCATTATCAAGGGTAAAATTAGCTCCTGTTACTGACAGCATCTATCACTCATTCTTACTCTAATCTCTACCAGGGGAAGGATTTACAAGCAACAATGATGAAAGAGAAGAGGACAAAAAAAAATATCTAAGCAATACAAAGGGGGGAAAAAAAAAAAAAAGAAAATCAAAGAAAAGATAACAAAAGCATTTGTGAGGCTGGAAGAAACAAACTACATTATATTACAGGGACCAAGGGATCTTATCACACCCAGATAAGATTTTCATTCAATGTGTTGGGAATTTTTAACTGCTTAGAAGATTCAAGTCTATTGCCAGGTACTTCCAAGCTCCAAGGTAGGATTTTTTATCCATGTATCACATTGGTTTGTCTCAGTAAAAATCCTTAGGAAATACATACATAAAAAATACACCAGACACACAGATGTTGGAAGAATCTTAATGAACATAGACAAGAACTAAAAGTGGAAAACAGCAAGAGCTCAGATTTTATGTCAAGGTTACTCTTAAAAAAGGTTTGTTCTTTCCCTTTTTCCCCTCCCTCTTTAAGTGTTAAAACATCTATTAATCACAGAATAATTAGCCATGATGACCCTAGCCCTTAGGTCAGTGGAGAATACACTATTAAATAGCCCAGATTAATTTCCGCGTTGTACAGTCATTCACCTACCCATTATGGAAAGTATTCTTAATATGAAACACAAAGAGGGGAGGAAAGCAAAGTTCCAAGAGTGCTGTTTGTTAGCTCCAAGAACCACTGCTTTGTTTATCAACCTTCTCAACTTCTTGACAGAATGAATTACCACAAATGAACGAAGCTTCCAGGTGCCCTGAGCAGCCTGGGAGACAGATGCACTCCTTCCCCTCCTGAAGGCACAGGACTCCACTGCAGTTACACAGAGGTGCCTCCGTCATCTGTATTAACGTCATCCTCTGTAGGAGCATCATTAAAAAGTGCCTTTTGTTCCAAGGTCTCAGAGCACCTAATCAGTAATTATTAATGATGCCGCACAGCAAGCCAGTCACAGGGCCACTGTTGAAATCCCATCACTCCTTTTACAACCACTGAGCCAGAAGGGGAATTAGCCCTAAACTTCCAACCCAACTTCATTTCACATAGGCAGCTAGAGACATTAGAGACCTAGCTGGAATCAAATTAGGAAGAAAAAAAAGAAATTGACTGAAGAGGCTGCTCTATCTTTGAAGCCAAAGGCAAGTCTCACACAAAGACAACTCCATCATTACCAATGGGCAGAGCCTGCTGCTCCCACGCACCTGTTTTGATGGGAATGCCTGTGGGACACAGGGCAATGGGAACTGGGAGGTACACAGCCCAGTGCTCCCAAACATAACACTGGCACTGCGGCCTTGCAACCTCATAAGCTGGAGAGCAAGCAGAAAACATGAGGCCGTCCTTATTGCAGCAGTCAGTTTCAGAAACCACTGACCACTAACTCAAATTAAATACTCAAATTATCTTAGCTTTCCACTCAGTACCATTCCCTATACTCTGCTCCCTCTCTTAAGGGAAAGGAAGGCATCAACATCTCTCTTAAAACATTGAAATGAATGTGAGGAAATTACCTACTTGCTAAGAGGTTATATGCATGCGTGTGTGTTTTGGGAAGCCTACTTTGCATTTCTAGTTCTCAAAATACCCCTAATATAATACCCCTAATATAATTTACAGTGGGTTGTGAAGATTGCCATCCCAGTTAATCAAATATAATAAATAGCTCTGACTGAGCAGATGACTCTCCTATAGCACTGTGGTTATCAGAGGTATCGGTCTTAATTTGAAGCTCCATTCATCAGCTCTGCTAACAGGATTGTGCAGAGAGTGATATTTGGCAGAAGTGTTTTTGAAATTCCTAAGTGGAGAGGGTGCATTGAGGGAGGCAAGACGGATGTTTCCCTTATTGCTACTTGGAGGAGGTCTCACCACCTCCCCACCCAGTAACAGCAGCCCGAGGGACACATGTCATTACAGAGAATGCCGTGGTCACAGGTGAAGACTCCTTGTTTTGTTTAAATAAAAACCAACAATAAATTCAATATGCAAGGAACAGCCTATCCGCTATAGCGTGTTCCTACAGCCCCAGGCAAAGGACTTCAGGACTGAAGGCCACAAAGGAATTCTCAGTTTATTGACCCATGAGGGGCAAAACAAGTGAGACAAAAAGGGAGCAAGAAACAAGAATGAACAAGTGCTCTTAGACCATCTATTCAATCAGAAGCCAGCACCATTTTGAACCAGCTTTTACAAAAGTATACAGTAGAAAATGATAAACCATAAAAGTGAGAAACCAAAGTAAAATAACACCCTGTCCTGTATCCTCCCAACTCCCTCTTCGGCCTTGTCCTTTGGAGCAATTCCTTTTGTTTCTGCCAAAGGGAACAAACATGCTGGAAAAGGCCTCTCAGCTGGTGCCTGGATGTCCCAGAGACCTTGATCTGCCATAGGACTGAGTTGCTGCCCCAACACAGAGAATAAAAATGATCGAGTCCCCCTCAGAGGCAGCCCCTGGACTCATGGGGCAGGGGAGCAGAAGCAAATCAGCAAGGAATAGGGAGAGGAAGAGAAAGAAAGAAGGAAACATTCTGCAAGTCAACAACAGTTTGGCATTTAAGTTAAACACAAGCGAAGCCTCTCCCCCATGCTCCATTGTAACACTGTTGCTCTAAATCCCCTTTTATTCCTTTAATTATGCATGAAAAAAAACATGCGACCTCCCTGCTCCGCCGCTCAGCCGAGCAGCAGCTCGGTGCAGAAGGCTCATTATACAGCTTTAGCAGGGCTGAGTGCTCTGAATTATTTAAATCTCCATTAAGCCTCCACTATGGCATATCTGTGTGATAAACGGATCAGGTGCTGCTGGATTTCTCTCCCCTGACCAGCGAGCTCTCTCTTCTTCCACCTCTCTCCCTCCTCCCACCAAACTCAGCAGGACAGGAGATAATTGCCAGGAGGGAAGGAGTTTGCACTCGTGCTATCAAGGGTTTCGTCGTCATTTAAAAAAAGGCCAACTGAGCCAAGTAATAAAGACACTTAATCAGGATTAGCATTAGAGGGCAGGGTGAGGTGGTCAATGCATAACTTGTTTAATGGCCATTTTATTGTTTAAATTAAATAAAACTTAAATCATTACGTTTTACTTAACCAGTGGGAATGCCCTGTCCCTGTTTTCAGATCACCACTGCAGAAGGGGGCAAAAATTGTGTATTGTTAGAGAAAGGGGGAATCGTGTGATGATGGGGCCAAGTGGACTCAACACAGGGTCTGTCTGCTTTGTCCTCCCATCCCACCGCCAGCGCAGGAGGGTCGCAGGAAAGCACATTGCCCACAGCTTCCCTGGCAGCAAAGGCCGAGTCTGTGACCTGGAACCAGGTCAGCCCAAGTGTCAAGGAAAGGCCCTTAACCCCTGTGAAAGGCAAGAGCAATCCCCCCAGGGCAAACCTGCTGTTACAGATGTCTGAGCATGAAGGGAGAGGGAAGCGAGCACTGCTCATGCATGCGTCCAACACCTTCACGCCTCTTGGGGCCCCTATCAAACAGCAACCCCTAGGGAGGCTCCAAAGGTCCCAGTAGGAAAAGCTCAGGCTAGCAAAGCAGTTTCCTTGGCTTCTTGCTTTCCAGGGCNATTTGAGCATGAAGGCACGGAGGGAGAGGGAAGCAAGCACTGCTCATGCATCTGTCCAACACCTTCATGCCTCTTGGGGCCCCTATCAAACAGCAACCCCTAGGGAGGCTCCAAAGGTCCCAGCAGGAAAAGCTCAGGCTAGCAAAGCAGTTTCCTTGGCTTCTTGCTTTCCAGGGCATCAGGCAAGCCAAAAAAAAAAATGTTCCTGAGGATTTTGAGGGAGCATCAGCTGCAGCAAGCCAGGACCACAGCAGCCACCCCTTGCCCACCTAGGCACACTGCACCACTGCCAAGTGGCATGGCATAGAGGAGCTACTGCTGAGAACAAGCCAAAGATGCTTTCAGATGACTTTCATAAGGCCACTCAGGACATGACCAGAGCAAAAGATGTGTCAGCATCTCTGTCTCAGCCTTCAGCTGCCATAGCCCTCATCTCAAAGGATAAAGTAGTGCTCATACATCTCCACAAGCAACAGGAATCACCCGAGGGGAATCGCTTGAGGTATGGACAGGCATACAAACACACATGAGTAAAACAATCCTTCAGAGGGTGCGAGCTGGTCCACAAAAGTGAAGGGAAGAAACCACCCAGAAGTACAACTTCATATTTGCAAAAGCCCCAATCAACAACACAAACAGGATTTGGCTGCTGCTCAAGAGAAATGAATGTGTCCCCAGGTCTCCAAAGGCTTTGGCTCCTTGACTGCAAAACAGAGATAAGAGACCTCTGTAACCTGCTGTGCATGTGGGGAGGCCTGAGCATCACAAGGGGCTTATGGAGGTCAAGCTAGAGCTCTCGCCCAGTGCTATCTCAAAGTGCTTGCTGAGCAGGGCAGGAAGCAGATGGGCATGGGTAGGTGCACTAGTTTATTTGTGAAAGCTATTGGAAGATGTGCTGAGGAGGAAAGCTGCCTTTCACATTAAAAACAACCTCTGCAAGGAGAGGAGGGGAAAAGAAAAAAAAACTATCTCATTTTAAAGTTTCCATATTTATTCGAGATAAATGGAGACAGCTCAGTGGCAGCATTTTCTTAAGACTTGAAAAATAGATGGCAGGACTCTAGAGACAGGTTTCTCCCATACATCATTCCCTTCTCCTCCCAGTCTCTTGAGGACACATGTTGCAGCGACATCTTTTACCAAGATTTACAGAGCAGTCATACTGTCAGGGATGTGGAGGCAGCCTCGCTGCCAAAAAGCTGCTGTCAAGCCAGCACCATGCTCAAGAGGCAGCTGTTCACCTTGTTTATTAAACCACAGGTTCTAGCTAGGGAAAGAACAGAGGTAAAGGAAAAGGTAGATCTGTCCCTGTTTACCAAGCTGCTCCTGCAGTGAAGAGCCTAGTTACTGCCTTACACCAACACCAACTTTAAACTCTACATTATTTTGTAGCTCTGACAAAACTTACTTCTTCAAGATGCAGAAAAGCAATTGGATCTCAGCACCCTGCTCCCAGCTCCACATTACCTAGGCAGTACCAGGGGACAAGCCTGCCCTCACCTGCATCCCCGAAAGAGCTCCCAACAGCTCCAGCAGTGTTGGCACTACCCTCATGCTCTCTCCATGACTCATTTGCTCTGGCTTGGGCCGACTCCCATATGCATTTTTAAGAACAGCATGAGTCAGACATGAACCAAAGTCCCCAAATGCTAGAAATGTTCAATTCAGACTTCATTTTAAAGAGGAAGATATTATTCTTGAACGCAAGACCTCCAGCAATTACTCAGCTCTACGTGCTGAGATTTTTTTTCAAAAATATCAGATAGTAGAGGTAGTATTTTATGAGTATAAATCAACCCAGTTTACACAATAAACATCCCTATAGATACCCTGGAGAGCAGTCTTCCAAGTAACCTAAATACACTAAGACCACCTACCCAAGTGGGAAAACCTTAACAGGCTCTGACTGATTCCCATCCTCTTCCTCCTACCATTGCTCTACAAGATGGAGCAGTCAACCAGCACATTTTTCTAATACTCTGCTGTGCTCTACCTGTCCCTCCCTTGGCTGGCTACACAGTTCCTATATTCACCCAAGAGTCGGCTCAGATGAACAGACTGAGAGCTTGGCCTTGCTTGATGTCAGGGAAGGGGTTAGAGGGGTTGAGCACAACAGATCAACAGTTTTTGATTTAGGTCTCATGAAGTTTCATAAGCTCTTACGCTGCTCCCAGCTTGAATGACCAAGACTGCAGCCCTGAATACAGAACCAGTGACATGGGCCGCCTGCAAGAGTCCAGAGAAGAGCTCAAACCTCCACACTTTGGAGAGAGCAGCAGCCCGGCCCCCATGCAGCGCTGCAGATCTGCTGCATCACGAGTTCTGGAGGCCGATCGCATGTAAGTGCCTTGAGAAGAATAACCCAAGAAAGTTCAGTATTAAAAAAAAACCACTATCAGTTTCTAATGCAATTAACAAACCCCTGCCAAGCAAGCCAATAAGAGCACTTCATCAGACCATGATAGCCCTGGAGGGTACAGAGTGGCTGCCACGGTAACTCCTTTAATTGCCCTTAATGTTTCATTAAACACAATTACATTTAAGCCTAAACTGTGCCATTTGTTGTGGTTTTAATTAGACAAAGGGCAAGATAAAAGGATTGGATTAACCCTCCTTTCCCCTCCCATCTACTGAGGGCTGGCCGCAGTTTGAAGCTGGATTTGTTTGAAATTGCAAGAAAGAGACCCCCAAAGTACATCCACAGACCTACCGACAGCTCAGACTGCCTCTGACAGACAGCTTCAGCACGAGGAGCAGGACAGGTGAGACCCAAAGTCTCCACTCCCTCTCCTTGCACTCCCCTCGTGCAGGCTGCACCAGGGCATCTCAGCCTGTTTCCATCCACACCCAGCATCACAGTGAAAAAGCTGTAAAAAAACAGCATCACCACCAGCCTATTTGATGGTACAAACTCCTTCTGAAACCCAGGATGATCACACACTTGTTTCCGTCAACTAAAAAAATAAAACTTTTTCCCCTTTAAAAAATGAATTCCATACATTCTTAAACAGTGCTTCTAAATTAGGTCTAAGGTTTAACTGCTGAACATTTATCCTTGCTTGATATTACCACTGGCTACAACAAACAAGGCAGCCTGCCCTGTGTCTGACTTCAGAGCGAACAGCACATTTAGCTGCAGTGCCATACACCCAAACCAGAATAAACCTTTGAAACGCTATTTTGTTCAGAGGTTTATGGTACAATTAACATTTTTTGTTTGTTTCCAATGACTTTTCTTCCCCTTTGAAGCTGACAAGGGTAGGAACAGCCATGCGTTATGAACAGAGTGTCTGCAAGGTGGAAAAGAAATGAAGCAGAGCAGGAAGGGACCCTCTGAAGCAGGTAGGAACCATTATCATACCTGTGGGAACATCGGCACCATCGGAGGGCACTCAGGCACTACTGGAACAGGAGCTTTAACAGAACAGACATGATTGAGACCGAAATAGCCGCTCAGTGACAGGTCTGAAGAGCCTCCTTTATGCCCGCCGCAAGGCTGAGATTTTGCTCTCACCTGAGAAGTGCCACACTCTGCCAGCCTGATCCAAAGACTCAACAGAAGTCTCACATTAGCATCAGTGAACCTTAGTGCTAGCCAAGGTGTAACAGTCCATGTATCACCATCGGGGGGAAATAAGCAAAATCCATCCTCAAATTCACACTGCTATTTTGCAGGGATTTTTCACAATATCTCTCATCTTCACAGTTTCTACTCACAAGATAAATCAATGCTTTTTAAAGCTGTAAGTAAAATGATGGGACGGGGCAGGTGAGAAACACAGCAGAGAACTCGTGCCATGCTGAAAAAGTGAAACCCAGGAGGAACAAACTCCCTTTTGTGGCCATTAGCACAGCTGTGCTGCGTGGAGGCATCCTCAGAGGCGGTGAGGAAGCACCACCACTGCGCAGGGAGCTGACTGGGAGATCCATCAGGGTTTCAGCAGAGCAAGAGCTGCATGCCCAAGCTAAGCAAGCTCACAGACAAAGCAGAGCTGGGGGACCTGGGGAGACAAGAGTGTAGCTCTGGATGAATTACTCTTATCTTTCAACTTTGGCTGAGCAACCTGAAACAGTTGTCCTTGTTGCACAGACTGTCACCAGAACAAGGCAGTGGAAATGAAGAGCAAAGACTTGGTGACAAGCATGAGGGGAAGTATGGCAGGAACAGAAGGGAGATCTTCATCTAGCTGTTCAGACTCTCAGAGAAGACGAATCCTTAAGCCCTTTCCCTGTCTCAGAGGATTGGATCCCTTGTTTCCCAGGAGAAAAACACAGTTACAGGTCAGAGAGTGAAATAGTTTCTAGAGTTACCACTTGAACACATACTAACGTGATGACACAGGACTGAACTTCAGCAATCTCTCCTCAATAAGCCCTGACCGCTGGGCTAGATCATTCTGGACATCTTCCATTCCTCATCTGTCCTGCTATGTAAGACAGCATTAACAGGAGAAACACAATGACACATCACAACCCCCAGGGCTCAGCTACCTATGGTAAATCCCACCCATTAAGAGGCAACATTGCACCCAGCAGCTCTTCTACCTCCAGCATTAAGGGGTCAGCCTTAAACTTGAGCTTTGGGGAGTAGCAGGGGGCAGTGGGGTACAAGGGAACGAGCAGAACAGCTGTTAAACTCTTAAATAGCTCTGAAATTGGACCCACAAGGATAAAAGTGTTTTTAGTGCCTATAAGGCCGACTATAAACTCAATCTGTCAGACAGCAGCAGCTGTTAAAGATAATGGTCCTGGTAAATTTAACTTCCCAACTGCCACAGAGGGACTAGTATGATGTTAAGTTTCCTTCTCTGCGAAGGCGGGGGGGTGGGAGAGAAAAAACATCAAAAAAATGAAGATCTTAAATACACATCTCCAGTCAACTCATCAAAAACCTGCTTTGAAGAGTGAGGATGGGCTGGGTCCTGAAGGGAGAGGGGAGATCTCTGGAGGCTTTTAGGCAGATGAAGGCCTTTGGGCTGCTCTGAGAGGATGAATCAACACTCTGAAACACCCGCTAATCAGTAGGTCAGCAGGGAAAGAAGCAACTCGTCACTCTGAGGCCAGGCTGCTCCTAATTATTTAAGGCCTTGCTGTGACTTTGTCATGAGCTCTAGGCAGGGGAAAGCCTTTAGCTGGACTAGACCCGGGCAGATGGTGACTCAGCAGTAGTCCATTCCCCTTGTTCATCCCTAGCTCCGGAAAGGAATAATCCTTCGGCTACATCAGGCCCCTTTGGGATTCATAATCTGTTACTTGCAACACAAATAGGCTGCACATGCACGGGCTAATCTGTGCCACACACGTGCTTGCCAGCTCAAGGAGAAGGGCAGGCAGTGAGGGGTGATATTCATGGCAAAATGCTGCTTCTTCCAGCAGCCCCACCACAAGACTGGGGGATTCTGCGACTGAATCCTGCAGAGCCCGTGACTGGCCCACAGATACCAGACAGAAGTCTCCACATCTCCGAATGACTGACTGTAGTCTTCAAAACCTCAATCATGTAAATACTGCTGTGATTTTTGAGGTCAAACCTTATGCAGATCATTCTGCCAACTGAACTCTTCACAGCAAGTAATTTTAATATGATAATCTGGGCTAATCAGTTTTGAAATGCTGCAGAATTCGGCTACAAGACCAAGAGGCAGCCCAGCAGCTTCACCTGCAAGCAACTGCTGCATCCCTATAGCCATCATCATCCTCTTTAAATTATAACACCGAAAAACAAAACCCACAAGGACACACAGGGTATGAATGGGCCTGGCTAGAAGCAAGGGGGAAGTCTGGCCTGCCTGTACTTCTCCCATACTCAACTCCGTAAAAAACGCTCTCCATTGCTGTTTGCAGGATGCCTACTTTTCCCACACACACATACCTGTCCTTCCCAAAGTATACTGCAGGGACACAAACCGTGTCTTAGCACATATTCCCAATATCCTGTTTCAGGACCAGAGGAGGGCTTTGTCCCTGGATGATTTCTTCACAGTTCATTTTTCAGTTGCCTATGCAGTACTTTTGGATTGCTGCCACCCTGAGAAAAACCTATAGGTGACCTTTACTGAAGAGAAAGGGGGAAAAAAGTAGTTCCTTTGGAAATACTCAGATGGGAATGAGATTTCTCAGATGCTTAGCATAACATATGTGCCTTGATAAATTTAGGTTTCACTAGAGTGAAGGATATGGTGTCAAACACCAGTAAAGCTTCCAATTGAGTATTTGGTAGAGAATCTTGCAACTTCTTTGGAACAATATCCTCAAATTACTTCCCAAGATGGGGATTTTTTTTTTCAGGGCTGGGAGAGCTTTCTCCTTTCAGATGCATTTCAGCAGTTCTTGCCTATTCTAACCAGCAGTTAAAAGTAGTGAAGGCCTCAGGCCAGAAGCAAAGTAAAATAGCTTTAAGCCACGTGGAGAACAAAACTCCTAATTTTATTCAATACTGTAGATAATTTCTCATTGTTGTTCTTACCAAGGAGACAAGAGCAGCTCCAAATTTTAACATATAGGGTATTTGGAAGAAGCTTACAGATGTACTAATCAGACAGCAGCCTGGAATCCCTTTGTTCATACATCCCTCACTGCCACTGGAAACTTTAGATTCAAAAGCAGCTCCTCCAACTTTTCTCTAATCAGTAGTACATATAGACACTACAGAAAAGATGTAGGGTTACTCCCTGGGAAATGATTTATCACTGTGATACAGCATCAAAAAGTTGTCTCTATTGCTTTCCAAGCAAACCTGTGTACTTGATTGCCAGGAAAACCCAAGTTTGCAAGGAAAGTCCTCCTAAAGCAATTCCCCAGCAAGCAGCCCCGTGCCTATGGCACACAGGGGCAGACTCCTCCTCCCTCCACATTCCTCTGTGCTGGGGGATGATGAGGAGGGGGGTATAAAAACAACCTATCCAAGCCTCTAGGTTAAACTGTGACCTACTTCAATCTATACTGCTGTCCATTATTGCCAATCCAATTATTCCAGACAGGTTAACTCAGCTCTAATTTATGTCAATCCAATTACTTTTTTTTAAAGAGGAAAAAAAAAAAATGATCATTTTGTTTTTTCAATCATTTAGTCAATATTGGGTCAGCATCCTACAGAAAGGACTTGGGAAACCTCAAGGTCAAGATTAACTGTTTGCAGGAAATCTCTCCCACAGTTTGGAGAAGGAGCTTTACTCACCTCTTTTCCTCACCATCCCTTTTTTTTTTCTTTCTTTTTTTTCCCCCCTTTACATTTGCATAAAGATCTAGGGCTTCCAGGACCATCTAGTGAAAACAAATGCTGTTCAGACTGTATGCCTCTTGCAGCAGAAGTTGGGAATACTTATCCAAACATCCTGTCTGCTGCAGCAGAATGGCAGAATGAGAGAGCCAAACACAAGGCTCTGCCCTTCAGACAAAGAAAAAAAAAAAAAAAAAGAAAATTCAAAGAGGAAAGTTCAAGGCCTAAAGGGCCTTAAACTCCCCAAAACTCCCACTTTCACCACTGAACTCCTGTACAACCTTGTCAAAGTAATTTCAACTTATGCGCTCCAGCAGGTTTTGCCATGAAGCCACCCATCTCCTCTGCTTCCTGCCAACATGTGACACTGGGCAGCTACTACAACCCCCTGACAATGAAGTGAATTTGAGACAAACAACCTTTCCACGGAGCATCTCCCTCACTCCTGGATACTTGGATTCCCATCCATTTCCGGAACTTTGGGTCAAAATCTTTAGGGGCACCATTAAATGAAGGAACAGCTGAAGTGGTCCTGCTTGCAGAGCCCAGGGCCAGCGGCCAGGAGGGCTCTGTGTGTGGGAACACTTTGGAGCAAACCCTTGAGCAGGGCCCTGGTGAGGAAGGTCACAAAGGCAGCTAACTCAGATAGAAAAGGATGTAAAGCCTAACCACATCCAGATGGGGTAAGAAAGGGAAGAGATTGCAAAGATCACCACTCAATCACTTAAAGGAAAAAAAGCACTACACACACATCCCTGTTGGAAGAAGGCAAGAGATAAAACCTCTTACAAGAAAGATTCCGTTCTCCTCAAAGTGCTTCCTTCATCCTCTCAGCATCACACTCAAATAAAGCAGGGATTACTTGTGCTTCAATCTTTGTCTGACGGTTGGAAAACAGGGCTATCAAAAACCATCTCTATCAAGGACAATGCAATAAATCCCCTACTTGAAACAATGTCCAAACATCAAAGTATTGAGTCATTTCAGAATGCCAGCCTGTGTGTCTTAAGGCAGCAAGGCCAGGCATTCAGCTAGGACACCCTGCAGTGGCAGTCGCCCTCCTCACTGAGTCACTTCAGGACATGACACCATTCCGAGTCAGCATCGGGTGACATAGAGTGAAGATGCTGCAGAGCCTTCAGCTTCCACTCTTGCTTCTTTAACCTCACACTACCCACTAGCTCCAAAATCCTTGCGATATCTGTTTCCCATCCCTCCTGCATTGCCCTGGAAATCAGAGTCCTCTTTTTCTCTTGTCCTGTGTTTTAGCATCCTACAAATAATTACTAACTAAGCACACACATTACATACTACACATATATATTACCCAGTACCATCTACAGACATGAATATCCTTTAGCCACTTGCCTCAGCTCAGTCTTTCATTACATTTACCAGCAACTCTTAATGGTATTCCATTAAAACTTCCTTAAGTCTTTTAAAACTTAAAGCTGAGTGCAACTTAAATACTGGACAGGGAAAGCATCAACATGCACAAGCCAATAACACTAGCATTTCTTAATCGAGTCTGTCACTAAGCACCCAAGAAACCAGAAGAGCCCTTTCTGTGTGGTTAGAATACACATGGCTACATATTTTTTGAGGGCTTTCTGAAGGCTGTTTTCTGGAACGCACAGCCCACATTCATTATTTTCCAAAGAGCTGATCTGTCTGTGAAAGCAGACAAAAACAAAACACAAACCAAAAATAATACCTTTCCAAGAAGAATTTTAAGATTTAAGAATTGCATTATTAAAGCCATAGAATTTAAGACTTCCCTTTCCATGCCAGAGGGATGGGGATTAGCTCCCTTCAAAACAACTACAGAAAAGTCCACCAAGCAGCTTTGAAATCCCCATCCCAAACACCAAGCCGACTCGCTGGGCCAGGACAGCATTGTTTCCTTTTGTGCAGCCTAATTATAAGGACTAGAAACAGCCAATACTCCCCAGAGGGCCTTCCAGCTCTCCCCACTATTGTTTTAGGCTCAGGACTGAGAAAAGGAGCAAAGGAGGAGTAAGTGACAGACACAAGGGAAACAACTGCATTCACTTCCCCTACAGCCATTTCTGCCAAGCCTCTAAATAACACTGAGCATCTTCATCCCCCTTGCTCTGTACTTTTAATCACAGACACCAGGTTTCTCCCAAGTTGTCTGTGACCTGGCACAGCATCTCCTATATTGTACCTTTCCTATCAAGAGTATAAAGGCTGATAAGCTCAGGAGAAATGAAAAGCCTAATGGCTTCTGTTGCGACAGAGCTTTTCTTTGGGTGAATACTGGGAAGTGTTTGCTCTCTGCAAAGACTGGAAATACTTTCAGTGAAATATAGTCAGTGAAATGTGTGAAAGGAGCCCTTCCATCTCCCTCTTTTGCCCTTGATTTGGAAACCAGTGCCTGATCAGGCTGCACCTGAGCATGTATTTTTATTCCACTCATGACACATACCACTTGTTTTCCTCTCCGTGAAAAGCAAGAGAGAAGGGGTGGGGGAGTGGGAAGGCAGAAAAGAGGCACAGCAAAAAGTGAGGCCACTGAAGCAATGGCACTTCAGGCAGTCTCCACTACATCAGCGATGACAGCCAATAGTGCCTCCAAGGACTTGCTTTTTTCAAGTCAATACTGCATTCTGACAGCCAGTTTATTCCTGGGATCCATGAGCCTCTTGCAGATTCAATCTTGCTCAGACAATCATTCCTCTGATGCTTTATCCAGCTTACAGGTAGGATGATGATCTAAGAGCCAAACAGGGAGATCTTATAGCTGTTGTGCTGAAACACACTGCGTCTCTACGTAGCTTTTCTTACCTGCAACACTAAGGAAGTCAGAGGTCATTAGAAATAAAGCAGAGCTGCTTTCATCTCAGATTGCACACAACTTGGTAAAAAAGGGTTCACATGATCCTCTAAGAAATTTATCTTGCTATGGTGGCATGTAAGGGTAAAGTGAGAATTACCTTCCAAGAAGCCACAATTAAAAAATATCTGCAAAGCTAGCAAAGCTAGACTGCCTCCAGTGCCTGAACCAGTGCTGGCATGGTGGCCATTGAATGTCTGCCATCAGTTTTAGCATCTCAGGAAAGAAGGCTCTGTAGTTATGAAAGAATTGCACATCTGCATCATTTAAATGTCTTTAATGACCATTCTTTTTCCTTGGACACCAAGGAATAAAAATATAGCCATCTTCAGAGTAGACTTAGAAAATAAAGCATGTGCTAAAAGAAAAAAAAATAGTTGTAGTGCACAGATAAAATTGCTGGTCTTTATCTGCAAAAATACTGGCATAATTGCAGGATTAAACGGATGCATTTAAGAGCATCTCCAGTCTAAACTTCACTCTCTAAGCCCTCTCTAGCCTCTTCCCTGCTCCCCACACAACCAGTTCCTAGAGTGAAGGAGTTAACAGGGTAACATGAACTCCACTGCTGCTAGAGCAACACCAAACAGCAGCAGTTACTGCTGTTCAGTGACCAGGTGAGGGCAAGTCTGGAAACTGGGAACCATTTCCCTCTCCCACCTCCCAAACAAGCCAGGCCCCACACTACAACTGCAGGGCCAGTAATCGCACACTGCACACTCCCTGCCTGAGGGCAAAGCTCTCCTCTGGAAACAGAAGTATCACAGAAAGTTCACCATCTCCACTTGACAGTTCTAGACATAGCTAGTGACTAATGAGGTCCAGGGAGTTATGGATTACTGTTGTTTATACAGCTTTGTAGAGGAAGCTGTTCAACTACTTCATAGATGAAATCAGTGCATATTTGCACATTAGCGTAATTTAATTATTTTATCATTTAATCCTCTGAGGGGTAGGGAAGACCCAAGAGCAAACAGACCAAGAATGTTTTTATTTCAGAAGGACTAAGGTGACACTTCACAATGCATCAGGCACCTACAGTCAGCAGGAGGCTGCAGACACTAGTGAGAACAAGGAAGACTCCAGCAGAGAAATGCCTCAAAAATGTTCTCTGCTACAGAAATAGAAACAGAGCATTCTGCCTGACCTCACTTAACTGGGTCCCAAACCTGCCCTCTTCTTTTCAAGTGGGTGTTTTTGAGTATAAAAGCTGCTGGGCAGGTGATGGAAAGAGAATTCTTGCTTCCATGCCTCACTCCCAGGTTTCCATCCTCTCTAGCAAACCTTCACCCCAGCTTTGTGCTCACTCACCCCTGTGCTCTGTGCTCTTGAATGAGACTGCAGGGCTGTGGTCCAGAGCCCCCCTGCGAGCGCTCCCCAAGGCCGTTACAGCACAGAGTCTCCTGGGCAAGGTAACCGTGCACACACGGCTGCAAGGTGAGCCGGGGCACGGGGGCAGTGGGGGAACCTCCCTGCCCAGACCGGCCACGCACACGAATGCCAGCTGCAGACGGGCTGCTCGTCCCTGCAGTGAAAGCACCATAAATCTAGCGCTTCCACATAATTTATTTGCATGGTTTTACTCCTAGAAGGAGCTGCTCTACCAAAAACAGATGTTCGTACAAAATTCCCAGAGGCTTCTGAAAAGCCCCTGCATTTAAGAACTACTATGATCAGTATTTTATATTTAAAAAAAAAATAGTGCTAAGGACTGTTCCACTCCCCACAAGGCAAAATCATTCTGTTGCAGATTTTATTACCACACTCCCTTTCCTGCTTGCTCTGCTGATCCAATATAAACACACCTTGCTGCCTCAAAACAATGACAAGTTAGCTGCACCGCTTGACTTTGTACCAGATCAGGTACTGTCTACCCTTCCACAGAAGTACAACAAATCATATCCAGTCCTCCAGCTACTTCAACAAGCATGCACAAGGTGGGTCTGTATCGCACAGTACTTCAAATGGCAATTACGGATCCATGACTTCCCTTGCAGACATGAGGTTGGCCATTAAAGTGAAGGCAGGTCTATACCTCCAGCCCTGCCAGGACCTCAGTAGGGCAAAGACTCATCCCCAAGTGGTTGCTAATGAAGACACAGCTCCAATAACACTGAGCTCAGTAGGGGCCATCCACGCAACTACTCAGATGCGAGCAGCCATGCTAAGCTTCTTGCTGACACTTGGCCCAGCATAGGCAGGTCTCTGTCCCACTGAATTCACAGTGATGACAGCAGGACTGAAAGCCTAAGCCTCCCAGCTTTGCTTCTTTGGAGCTAAGTTACTATTTAACAGTAATAAATGGGAGTCCTAACAAAAAGCTGAATCAGAGCTAGGTAATGAGTAGAGCTGAACCATACTGAACAAAGTATAATATAATTCACTTAGAAGAAAGTTGCCTGCCAAGCACATCTTCCTCAGCAAGAGGAAAGGAAAAGAGCATCTTGCCAAGTGATAAGGGACATGGTATTGTCAGCTCAGTTCTCACACTGCGCTTAGCAATGTGTCAAGCTGCAGGATTTCCCACCAGCCCTGCAGGGCTAAGCTGCAGTAAGCAGGATGCCGGGCTTCCTCCAGGCAGCCCTCTCACCACCCACTGCAGTCTGTGTGCGGAGAATTCCTGCAGCTCCCAGGGGCAAGGGGATTGCTAGTACCTGCCTTCCAACAGGTCCTACCCAAATCAGGGAGCCAAGAAACTGCCGGGACTGCAGGACATTTTGGCTGGATCTCAAACTCCCAATGTTGGAGACAATCCCGTAGGCTTATGATCACAAGATCACCTTGTATCACCTTGTCTTGCCACAGCTCCCACCAGCTCAAGTACCAGACAGCGACTAGCTGATCCAGAGCTTCCTGGTGAGTCAGCTGCAACCCAGCTACCCGAGGAGCTCCAGGGAAAACAGGCTGCCTCTGGTAAATATTGCACAGGCTTGTTTAGCCTGTAGCACTTTACACGCACCCACCATACTCTCGTATGTCCCAACATACTGTTCTTTGTTGAGCACAGTGTTATGCAAGGCTGAGCAATGAAAGCAGAGATTGTTACCAGCTTTGACAGGCTTCAGATCATGCCAAGAACAAGTCCCACTCCATTTTAGTGGCTGCAGTATGATATCCCACATATTTTCTATAATAATCAGATGCTCCTACGCTACAATCAGAAGCAGAAGACAAATACCTAGTAAATAGACAGGCAGCAATCTCCTTAAAGAGCTGAGAGTGATGCCAAAAATATTTACAATCTGATTTCATTGCTGCCTCTCTTGACCTTCCCCAAGCTGCCACTAGACCTCAGAGGGAATCTACTTGGGAGTTTTCAAGCTGTGATAGACAGGTAATTTCTCAGTGGTTCAAAAACAAATTGTTAAATGAAGATTAATCACAGAGGGATTCATCAAGCTGAAAATCACTGCCCTTACACAATCACACCAACCTGCTAGCTCATTTATGGAGCAGTAAGAGATTTCAGTTATGGCAAACACACCATGAACTCAGTGGAAATGTTGCAACTCTTCCCCAAACAGGATTCTTCTTGTTCAACCACAGAACTTCTATACAGAGTGCTCACTAAAGCACGTGTAACAAGTGACTTGCTGCCTTCTGAGGGACATCCTGGGCATCCTGGGCTGCATTAAGAGGAGCGTCTCCAGCAGGTCGAGGGAGGTGATCTTACCCCTCTACTCAGCCCTGGTAAGGCCACATCTGGAGTACTGTGTCCAGTTCTGGGCCCCACAGTACAAGAGGGATGTGGAGCTGCTGGAGAGAGTCCAGCGCAGGGCCACGAGGATGATCAGGGGCCTGGAACATCTGCCCTATGAGGAGAGGCTGAGGGAGCTGGGCTTGTTCAGCCTGGAGCAGAGAAGGCTGAGAGGGGACCTGATCTGTGTCTATAAGTGCCTCAAGGGAGGCAATGAGGAGGACGGGGCTGGCCTCTTTTCACTGGTGGTCACTGACAGAACCAGAGGAAATGGCCACAAATTGAAGCATAAAAAGTTCCACGGGAACTTAAGGAAGAACTTCTTGACGGTGAGGGTGACAGAGCACTGGAACAGGCTGCCCAGAGAGGTTGTGGAATCTCCTTCTCTGGAGATCTTCAAGACCCGCTTGGATGCAGCCCTGTGCCACGTGCTCTAGGTGGCCCTGCGTGTGCAGGGGGGTTGGACTAGATGACCTCTAGAGGTCCCTTCCAACCTTAGGCATTCTATGAAATTCCTGACAGTAAAAATATGAGAACAGCACAGTAATGCATGCTTATTTACAAAAAAATACTACACTAAGACTCATTTACAAACAAAAAAAATACTAGAGTATTTACTGTACATAGCCATTCATCAAAATGGCTTTAGGGCTGCTGCTCGCTGGCCATGACACAATATGATCAAATACATTTCATTATTCATTTCAGGAAAACCATCCACAGTTACAAAGGAGAGACCGAAACAGATGACAAAAGAATTACATAAATGTTATTGATTTTGTTTCTCCAAATATTCATTAAGCAAGCCAGATAAACACACCAAACAATTCTGTTCAACTATTTAATGCATCATTCAGCCTTCCAAACATCAGCTGCTCAGCGTGCACGCCGATGCAGTCAAACAGGACAGAGGTAGGAGGAAGCAATGATCAGATCAAGGGCAAACGTCCCTCCTCCAGCAATGTGGCAGCAGCTACACTTCCTGAAATGACAGGAACAGAACAGGGTTTTCCATACAGATTTTAGAGTACCTTAATGCATTTCATGGCAACATCAGGGATGACATGGGTCCTGAAAAGCTAGACCCAGTTCAAAGCAAGAACATCTCCATCCAAAGCTTTTATCAAAAGTAGGAATTGCGNTTCAACTATCTAATGCATCATTCAGCCTTCCAAACACCAGCTGCGCAGCGTGCACACCTGATGCAGTCACACAGGACAGAGGTAGGAGGAAGCGATGATCAGATCAAGGGCAAACATCCCTCCTTCAGCAATGTGGCAGCAGCTACTCTTCCTGAAATGACAGGAACAGAACAGGGTTTTCCATACAGATTTTAGAGTACCTTAACGCATTTCATGGCAACATCAGGGATGACATGGGTCCTGAAAAGCTAGACCCAGTTCAAAGCACGAACATCTCCATCCAAAGCTTTTATCAAAAGTAGGAATTGCGAGCAGTGAAGAAACACATACCTTGTCTCTCCTGCTTTGTGGGTGGAAAATGAAAGATCCAAATGATAAGTCTGTGGTCTCATACACACAAAACTCTTAGCATTTTAGACAAAGTTGTTTCACACAGATGATAGTGGAGAGAAAATACCACCAAAAAGCAAGAAAGACTTATGGACAAATCATCTGCAAGAGAGGGCACTCAAAACACCCCTGTGGCCAAGAGCAGAAATATCCCTCTTTCATCCTCACCTTCTTTCCCAGTATGTCTTTCTTCATCAGACAGAGATTTGATTTCTTTTAAATGACCTGTTTTAACTCACAGTCTCCCACCCAGTTAGTGCCTTCTACCCTACAAATCACCAAAATGCTTTTAACAGGCATGTTGAAGCAGGGCAGGTCAGGAAAGGACCAACCACAAAGCCCAATTTTGTGCATTGACTCTTTGAGATGAATTCTGTTGCTCAGGCATGTGATCAGCCTTTAAAGCCTAATGGTCTACTTTGGGAGGGGTAAAGGGAGTCAGGGAGGACAGGAATAAAGTGCAGAAGAAATGAAATACTAACCACTTTAATCTTTTAGGGAGTTGGATACAGAGTTTGCTCTTTGGTACATCTAGTTCCATAAATCTCAAAACACAAGGACAGAAAAATCGATAGGTAAGAGAAATGGATCACTCACCAGAACCAAGAAAAATGAGTCTACTTAGATGTGCCAACAAGGCCTAGGCTATCTGTCAAACTTTTTTAGGGGAAACAATCCTTTTAATTAGGGAGGAGAGCCACAAGCACTAAAGAGGTGAAAAAAATCCATGGAGGAAGGCAAGAATTTTCAGGTATTTTAGAAAGAACAAGAAAAAGAGAATCACCTAGCTCCAAAGTTGAGAACATCTCAGCTCTGTGCTTGTTTGAGAGGAGTGAAAGAAGTGTTCTAGCTTCGCTGCTGCATTGACATTGACCAAACAGGCCTCTTACAACTTGACACACACACATAAGATAGATATTCCAGTTGTTACATAACAAGGAAAATCTCAGTAAATTGCTCCCAGAAATTAAAGGTCAGAACCAGCAGCAAGGCTTCAGATCTTAAGCACCAGGGCCTGATGGTGGGACATTCACAGTCACTTCATCTGGTCTGCACAAGCTGAATACATCTCCATGCATCTATGTAGCGCGTTAAAAAAGGCAACAGACTGAACCTTACCTTGCTCTGTGCACGTTCACCAATTTTCAAAGCACCACACTAGAAGACCACCCAGTTTCCTTGGGTCAAACTAAAGGACCCAGAAGAGGAAAATACAATATATGCTGCCTATTCCCCTTAACACCCATCTCTGCAGGCAAAGTCGGGATATCAAGTGTGACTGCACTGCTAAGCAGCAATCCCAGCTGCTACTAGTCTGCAGAAAGGGAACACTAAAAGCAAAGCCAACTCAAAGCATTCAGATTCAGCCTCTTTCACAGACCACTTGTAGTTTAGCTTTCCCCTTCAGGGATTCAACCACCTTACCCTCACATGCTATCAGGATGTTCAGCTAAAATGTTTTTGCTCCTATTTCCCCACACCAGAACCTCACCTGTTGGATATCCACATAAGTCTGCCTTATCTTCCTTGGTCAGTAAACTTCTGTGGGCAGGTAGTTCCATGTTAGATGGGGGCCATGTGGAGTGGGGGAAAAGCAGAAGGTAAATAACACTGGAGATTTTCCCTTTTGGGTTGTTTTTCCTTCTCCCCGCTCTTGCGTTGGCAACAGTTTCTGAAATGCCACACCAAAACCACCCTCTAAAAACTTCATCGGGTACAAACGCAGCAGCCCATCTGCTTAGCAACACAGGGTGCCAGGAAAAGCAGTTTCCAGGCCTCAGACTGAGGTTTGCAGATCTGAAGTCCCATTTGGTCCCTAAGTAGCAGAACAGGCATCCCCATGGCAGGCAAGGCAAGAGTGGCCTTCCCCAAGCAGGCAGTCTGTGGGACATCATCCTCCTTTTGGCAGAGGGCAGCTTTACACATCCAAAATTACCTGCTGCAGGATCATGCATCATCTTCCTCAGTTCCTTCAGCACAGGAAGGCTCAGTGCAAGTGTGCTCTTCCCAGGGCACAGGAGTGCCCAACCAGAGACGACCTTCTCCCGCACCTCTCCTCCCAGCCATGCAGGATAACATGGCCCATTTCTTCTGAAACTCCCAAATAAGTTGCACACCTGACACACTGTTTTGCCCAAAGCAGCAAAAGTTCACACTAGCGAAGCAATGAAAGCTGCTGTGCAGGTCACTGTATAGCCTGGCACTTGAAATTCTTTGTGGGTCAAGTAGAACTTGAGAGATTTCTAAAAGAGGAGAGGAAAACACTTGCTAGAAAGCCAGCTGAAAACCTATCCCAACCATTAGAAAAAAATAACCTAAAGACATTCAGGAACTGGCAAAAAAAATGACAAGAGAGGCACTTAGAAATGCCAGCATGATCATAAGAAAGTGATGTTATGTTGCATGATCCAAAGCCCTCTGTCACGGGTGCCATATAAATAATTATTAATTATGCTGTTGATTAGCTGTGTGAGCAATAGAGTTAATGAGCTGGTTCTTAGAGGAAATAAATACAGCTTCTAAAGAGCAGGGCAGTCATTCTGCCAAAGGCAAGCAATTAGGAACATTTCGTGTCTGCTGAAAGTTTGCCTTTTTATTTTTTTTCCTCTCCTTTTAACCTGAGGACAACCAATATACACTGTAGATATTTGCTATTATAAAACCCACTCCTCTCATGGTCCCAGTGGACAAACTGATTTTCCCCTAATGATGAAGCCCAATTAACTGCAACCCGGAGCTCCACTTTGTAGGCAGCAGGGTTCCTCTTTGGAGACTTGGCCCATTGGGCAGGAGAAATCCAAAGGTTGAGGATTAAAGCTGCTTTGTTTCCCAGAGCATGCACACCATATTGCAGGGTGGTTGGCATGGGAACACAGCTATGGAGAAGCCTGTAGTGCACAATAAACAGTCTCCATAAAACATGGAGGCAAATAACTAGGGAGATGAAGGGCAAACCCTTCACCTGTCATTTGGGAGGGCACAGCAGATGGAAGAAGGAGAAGCCCTTGGAATTCACTGTTCTTCCCTGCCTGAGAAACAGCTGCTTTCAGCATCCAGCTGCTTTGCTTTAACATTACTGCTGTGTGTCTTCAGTGCACATTTATGTTCAATCCATTTTACCACCTGGTGTCTCAAGCATGGATATCCTGAAAGAAGTTCCATTTTATCTGCTGTTGGGGTTTATAGCCCTGAGTTGCAATGTCTCTCAAGGTACTGGTTAATCCCACTACAGAAACTGAGAGTTGGACTGAAGGGACAGGATTAGACAGTCAGTGTTATACAGGTTGCTTTGCAAGAGCTGTCAGGAAGCTCCTAAAGCTGATTTCTGGCACAGCCCTGATCCAGTGAACTAATTAAACACTAGTAGTCCTGTTCTAGTCAACAGGATTGCTGGTAGGCTTCAGGCTAAGGAGGAGCAGATACCTGTTTGGCTCCAACACTGAGCCAGCAAAATAAGAAACAGTAAAGCTGCCGATCAGAGACTGCTGTGTCTGGTGCATGACCACAGGCTCACGTACGTCACCACATCCAGTGCAGCTCGTAGCTAGCTGGGCAAACCCCATAACTGGCAGCACCTCACACATCACCCTCTAGGCCTGTGCTCAGAGGGCAACAGGAGACAGCCCGGCCCAAAGAGACAGTCCCCGCCAGTCACCTCATCGGCACTAGATCTGCATGTACGGGAAGGGCACAAACCCACTGATCCTGCCCCATAGCCCCCAAACAGCTGAGAGGCCTCAGTGTTAAATATTGACCAAAATTACTTCCAAGCAGCCAGGGAGGTATCAGCCATGTGCTGCATCTTCACATCCCCTGCTACTTCGTCTCAAGAAATGTTGATGTGAACAAATACGACCAGAAAAAACAGCGTCTTAGTCCATGTCACAACCTCACTGGAGGCAACAACCAAAAACAGGAAAACCTGGAGACATTCAAATGCCTGTGTGATGAAATGGAATTTAGCTCTGGAAGCAGAGAGATCTGGGAATGATCTACAAACATGTCTGGCTGCACAGCCAGCCACCGCCTCCTCCCCGTGGGCTGCGTGGAGCCTCCTGGAACGCGGCTGTTCGTGCAGCAGGACAGAAAGCAGAGCTCGCGGGAGCCAGGACACCACCGTCAGCCCGAGCACCACACTCACCACCAGGGTAAATGTCCAGCTGAACTTCTGTCCAGGCCTGCACATGACACTGAAGGAGCATTAGCCTTGGAGTTAAAGATTAGCATCGTAGTACTTAGGACTAAGCAACAAGGATTTAGTGTCTCTCCCAGTGTAAGCCTCCCTGAAAAACAGCGTTAACCTCTGAAAAAGTGTCAACCTCCTGCAGTTCAAGCCTGGTTACGAAGCTCTCCCACACCTAAAAGCCTGATGCCCGTCTAGCCACTCCCCATTACATCTTTAGTATAATTACATAATGACTTAACATATAACTCTCATTTCACCTGGCAAAGAATCTGGCCATTTAGCACTTAGTGATATTTTCAAATATGTAAAAAAATCCAAGTAGTTTTGTCCAAATAGCCAGCAAAGTTGTCCAGATATTATTATACTGGTGCAACATGAGTTTTCCACCCCATCTATCTTCCTAGCACAAAGCGAGAGGTTCTTTTTACTTCCCAGACACCTCTGAACACCCACCTGTATAAGGGTGACACACAAGTTTCCTCTGGGGAACCAACTCCTTAACATCTTAGAAGTCATTTGAGACTGGTGTTTTTTCAAGTTAAAGGAGTTCACCTTTCCAGCTCTGATTTTTGCAGTATTTGAATTATTTGGATTGCAATTTGCAGCTAGAAGTTGCAGGTCCATCTTGAGTGTTATTACCAGTGCACACAGCTACAACTGCAGGACTGCAGTATTTGTTTGCTGTTGTTGTCCACAAAGAGGAGGAAACCTAGCCTGGAAATGGCTGCACAGAGCTACTAACTGAATAGCTGCAGATGAACCTAGGGACTTACATCCATGTTCCAGCACCAGGCACTATCCTGTAAACAGAAGTCCTTATATAGGTCTGTGTGGGCAGAGTTAATTATCTCCAAATGGCTTCCAGAAGCCTCAAATCAATTTATGAAAACAAAAATTAACTTTGCATATAAACATAATTGCAGTGAGGCAACAGTATATCCAGCCTAGTGCTGGTCCTGTTTCTGAAAGCTGGGCAGAGAGCCAAATGAGTTCATTAGGCAGTGTAATTAATAATAGTTTTTCCCTGCTTTCGGAAGCCATTTATGGTCCTAGGAGGCAAAGGTCTTGAGGGAAATCCCACAACTGAGAAGTTTTAAAAGGTGCTTCTGCAACTGATTTATTTTAATACCTCCATGTGAATAAATAGCATTTAATGAAAAAGTAGGGGGCCAGTAACACCGTGGCAAGATCAGTTCATTCCAATAAGGACGATTTTTTTTTTTTTTTTTGAAAAGGAACCATCAAGCTACTCCTCCAGATCACCACCCACTTCAGAATCCAGGAAGCACAAATATTAGTGAAATGCTGTGTAACCAACAGGGAAACCAATTGCACCTCTAGAGCTTCCACACTTCCAGTGTGCCATGAATCTAAAACAGCTTTAGACCCTCTGGATTAGAGATGAGCCCATGAGCAAACACCACATCAAGATTCTTTTCCCAGCATCAATAGTGAACAGTAGGTTTATTTTTAATAAAAACATTGATCTCTGCCTATCAACTCTGAACTTCAGTATTTTCCTTGGCTGCAAAGAGGTCTCCGCTCTGGTTACCTCTGAGTAACCATTATTATTTCCCACTTGCAAACACTTTTGGCACTCATTCCCCCCAACTCTGATGTAGGACGCTTTGTGGAGCTCTTGGCGACGGAAATATTTCATTATGCACCTCCTAAAGCCAAGGAGGCTGGTAGCTCCAACTCGCCTGCACTCTGACTCAGGTTCTTATTTGGTCCCTCCAGTTTCACATAAGAGAGTCAAAATGAAAGAAGTCATTTTGTATTCCCTGGTGGAATACACAAACCCAGCATGCAATCAAGCAGCCTGCCTCGCAGTACACCACAGCAGAGCAGTGTAATCTATTTATGAATGGCAGCGGAACCCCTAGATTGAATTACAAGGCAGGTATTCAATCACACAGGATGCGTAGCTGCTTTCTAACAGACTGCAGGATTAAGAGAGCAATAGGATACACGTCTTCCTTCCACACAGCAGCATCTTCTGCTCCCCCATCCACCCATGAAACGGAGCATGTACTTAAAGAGAGGAGGATTTACACTGCTCCAGACTCACACGAAGCATTAGAGAACATGCAAAGACATCTCTCCTGTAGCATTCGCAGCAAAAGGATTACAAAACTGCGCTCCGTGCAAGACAGGGCAAACACCTGAGCTGGCAGGAGCAGAGCAGGGTGCAGCTGGAAGAGCTGGCAGCTGTTTAACACCACACAGCCAACACTTGCAGTGTCTAGTGCCTGGAAAACTGCAGCACCTGTTTCCAACACTGCTCAGAGACAGACTTTGCAGTGTGTACGAGAAAGGTGCAACGCACAAAAGCCAGACTGTGCAAAATTGCAAGCAAGATGCACCAGTCAGCTTTTTTTCCTGTAAACACTCAAGTAACACCAGGGTTCTCAGCTCCAAACTGTACAAAGTCCTGCCCAAACAGAAGACCAAAAGAATTCCCCACTCCAAAGAGTGTGTGTAAAATGTGGAGATTCTTGCTATAGCTATTGCTAACATTTCTAGGGGTGCAATTTGGGAGTGCAGTATGACAAAGAAACAAGCAAGTTCATTACCTTTGAGTATAGAAAAGAAACACACCGCATAAACATTAAAGCTGCCTGATAGAAAGACTGCTGTGTACTGCAAGAAGTCAGAGAACAGTTTCATATGATCTATGAAAGAAATTCTCCATCTGATACTGCAGGATTACATCATGTCTGATGGCAGAGGCCTATTGTGCTCCCACTTGTAAAGGGGGATTACTGTATATCAGATCTGCAAGAAGGATTATTGTGTTTCAAGTGGGGAGAGTAGAATCAGGATAAATGGAAAGGCTGTAATATGCTGGAAGAAGGTTTCACTGGATTTGTGACAGGGCAGATAGAGTGTGTCACAGGCATTAGCAAGGATTCATGCATACGCTGGGGCAGTGTTCCAGAGGGCACTTCAGCATGAGACCCATTTCACTGCCCAGCCCCGTCTCGCTTCACAAAAGCGGTCTGAGCAAGCCCAGCTTGGAACTTCACACACAGGTCCACACACTTCTTGCAATGAAACCCCAACCTCCCCAAGTTATCCTCTTGACTACAGCCCCTTCCAGCCTCCTTTCCACCTCAGCTCCAAATGTAATCCCTCCCTTGCTCATGCTTTCCTGTGCTTGAATGCCCAGCTCTTTATAATTAAAATCTTAATTGAATTTGACAGTGATAAACATGCAGTGTATGCTGTAATGCCTTCCAATATATTAGCTCTGGGACACATATCTATTGCATTTTCCATTATCAATACTCCAATAAACTTCACATTAAATCCTCTACAAGAAAATTGAGTTTTCATTGAAATCTAAAGGATTAGTCTATTAGTTTAGGAATCTTATTGGGGAAGACATCATAGTCATCCTAATACAAGCCAGACAGTAGTTAACACACCAGATGGCATTTATCAAGTTATCAACTAGAGATCATTACAATTTGAGCTGCAAGAGAAAGGGAAACATAACTGACTGTTCCTATCATTCAGACCTTATTTCACTTCATGGAAGTGATCTCTACATTTGTTTCCTCCAAAAACTTCCAATTCTTTCAGAACCTTGCAGCAAACTGAAGTGGCTAATGGATGTAGCAGTTGTCACTGCAATTTGCAGGCCTCTTTTCCACAAAACTTATTCTGGGAGTTTCTGGATGCTTTCACTTCTAGCAACTTTTCCTTGCTGTTTCATTCTCCAGAAGGAAATGCCTGTTAATTTTGTTTTCATTTGCCTGCTGATCAGTGAATGTCAACCTATTGACCTTGAGGAATAGATGCTTGGGGAGCAGCTTTGTAGCTGGTAGACAAGAGCACATGTACCAGAATACTGGTTGTTGCACTAGTTCCTCCTTCTTGGAAAGTGAAAACTAAAAAAAACCTAAAGATCTAAAGATGACAAAATTCATTTTAATCAAGTCAGACTCTGGGCACTATTATACACACAAATGTACAGAATACTTCCCTAGGAAGTTAATTTCTTAATGGAAGTTACAACCTAAGGCAAAAATGGAATTGCCTTCCTCTGAGGATGACTGCAGGTCTGAGCAGTCTTAGATGAAGAAGCTGCTTCTTCCCTTGGAAAGTTCTGATACCAGCCTATCTGCTGAGGAAAGCTCCATCTCTCTGCACCCCAACGTAAAGGTTAAAAACACTCAGTGAAGAGTGCAAGTTATGGGGATCAGTGAAACTCATGTCAACTACTCAGTATCCTTCTTCAAGCTGCAATAAGGCTCACACTCAGGCTGGACACAAAAGCATCTCATTATTTCCCCTTCCCACCTGTTTCCCACCAAAATCACCTGCTGGAATCCATCCTTTGGAAAATTTTCTGCAGCAAGCAGGTTTGCTGTAGTTGGAAGGTTTGACAGAAGGGAGAGCAGGCAAGGATTCCACAAAGAGTGACTCATTATCAGCAAATAGTTTTAAGTGCTGATTGTTTCATCACCACCCACCCAGCTCTCCTAGTCCGGAGGCTAGCTCAAAAACACACTGCAAGAGAATGGGAAAGAAAGGAATAGCAGCCAGCCTTACCACTCTTGCTCCCTCTTCCAAGAAAGAGAGGACAGAGCACATTGGAAAGCAAATATGCAACAGGCTCTGAGAACTCTGGGTTACAGATTGGTAAATTTGGGGGCTTTTCTTTTTTGGTAGGAGAGGGGGAAATTGAGGAATGTTTTCCTCCAAAAATAGTATGCAACATCACCCCTCTTAGTTTAACTAAAAAAAACACAGTGAAAAGTGCTTTCAGATATTTGCCTCAGCAAACATATGCTGAGCCCACATCTAAGGACACTAGCCCACTTGCAGTCATTTAGTTGATAAGCCCTTGCTGTAGCATCAAAGCATAATTGCAATATGCCAGTTGACCTTCTGTAAATGAACATTAACACTTCTGCAGTCTGGGAGGATTGGTGCCCCAAGGTGAAGAATCCCAGAGTTCTAGTCACACACACAAAAACTCTTCATTTTTACTGTGCTGTTGATAGACAAGTGAAAACCTTGCCATGTCACATCACTCTCAGCAACTACTTCCTGCTGGGAGCTATGTTTAAGCGAGTAGGTGTAGACCAAGGCAAGAGACGCAGAAAGGGAATGAGAAACCGACTGCTACAGAGTGCCTAGAGAGGACTTTGGATGGAGAAGACCAAGTGAAATGGAGCTGCCTTCCTCCAAGGAGGATTGCCTGGCTTCACCCAATGCCAGCAGAGGGAAGGAGAGACTGAGGGGCAAGAGGCACAAAACTAGACATCTCCTCGTGGCATGGTCATTCCACCCACACAGCCTCTTCCTGAGGAGAAAGGAGAGGGTCACAGGCTATATTTGCCAGGGCTGAGACGCCCTCACCTCCCACTTTGACACCCTGAGACTCAAAGCAGCTGCTTGCTGCAGCTTATGTGTGAAGGCAGCCCCATTCTAGAGCCACAGCGCAGACAATCCACCCAGCAGGCAATATTTGGTTCCTTCTGGCAAACCAGTACATGCCTCAGGATTTCTAACAAACGGTTATGACTATCATTGTTAGAGAAACCTCTTGGGCACCATCTGGTTTACTACAGAGCAAAAAGCTGCTTCAAGTTCTCAAATGCTCTCAAAAGATTCCTCTTCAGGGGAACCTCCTCACTGAAGAGCTATTTCCACTACATCCCCAGTGCTTGCTGGGCAATGAGGCACATGGGGAGTTCTGTTATCAATAGATAATCACATCCCTGGGGCATTACCAAGCATAAAACGCAGCTGTGCCTCAGATCCTCTGGGTGCAATTACCTCCTCACAGACCAAGCTCCCCCTGCTTCCTGAAGCTCTGGCTCTCCAGCACTTAGGAAACTGCCTCTACCTCTACCCTGCTGCAAACTGTTGAGTATTAACTGAAGCCCAGAAAGCTATTACTTTGCATATCCAAAATAAAGACATTTTCCTTCAGAATATCCATTTGTGTTTGAGTTTTCCAAGTTTATTTAAAAGCAAAAAAGCAACAAAAATTCTTTGCAACATTACACACAAATCCACACTAAGGAAAACAGCTCATAATTCATATCCTTTGATCATCTAGATGAGCCTGCAGAGATATTTCATCTCAGCATTCTCAGCTACCAGTGAAGGTAGTATTTGGTTTTAGACTTTGTACAAATGGTTTAAGATTATTCCCCGCTTTTACTTTTCATCATTACCCTAAGGAGAACCCAAAAGTCCCACTAGCCATTTGAAATACCTCTTCCTTCCAGTTAGGGATTCTGTAGTAACATCAACAGATACTTAACCAGATCCCTTAACTGAATTGCAGCAAAGCTGGAGGCATCCATCATTAACTACTTTGCTTAGCACCAATACAAAGTAGTTGTCTGTTTTCCTGTTTTGTGGGCTACCCATCTCACCTGGCTTCTGACAAGTGATAATTATGTCTGCTGTTCACTTTAGACCCCAGGAGTCAGGTACAGTGAAAAAAGAATTCACATATAGTTTTTCCACCTGAATTCAGTGGTAAGAAGCATTTAAAACCAGACTGTTTTTTTGTAAACTCCGGTCTCTTCCAGGTGATCCATTTCCCACTGTTAGGCAGAAGCAGATTAGGTGCCAGCTGAGTAGGGTTTTACTTTCCCCAATCAACTAACTCAAAAACAAAAAGAACATGTGCTGTCATATTGGCACATGCCGCCACTTTCTTCAAAGAGACTTGGAGATACAGAGAAAAATTGAAGATTTAATCATATTATTGGCTCTCTGCTGCTCTCTGAGTGTCACTTCAATGCAGAAGTAGAAAGCAAAGAGAAATCTGCAGCCCAAGCAAAGCAGCTGACCCCTGTCAGACAGAGGCAGAGATTGAAAAACTCTGGTATCAAACTCAGACTGCACAGGGTCATGCAAATCACCATACAGGCCAAGGTCACCCTCAGCACCCATTACCATTAGCCCTTGTTTATTTTTCAATACCTACTCCCAGAAAGAAAGCTCAAAGCAGAGCAAAAAGACAATTTATTTTCTTGGACACTTACTCCTTTATTACACATGGATTTAAACAGGTTTTCTATTTGTATGCTAAAATGCTCCCCCCCCACCCCCTTTCCCCAATTTTAAGACAACTTTGCCTGCAGGAAACCACTCTGTTTTAGCTTAACTGAACACCCATTAATTTTATTCGAACCAAGAGGAGGAAGGGCTTATGCCTCCACAGATTTACAGCCTTTTCATGCCAGTTGGGAAGGAAACTCACATGCTCATGCAGCATCAGACTTCTCCCACAAAGCTCATATTTACAGAAGAATGCAAAGCTCCCCAAGGGAGTCTACAAACTGACGAGACTATGAGGATCTGTTATTTATATTACAACAGTGCCCAAGATTTTTGGACATCGCACACATTCAGGGGAAGATATAACCCCTCCCTGACAGGGTTCAGGCTCACAGCAAATTATTCACTTCCATGGAAGTGAGCACAAGTTTCACATGTTTTTCTGGAACAGAACTGTTAGTTCACACTCCCCAGAGACAACCTGATGCCTCTGACCACGCTGCAAACAATGAGCCCACTCATTCAGGTTGTGTTTGCTGTGCCCAGCTCGCCAAGCAGAGCTGCTGTTGAGTAACAGCAAAGCCAGACTGAGCCCAACACGCTGCTGCCCGCTGGAAGCCACTCCACTGAAGTCACTGGAGCCGATTTTGAAAGAAGTTTGGGTATAACGTGGCTGTTTTTTATGAACTTGTTGAGCATGCCGAAGCAAACAGCTGCTGGAGTTGTCATCACTTGAGGCTGCAAATGAATCAAAGTAGTTAACGTGACCAGCTTTGCACTTGTGCAAGACGAGGGGCACAGGGCAAAGGAACCGCTGCAGCGTGGCTCACACTGGAGTGCAAGAAAACCTCTTGCTTCCCTTCAGAAAACGGTTTCTTATGATCAAGGAATTTACAAAGACAAAAATGCACTGGGGGAATTAAAAAAGCACATAAAAGCATAAACTATAAGCAAAATCTTAACCAGTTAAAAGGAATGTCATGGGAGAGCCACGGAAGACTGTCAAGAATTGCCCAAATCAAGAAATCAAGTGGGACCTAAGAAGTTCAGTCTCAGTAAAAGGTTGTGATGGGTAGGGGTAGAAAAGGAAATAGTAAGGGCAAAATGCCCCCCATCGGCTGGAAAGGAGTCTTTATCTGCAGTGCCTGCATAGAACAGAGCAACATGCTTAAAACTGCAGAAAAGGAAGTGCAGTTAAGAAAAACCTGTCTAACAAAGTTTATGAACAAGAGAGTCTGTGGTATCTCAGCTTTGGAGATCTGGAGGAACATTTGCCATCCAAGTGGACATGACCTTAAGGAAGGACCCTGGGGAAAAGGACCAGGAAGCTCCTCTGAGCCCCTGCCAGGCCTGCAAGCAACAGGGAACTCCTGAAAAGTTATGAACTTTCTCCTTACAGTAGAGCTCTGAGCTCAGTGTGCTTGGGGATGTCACCACTGCATCTAAACCCCTCAGGCTGGCATCAGACAGGTCACGCTGCAATCCCAAAGCTCAAGGAGGCAGCAGGGCACCTGGAAAGAAGAGCAGCCCCCTCCCATCCTCTAGCTGCAGTCAGACAAATCTGTGTGGTGAGTACAGACCACAGGGAACAGGAGAGAAACATCTATTTTTGAGAGCAAAATATGGGCACAGAAATCTTGCCCAGACAATCTCTCTGCACAAAGTCCAGCCATAAGTGCTCTTGCTCCCAGAAGAGATCTTCACGCAGTTCATGTTTACCTGGAGGTGATAAGAGTGTCCCAGCTCCAAGGACAGCAGATGAGTGCCTGATCACCTTCTCCATATAAGTTTCAGCTTCTGATATGAAACAAAGCCTGTTGTTTTACAGAGACTTTAAGCAATGAGCATTTGTCTTTCTGTGTACAGAAAGCTGCCAAATTGCAAAGCTCCATCCTGTTTGCAAAGCAAGCCCTGGGGTATTATTTTTCCTCAAGTCAGTGATGTCACAGAAATACGACTTGAAAACAGAATCTAAAATTACACTCTTGAGTGCAACACATTCTGGAGTTTTCGTTGGCACTGCTAAAATTGTTCTGTTGTGTTTTTTTGGCACAGCCTGTAGTCAGATAATTGCTCAGGGCTAATCTTAAGAAGGCAAAATATATGCAACTAGCACAGTTCCACTCAGCTCTGTGCTAGTAAGAAAAAAGATATACTCCATAGTGTGAAAGCTCTTTGCCAATAGACTGTTCTAAGCAGAATGAAGTGAATTTGAGGAATGGGGGTGGAGAGGCCATGTTCATCAGTTCCAAAAGCTTTTCTAATTACTACTTGTACAGACAAATTGTTGCTTGCAGAATTAAAAACAAGGAGCTGCTAAATCAAGAGGCCAGATTTTTGTTTATTCTGAAGCAACTCTGTTTTTTTGCCCCAGAAATACAAGAGAGGGAACAAAGGAGACACCTAAGCTATTTACCCTGCTCTAGCTCCAAGCAGGATTTCATAATTGTTCCAGACAAGTTCAATCAGCCATTTGAAGACCTTTCCACCTCCTAAAATTACTAGGCTGTAAAAGGTTTGCTGCCCAATATGATCCCACCCTACTTCCAGTAGTAGGAACTCAGTGCCAAGAGTGAGAACACGTGAAGCCCGTGTGGTGCAGCATAGCAATCAGTGCCAAGGTGTGCTCTCAAGAACACGCTCCAACACCACTAGTGTAACCGGGCCAGATACTTGTGTCATTTAGCCAGAAACTTCTCGTATCTTGTGAAAACGTGTGCACGGTCCTACACCTGGGGAGAAACAACCCTAGACATCAGTACAGGCTGGGGACCGATCTACTGGAGAGTAGCTCTGCTGAGAGAGACCTGGGCGTCATGGTGGACGACAGGTTGACCATGAGGCAGCAGTGTGCCCTCGTGGCCAAGAAGGCCAATGGGATCCTGGGGTGCATTAAGAGGAGCGTCTCCAGCAGGTCGAGGGAGGTGATTCTACCCCTCTACTCAGCCCTGGTGAGGCCACATCTGGAGCACTGTGTCCAGTTCTGGGCCCCCCAGTACAAGAGGGATGTGGAGCTGCTGGAGAGAGTCCAGCGCAGGGCCACGAGGATGGTCAGGGGCCTGGAACATCTGCCCTATGAGGAAAGGCTGAGGGAGCTGGGCCTGTTCAGCCTGGAGAAGAGAAGGCTGAGAGGGGATCTAATTAGTGTCTATAAGTACCTCAAGGGAGGCAGTGAGGAGGATGGGGCCGGCCTCTTTTCAGTAGTGGCCAGTGGCAGAACAAGAGGAAATGGCCACAAACTGAAACACCAAAAGTTCCACAGGAACTTAAGGAAAAATTTTTTGACAGTGAGGGTGACAGAGCACTGGAACAGGCTGCCCAGAGAGGTTGTGGAGTCTCCTTCTCTGGAGATCTTCAAGACCCGCTTGGATGCAGCCCTGTGCCACGTGCTCTAGGTGGCCCTGCGTGTGCAGGGGGGTTGGACTAGATGACCTCTAGAGGTCCCTGCCAACCTTAGGCATTCTATGATTCTATGATTCTATGAAAACAAGCACTCTGCCAGGAGACCAGTAGCTTCACTCAGACATTACCACAAAGTGAACTACAGCAGCTTGCTGCCTCTGTGAATGGCAGACAGTCCTTCACATAATCATCTTAGGATATAGAAATGAACATCCCTGCTTCAGCTAAGCAGTACAAGCCATTTATTAAATAACTGGTCTTCAAAGGACTTGCAGATTTCGATAAGAATTTGTAAAACCTTTTAACTAATTCCCATCTCTGAAGGGATATTGTGTGGGAAGAACATTATAGAAGAGCACCAAAGCAGCATCCTTGCAGCTCAACACATTTGAGAACCAGAGCACCTAACTTGGGTCACAAGAAATAAACCTATAGCATTAATCCAGCAAAATACTACAACAGACTGCTACAGAAAGGCCAAGGTCCCAGATCCCAGGGAGGATCTGGCAAAACCTGTCTGCTTAATATTGAATCTGTATTTCTGGTTCTACAAAACCAGAACCATGAAGTTCATATTTCTTTCTGAATGGAAAATAAAGTCTGCTGAACAGAAGAGTTTGGAAGAAATAGAGGTCCCCACTTCCCACTTTGCTCCACATCACGTTTCTAAACCAGTGTAATACCAACAGTACTATCAGTAATATCAGACAATCAGGTAATCATTTGTCCCAGGCTGAGCAGCCTGTTTCACAGCTAGACCAACAAAATCAGAAGTCTTTACCCCAAACCCAGCTCCCTAGCTCTGCAAGTGCACCAAAATATTAACTATTCTTCCTTTCCCTGCATATCAGCACAATGGCCAACACAAACTTCCTCAGGGGGAAATGGCAGGATGTAAAGTCTGCCTATTTAGCTGCATTGACAGCTTTTTTTTTTTTTTTGCAGTGAAACCACCCATCCACCCACCACCTAGCTAGCTCAAAATTAAAGCATGAAGAATATCAGCTTCAGCTCATGACAAAACGTTTGCACTACCCACAAGACATAGTAATTTTGGAGTCTGTCTGTCTCCTCCAGTAAAGCTGACAGTACATAATGCAATTTTTGCAAAGGAGAAGGTTTAAGTTCAGTCAAGATAAGCCCCTGACAGTTTATTTACAAGCTTTAGGCACTGTTTAGGCAACTCTAAAAACTGACAGAATACTGAATTCTATGATGGATTTCAATGATTCAGTCCAAAGCATTTGCACACAAATCCACCCTCCAAGTCCAGCACTCTGCAGAGCTAAAGGTCCTGCCAGTGGAAATTCAGTCCACTTAGACCAAGAGAAAGCCAAGGTAAAAGCTGAATGCTGAAACTCTTTTTGATTCAGAATTCTAGGCTTTTAAAAATATCAGCTTCCTACCTAATAAGGGAATACTATTATAATTTAACTTAGAGAAGTGCTAGAGAAGGGCTTTTAAAGCATTGGTTTCTTAAAAAACCATGGCAAGTATTCTTGCAGTGCAGAAGCGCACATTTCCCAAATGATAATAGTAACTACTTAGCTTTCTCCTAAGCAGTATTTAAGATAAAGAACCTTCTTTCGGAAGCCACAGAGGATGACTTCTTCCAAAAGTAGATCAAATCATTGGGCTACTTCACTTCCTTCCTATACATACAAAAACTTTAATGCATGCCTTCCTTGTATGCAATTTACCCAATGAAAGTAGGCATGGCAAGACAGAGATAAATATTTCAAATAAAGCCCTCTGATCATCCCCACAGAGCTTCCCAAAAGGGCTGGAAGGAAAATAGATTCTTTGTACTGATCTTGACCACTGTATTCCTTTAGAGCAAATGATTGCACCATGAGGTAAGAAAACACTCGAGTGAACAGCCCCTCTCACTTTCTTATTTTCTTCCCATTAGGCTTGGAAAAGCCCAAAAGCAGCCCCTCCAGCTTTATTTTGGCACCTTTGTTATTGATCCCAGCTGCAACTAGATAGCACAGAGCTGCAGAACCATTAGAGAGATCTGAACCACACTTCATCAAATCTCAAAATCTAAGCACTTCACAGCTTGGCCAAGTATTCAAGTCAGTTCTGTTTCATTTAAATGTTGATTCTGATTAGAATGAGCAGATGTGCAAGAAGAAATATATACACACATTGAATCTTCTGATCTGAGAGAACCCCAAGGTCAGGCTTTAATCCACACACACTTTCAGTCACATATTTTCGCCTGTCTCATGCCTCTGATTTTAGGCTTGGACAGGAATACAGTGCTGAAACAAAAGCACATACCCTGACAGAGCAAAGCATAGAAGCAAAAGTTTCAGAAGCCTCCCAGGAAAGTCAGCACTCACATGGTTTTGATTCCCATTCCCCAGGTTCATATAAACTTTTGCATTTGTTGCCAATCCAAACTGCACCAGAATCCCTGGCCTCTGAGTCTCATTCAAGAGCTGTACTATAATATGGCAGACTTATCTGATATATTCCTAAGTGTTGTGATCTAGGAGCTGTTCTGGTGAAATGTGGTCACTAGCACTCAACAAAGCCGAGCTGTAAGTATGCTTAGCTATTTATTTGTATTATCTCCAAGCAGTACATGGCATCCAGCCAAAGAAAAAAGTATCCAAGTGGGGAGTACACGCATCCTTACCCAAGCCTGCTTAACAGCAAGACTTGATCTTTGGCTAATATGTTACTGTCACTCCCTCAAAACCAGAGATGAAGTGCTTGACTCGCCACTTAGAGCACAGTTCTACAGCAGCATAAACTGATAACATCTGAGATGCTACAGATCCTTCCGGGCCCCACATCTCTGTCATATCTTCCCACCCACTGTCAAAGGATCATTTTCAAACAGTGGGCTGAAAATCCCCAAAGGCTTCACACTCCTAGCAAGTGTTGCAGGAAAAAAGCACAGAAATTACACACACAAAACACACAAAGGGTTCCCTGTGCTCCCTGCAAGTGTTGTAGGTGTCCACAAAGGACATGAAAAGGAAGAGGCAACTATAGCATGGAACACTCACCTAAACCCAAAATTACAATGAACATAACATCAGCACAATTTACATGCCTGGCTCCAGCAGATCAGGAAGCCTGGCAGCTACTTTTTGTTGCCAATTGTCATTTTCTAACAATCAAAACATTTGGCAGAATGGCTTGGACCTGTACTAGAATTGCCAAAACCAGAACTGTCCCATTACCTTCACATAGAAGGGTCTACATGTCTCAGTTCTTCCAAAACAAGGACCTGAATCCAATCCTCCTAAATAATTGAAAAGCACTCCATACATTGCTCAATCTAATTTAAAGTGCAGTCTAATTTAAAATTGAGGTGGCTTATTCTGCTATTCTTGCTCTGCAAATGAGAAAATAGTTTAATAAAAAAACACAAGGAAAATGAGAAGGAGAAACAGCCTTTTGCTAAGAAGTATCCTATCTCCTCTTGACTACATTGTCTTAACCAGTTTCTTCCCACCAAGTGCTGCATTGCAGATGAGATCTATGTGGGGGGAAAAAAAAAATAAAAAGGAGGAATTTGGGGTCTCTAGAGCTTCCGTGGCTAGCACAGGAGCCAGAATTCACCATCTAACCACATGCATAGCTGCAAGAGCAGCCGCCATCCCCTGCTGATTCAAGTGGGTTACAGTCACTTAGCACAGTTCTCACCTCTTTCCCAGGGGAGTTTGGTCACAGTCAAGTGACAGCCTATTTACAGAGCGAGCTTGTGTTCTGCAGCTAAGGGAGGGCAAACACCCGTGTCTGAATCCAGCAGCTGCGTTAGCACTGCCCCGAGGCCCCATGTCAGAGATAAGAGTCCCGTTAAGCCTAAGGCTGTACAAACATGAGAGACAGGTGGCTCCAGGCCCAGGACAGGGGTTATTTCAGTTAAAGATGAGACAACAGGAAAAAGAAAGAAAAAAATGAAAGTAGGCAGCATGAAAGAGAACAGTCCTAGGATATCAGACACTTACTTGCAGATTGCATCAGCTTAAGGATAGTCTTCAGTCTAAACTTTCACTGCTATCAGAGGCACTGGCCTTGCTACATAAGCACTGAAACAAACTCTAGGCCTCGTGTAACTATTCACCAAGCAAAAACTCAGCCAAAACCCTTGCTCCCTCTTCTAGCACCTACATAACTGCCAGGAAGCAACTAGAAATACAGAGCAAGTCAGTTGAGTGGGGAGCTTCTCTGCAGCTCTGGTCAACAACAGGGAACTGTGGCAAGTAAAAAAGAGGGCAAGAAGGTAAATAACTATAACAAAGGGCTAGAAAAAGACAACCAAACTGACTAGCAACTTTTTGCAGCTGCTTCTTGAATATATATTAGCAGAATGCGCTACTGTGCATGAATTCCCAGGGAGGCAAAGTAAGGATGAAGATGTAACATCTGGACTGGGTCAGCATCTGCTTCTGACTACAGCAGTAAGATCCTCTTTGCTACTGCTGGAAAGAAGGTCGCTGTAGGCCGGAACAGGGGAGGGGTAAAATTGTAATAACAATATAACAATATAGTTAGAAAACTCAGCACTGAGGATTAAACTAGACACAGTCTGAAGAAAGAATAAAAAAAATGCTAGATTATGATCTTGGTGAGTTACAAGTGGTGACTAATATAGAGAGGGAGTTAACAGAGAGGCCAAGTGCCTTTAGTTTCCCATTTAAGAGGTTGTATAAGAGCCATTTGGAACAAATGTCCCTGAAGTGAGAAGATGCAGCAACAAAAACTGGAGACCACTTCCAATAACGCTACTATCAAGGGCTAAACCAAGAGTGGAAGAGAAAAAGCACTAAAGAGCCAGAGAAAAAATGAATCAGATCAGCTATAGCTTAAAACAAGAAAAAACCCAAGCAAGTCAAAATGAAACATTTCTGTTTATTGATAGATCTTTGAGACTGAGCTAAATTTAATATCAAGAACACTTGAAAATGAAACATTCTTTAGAGATGCGGTTATTTGTACAGCTTTGGTTAACACCCTTCCTGGCAGCAAAAGGTGTTTTAATGCAGTAAAGTGCTAGAATATTGCTGTGTTCTTCTCAATGTGCCTTGACCAGGTTCATCTCCAGATTTCTGCTCTGGGTCTCTCCACACACACTTTCTATCCCACAACTGGAGAGGTTACATGAGTGCCAGACAGCCCAAATCATCGCTGGCAGCATTACACTACACCCCAGCTGCCACTTGAAAGAGCAATGAGTATGGCCTGCAAAGTACATACACGGTCTCCAAACTCCCCTAGAATTACCCAGGTCTGGCAAAAGGGAGGCCACTCTCCAATAAATCCCAAGTCTGTCATTGCAGAGGGTCAAGGCAGACTCCTGAGAGAGTCACAGGCTTCATGCTGTCACTCATATTAATGATGCAATGCTTTATTAATTGGAGTTTTCCTGAACAGCATGTGTAGTATCAGTGACACTCATAATTAAATAGGCAGGCAGCACTTTTTTTAAATGAGTAGAGAGTTAATTGAATTCTGGAGTCCCTGTGATCAGCTGTGAAATTTATACCTGCAATTTGTGCAGGCAGCAAGAACTAGAGCCTTTGGGGCCTTGTTATTCATCAAAAATAGGCTGATTTATTTGTGCCAAGTATCTCTGTAGGAGGCTCTTGGGCCCGATGTACAGTCACTTTCCTCCAATTAACCTCCCTGGCCTAGAGGGAAAAGAGAATTAGACATCTGTTAAAAGCACAAACCTAGTCTTGAGAAAGTCTGTATATTGCAGTAGAAGCCAGCTCTCATCTGAGTTAACCTCTGGCCACCGAGAGTTGAGTTCGCAGTACAAAACGTGTCAACAGCAGAGAAACTCTGAAGCTAAACTTTAAGTTAATCACAGATGATACAGGGTAGAAGGGACCTGGCATGAGTTAGCTAGACCAGTCTACTTGAAAGCAAGCAGGTTTCACACTGATCATGATCAAGCATCTCTAATGACTGTTTCATGGCTTCTGTTGCTGTTGATACCTTAACCACTGCTACCATTCCTACTATCTCATTTCCCTTTCTCTTGGAAAGTTCAGCCTATATAGAACCTCTGCAGCCAGACAACTGGTTGAAAAACTGAATTAATTCTTTACCATCTGGTGTATGCTGCTTCTCATTTCATTTTTGGCACAAGCAGCAGTTTTGCTCACTGCTCTACCCCGTGACATATAGCCTTCCCAGCCCATAGATCTGTATGTCACTACCTAGAAAGCTCATTTTACCTCCCAAGTTCCAAATTCCAGGTTGAGTTGACGGGTCACATTTAAATCCTAATGGGGTCATGAGAAAGGCCATGTGAAAACAAAAATCAAAGGCCCAACAACAAACCACATACAAACACAGAAGGAATTCTGTTTCTTGGTTCCACCTCCTTGCCCTGCTGAGACCTTCCTTTCCAACAAGATGCATCACCAGCCTTGCACTGGAAGGAAGGGAAAGCCAGATACAGAGTCAAGAGGCTCTGGGAAGCACATCTCCTCCAGGGCAGCCAAGCCCCAACTGCTGAATATCACAACACTCAGGAAAATGCTATCCTGACCACACCAAGGAAAACTTTGAGGCGATTGAGAGCTGACAGGTCTAGCACTCAATGTCTGACAGGGGCTGGGGAATCCCTAGATTTGAGTCTGGATTCTGAAAGCCTTCCCTTGGCTAAGGAGTAGTCCATTGCAGGAAGGAAATCTCTCATTTTCTATCCACTCTGGAGAATTCAATTCCCAGAAGACAATAATACTTTGGGTAGCTGCTTTTCATGCCATATTTCTTTCAGTTACTGGTAAGTTTGAGCAAGTCTTTTGTTTATACAGGCACTGGGTTTTACTACTTAAACTTCCTTTGGTTTGGACTGATCACAAAGCTTCTCAGCCTTGTGCAAGCAAGAGGAACTTGCATATGCATTTAGAAAGGTTTACAGGCNATGCCATATCTTTCAGTCACTGGTAAGTTTGAGCAAGTCTTTGTTTATACATGCACTGGGTTTTACTTCTTAAACTTCCTTAGGTTTGGACTGACACAAAGCTTCTCAGCCTTGTGCAAGCAAGAGGAACTTGCATATGCATTTAGAAAGGTTTACAGGCACGTTCAAATTCAGGTCAGCAGCATCAGGACGGGACAAAAGCTTCCTTAGCGCCCTTGAGGACTAGAACTGCAGTGCTTCCAATTGCCTAAGGCCCTTGTGACCCCCACTTAGGGCCACATCACACAAGGCAATGACACCTTTCAGTTGAGCCAAAAACTAATAATATCCTTGCTCTGTTGGTTTTCCAGTCCAAGAGTGACTCTGCCAACAGTATGACAACACTGTTCTTCACAACTCAAGAGCTGCACCAACATGCATTAGCTAATCCCCCTTAAATGTTCGGGAAATAGTTTGGAGTTCTGTAATTGGCATTTACCAAACTCTCCAACAGAGAAGGCCTCCAAGGCATAGACAGGTCTGCCATGTGGATACCCTGGAGACACGCAACAAAACTAGTTTTGCATGGCAGAATTAAAGGCCACAATTTGTTTAATAATGTCCCTCACAGAGGGAAAGTCAAGGACCAAAATAGCACATGCTAGTCTGAAAAATCACATTAACGAGATGTGGCCATATTTTCTACCAGGCTCTCGTCCAGAGTAGATTGCAGCTTTATCTACTCTGTGCCATCTGTTGTATTCTAGAGATACAGTACCTGTGGTTTCTTTTCCCCATCCAGTGTGGCTCACTTCTGAAAGACTCTTAAGAAAAATAAAAAATACACACACCACAATGACAGTCCAATTAGCTGTTAAAATCCATCCTTCCTCATGGCTAAAAGCAGCCATTTAAAATGGTCAGTCAAGACTCGTTAATGATTCTTGTAAAGATCTTTAATGATGCCCTATGACATCAACGTGACAAGAATCTACATAAAAGCTGCCTGCACAGAAACTGGTTTTACAGGCGAACTGTTTCATAAGCAGCTAGAAACTCTATTTCAACCAGTATTTCTTGATAAACTAGTCAAAAGCAACACTGTCACCAAACAACTTTAGTGGTTACTTACAGAAGAAGACTATGTTAACTACAGCTTCTAGAGGCTGATTTGGTAAGGACATTTGTTTGCATAAGAAAATCAACCCCTTGCAGAAACATGGTTTCAAACTCATGTATTCTAGCTTGTCCTCATTAGACACAGCCTCCAGTAGATAAAAAAAATTTGCTTCAATGATTCTGGAGGTCTGCCATGACCTCATGGCAAGAGTTTCCCCCAGGAGCACTCCAGAAGAAATGAAACTCATTTTAGGTTAGCTTGGTTTTAGCAGGCATCTGCTTTACCCTGCTCAAGTAAAGCAAATGACAGCAGAGAGGTCATTTACGGTGACCCAGAAAACTTCCTTTTTGGCCTTGATCAAGATGTGGCATTACCTCAGGTTGAACTGCCACCCACCACACACAACATCACCAAATGATAGAACAGTCACAATGTGTTCTAAGAGTAAGACACAAGTATAAGAGCAGATAAATGCATGACCAGAACTAATTGCTTACAAGTCAAACAGGTCCACAATTAAGAGGCCCCTTCAGAAGCCACCTACTACTGTCTAGACAGCATTGCTAACCAGGGAGGCTGCAGACGCTGTTTCTCAAATAACTGCCTGTACCTGCAGCACATGGAAAGCTGTGCCTTCACATTTACATATTTAAACATAATACTTGAATATATTTGCCTCAGACAAGCTTCATCAGTACAATAAGAAAACAAAAATATCTATTACAAATAACAGAAGTTATTTGCACACAGGCATAACAGAAGTTATTTGCGCCAGTAGGACAGATACTAGTGAGCAGGCTTTGCCAGCCAGGGAGAGGAACGAGCCACAGGGGACTCCCTGCTGCCCCAGAGCCTGCATCCCTCCGCGGAGGGTGGTCTGGAGCCACCGCAGTCTTTGGAGACGGCATCCAGAATGCCTTATGCTGCTCATAGACCATAGAATTTGGGCTAAATTCACATTTTGATTATTAAAGCACTAGAGAAAACAGTGTGGTACACACATAAAATGGAGAAGAATCTTCAAAGCAGTACACGACAGAAGATTTTCATTACACTCTAAACAGCACATATGCTTACACCTATCTATATATATATATATATATATACNGATCTTCAAAGCAGTACACAGCAGAAGATTTTCATTACACTCTAAACAACACATATGGTTACACCTATCTATATATATATACATATATATAAGCTTGCAGAGAAACCAGAACATTTACTATGGAGTTATTTATGCAACCTCTGTAGGCTTAGTCATAGACAAAAACACTGCATCCATCTGTCATGCTGGATCAAATAACTGATCCATCAAACCTAATAACTACTTCTGGAAAGCAGAAGAAAAACACACTTCCCTAATTTCAACTTTTAAAGTTGCAGCCTCTCTTTTCCACTCTGTGGGAGAGAAGAGCATCCCACGTACAAAAAGCCTGCAGAGGCATCAGCAACCCATCTCAGGCCTCTGAAGGCTGCCAAGAACCAAAAACTAGAGAAGGACAGAATTACAGAAGGACAAAGCCCAGGAGAACCTCACAGCAGGCTGGGAGAGTATCGCACCTCACATCAGACCCCACACCACCACAGTCATGAGCAGGACACAGCAGCCATCTCCTCCAAACAGGGCCCCAGCAGCCAGCCCACCTTTAAAGGCTGTTAGGACCGTTAGGGTGCAGCTGTGGTGGTCATTAGGGTTTGGCCTTTGGGGCTGGTAGGGTTATGGCCTGCAGCTGTGGGGAGAGGCCGACCAAGCGTTCCCCCAGAGAGCTGAGGTGGCAGCTCCTCTACCTCGTACGCCCTCCAAGTCCACTCCACGTCTTGCCTTGCTCAAGTGGTACCCTTACAAAGCCCCCAGAAAGCCCAGCTGTACTTAAAAGAAAAGCAAAACTCAAACTCTGTTTGTTTTTTTTGTTTTTTTTTTTTTTTTTTTTTTTGTTTTTTTTTTTTTTGTTTTTTTAGTGTTACAAGGCTGGGCACACAAAGGTGTGTGCCCAGAAGATGGCTTCTTCTATGGGACTTCTGTGGGTTCGCATTGCTGGGCCTTACCCCCACAGCCGCTGCAGGCACTCAGGCTACCAGAAATGATCCTACAGACTGAAGTGTTTTAAATTTTCTCTTAAGCACCCTCATCTGCTTGCGGGTACTACTGGATAATAGGAAACCAGCAATAGGTTGATGGGGGTTAATTGCCAGGGTCTGTGAGTGGGAAGCAGGGGGAAAGGCCTCCGTTTGTGATTGTGTCGTGTGTGTGACTGGGTCTCCTGGCGTGCAGAGCTCAGCTCTTGCACGGGCTGTTGCTCTGAAGAACACCCATACTCCACGCTATCCTGGGCAGAGCGGGTAGGAACCAGGGCAAAGATGCCAAATCCTGTCCTTGGGGAAGAGGAGGGATGGGAGCACCACAGTGGCCAGGTGGCACCTCCAGCACAGCCCAGTGCACAACGCCACGGCGCTGGAGGCGGGAGCGCGGCCCTGCCTGGTGCCAACCGCCAACCTGCCCCGCTCGGTACCCGCGGCACCTGCACCTCGGCCGGCCTCAGCCCTCCATGTCGGCCGTGTTTACCACAAGAGGGGGACAGAGCACTGCACTGAGGGATGCAACGCGCGCGGCTGCAAGCCCACCCGCGCCAGCATCCCCGTGCCCCTCTCCCCGGGGTGCCAACGCTAGTCACGTTGCTCCCGTCTCCCACGCTGGTTCACCAGCTCCGCGCCTTGGCTAGCGCCTCCGCTGTGCGATGCAGAGCCAGGGCGAAGCCAACACGAAGCACGACCGGCCGAGAGGAGGTTTTCCCCACACCAGGCCGTGCTGGCCTTCTGGGCTATTGGGTTGCTGTTGACAAGCTGAAGGGCCTGAGTCCGGGCTGCACGGGCCGTGGTGAGCTGGAAAACCACAGTGCAGTCCCACATACTGCCCCGAACCCCGATTCTGTCTTCTACACCGTGCTGTGCTGCCGTGCTGCGATGCCGCTGGGTCCAATACCAGGAATAAAGTTGTTTATTTAAAAGATATTTGAGCAGCTCTTTACCAAACGTGACAAATCATTATTTAATTCCTTTGGTACTCATGAAAATAACATCAATCAAGATGAATGCATCTGCTAGCTAAATATGAATGTAATCATCCATTAAAATGTTAGCATTTATAAAAACTGTTTATTAAAATAATGTGATAGGAATATCACTGTGATTTAACAATCAGCTAATGTCCCCTTAAGGCAGAATCAGAACATCTGATATTTGGAACAAGATAACATTTTAAAACCCTATCAGTTTATAATTCAAGTTATTCTAAAACATGATTAAGCTCTAAAACATGATTAAGATCTCAGCTTGGGAAATGCCTGGGAAAAGGGTATCCTTTTCTCATCCCTGTGCACATACACTCCAACTCAGGCCTTCCCCTCCAGCCACATAAGCATAACCCAAATTTAGAGAAACTGCCAAAGAGGTGAAATAGGCACATGAAGATAATCTGAAATCAAAGCTGAATAGTTTTATCCTGTCTAAGCTAGGAGGGCTTACAGGGCTGCAAGAAAGACGAGAGCTAAGGCAGTACTTTTCCTTCAGGTGTAGTGATGGTGGAAGAGGTTGACAAACAAGCATCCTCGTGAGCCGGCAGACTGCACCAACACACTGATGGGCCACCAAGACATCCATCCACCCAAGTGTGTGTGCAATACACAGGCCCATACAATATGCGTATTCATGTGTACATCTCAGCTGGTACATCCATTTGGACATGCATGTTGAAGTCCTTTACCTCAAACCCAATCACTTTTTCCTTTTCTAAGAAGATAGAATTTATGTGTCATCAGATCACATTCTGCCGAAAGACTGACTGACAACTCTAGACAAGTTTCTTTTTGAGTCACTCTTTTGATTTAGTACATAACAGGCCTTCCTCCTTGTGCATGAGCCCTTAGATCTACACGCTGTGACTCTCAGGCGGGAACCACACAATGCATTCACGCGCACAAAAACTTTTGACCTTCCCTGTTCCACTAACTCTTCAATTTAGGCTCAAATATGTCTGTCACAAACTCAGTTGGCACCTGTTTGCAGCATCTAGCATTTCACCGGATGGATCTGAGCTGATTTCCTACTGCGTGTTTATCTCCAAACTCGAGATAGTTCAGGCATATCTCTATAGAAATCTCATACATGCAATTGTACTTCAACAGGTGCAGTTTTATCCCAAAGCACTGTTTCCACTGCAATTAATAATTAACCATAATGCATCTATCTTGCAACAATTTACAAAGAAATGAGACTTTTTCAGGCACCCGATAAATTAATAGGCTTAAGTTCTATGCTGAAATACTAAATTCTTCCAATATTGAGCAGGAATTTTGTATGCTAGCCAATTTTTAGTATTTACTCTTTAAAAATTTTAAGGATTCCTAGCACATAAAATATAAGGACCTTCTCTATAAATTTCTGTTTCAGCTATTTGAGTTGAATATGGTAAACAATTGTTTCGTTCTTCTCAATCAATTGAGCTATAAACCCCCAATGACCAGCAATTCATTATATTTCAGGTTTAACAGGATAAATCCAAATTCCTTTGATGACTACAAGAAAATGGTGAGAGAAGTCTTTGTCCCGTAGAATTTCTGCCATAATTCAGCATTCATCAAGCACTAATGGACATTAAAATATAAAGAATTGCTGGAGACTGTAAAAAATACATCATTTCAAGTTTCCCATGTGACTGAGGCCTTGCAAAATTGACTGGCATAGCTATAACAAAATAATTACCTTGTTATAGCTATACCTGCATAACTTCTCCACATGGACACTGTATTCTAAATTTTAAGTGACTTTATTACAGAATAATTACTCAAGGACTTCAGTCCTGAATGAGGTTCTGCACAGGAGATTTTTACCAGTGCTGCTCCAGTGATTTAAACCAAATAACTATGCAGGTGAATTTTCCCATGCAGACTCTCGAGAGAGTCTGCCAGCAGTATTAGATAAGCTATCCCAATTCTACATTATGTGAAAAGTGAACTTCTGTACTGTGCAGAGAACAGCATGCTCTTCTGCATGCACGCTCAGGCAGGCAAGACGCTTGCCTCCCACAGGAAGGTCTTCTTGTGGATTGTAATGGAAGGAAGAGAGATATCATACAGATGTAGGAAAAGAATTGGAATTTGATAAACACAGGGTCATGTTTTTCAAATGCACTTCGCTCTCATTTTTAAATGTGAACAGTGGACATACAACCTTCCCACCCACTTAGATAGACTTTTGGCTAGAACTTTATACCTCTAATGCCAAATCCATTTTCTTCAGTGGTGTTCCACTAACGGTCTTTCAGAAATATGCAGACCTTACATCAGTTAGATATGGCCCTTTACAAATGCTATGCTCTTAATGCATGATATCTATACATCAGTCAAAGCCTGTGTCTTTCGGCAGGGCTTCTTCGGCCAGCTGCTGGATGTGAGCCTGATCTGGCTGAGTCATCAAGGCCATAGATGATTCATTAAAGCCACCAAAGATCTTCACAGGCCACATTCTTTTAACGAGACTTTGCATGTCTCCATTAACAAATATTGTCATGATCTGGGACATGGAAACATAATGAGAACCTCAAACTTCCTGGAACACATGAGGGAATTGTTACTCCCTCCTCATTGTATAGATTATCTCTGTGATGATACGGCGGGCTGTGATTGCGCCAGAACAAGCGAGCCCAGTCTCGCCTGATCTCAGAAGTAAAACACTCTTGGTCTTTGCTTAGGGACCACCCAGGAATCTTGGGTGCTTCAGGCACAGAGTCATTTACCATGTGTTTGAAATTGAACTAGTGGAAAGATCTTGTTCAGTCCCAAAACACAGCTGAGCTAACACTAGGAATCAAAGGAAACAAGCAGTCCTATTAAGAGCAGAATCAGTGAAGCCTAGTTTGCCGCACATTTGTCTTTCAAAGCTGAGCTCCACTGTGGATTCTCTCATGCCTAAAAGACGAGTTCATGCCTTTTGTTTAATGGACAAATAGGGTTTAATAAGGTTTCTTTTGCCTACATAATATGGTATATTTTCTTAATCTGTAAAAATTCATCCTCCCAAATAAAATTTGCCTGAAATTAAACAATTGGTTGCATCTCACTTGGCAACATGAAGCATTGCCCACTGATGCAGGCAACCTACCAGTCTTGAAGGACAAGGAGAATACAAGAATTGCCTTATTTTCAGAAATCTAAGGACTTCAATTCTTCCAGTTCCCAGAACAAAGACTTTGGACTTTGTGACCACCATTTCCTTGCTTGCTTTTCAATAACACACGGACAGTTGTGTTGTGTAGAACAACTTCAGGTGCAAATGCTCTTCCTGAAGCTTTCAGAGCCAAACTATTGCCACACTCCCCTTCAAAAGCAGCAGTCCTGTTACTTTAGATTAAGTCTAATTGGTAAGAAAAGTACGGCTGTGTTTTTTCTCCTAGATGTCCCTGTGTGAGGGAAGGCTGTTCAATGAGCTGTGAATCACTTTGCAAAATAGATGGGGAGAGGTTTAGAGCTGCAGAGGAAGGGAAAGGAATGTATTATTTTTCTATGCAATTTCTTTCTTAGGTCCAAATTCAAGGTAAGAAGCTATACCCACAGCTTCCTGCTTCTAATGAGCTTTCTTGAAAATGTTCCTATTTTCAGCAGAAGTTTTGACAATTCCCAAACTGAATTCCTATTCAAATTATAACTAGGTCTTATTGTCATAGAAAGAGAGTTTTGCAGCATTAAAAAGAAAGGAAACACTGAGGAGCTAACTTCATGCGATCCGGGTTCCACTGCAGTCAAAGCCAGGAGTCCCACTAGCATCAGTGGGGCTGAGATTTCAGTCTGGGGTTCATCAATTGCTTTTTGTTTTAAAGTGCCTGGGGATCCATTGCTTGCTAAGGTTAAGCAGGTCTAGTGGGGACGAGGCAATGCTCTTCTCCTCTTTCAAATCTAAGGCACAGGCCAAAACACTATCCGTCTGTGTGAATTATTTAACTGTCCAGCGGTTAAAAATAGCACAGCAGCAACTCCCTTAGTCTTTGCAGCCTCTGCCTTTTAACCCGGCCGTCACAGCCCAGCCAAGCGCTGAGGTCACGGACAGGGCTACACATGTGGACAGGGCCAGCTGGATGCCGAAGGGAGAGAGAAGGACGTCGCCGAGAAATCTAGTTCCAGCACGATGATATCAGCCTGCGAAAGAAAAGCAAGGCAAACTCAGAACACTATAACGCTGCCAAAGAAAACACTGTCTTCACAATGAACAAAAGTCTGATTAATTATTAATTGCCTGCCAGCTAATTAACATTCCCTTGGGCAGCTGTCTACAGAATGCCTTATATTTCCAACCCACCCCAGGCCAACATCATCTATGCAAATGGCTTTGGATCAGAGTTAGCAACTGATTTGTTGCCTGAAACAAGTTGTTCCTCTCCCCTCCCCTCATCTCCTCCCGTCACCCCTTTTTTCTCCACCCAGGAGCCTGAGCTCATTACAGTATCAGCTGAGCAGAAAACATCCTTTGCCGATGATTCTCTTTGCTGTTCTCGTGCAGCCCGTGCCTCTCACAGGAGCCCCGATGCCTCCCCACAGCTGTGGCCACGCACAGCCCTCAGCCGGCACAATCTGGGGATGACTGGAGTGCCCAGGGCGGGCAAGAGCCCTGCGTGGAGAGAGGGGAGACTGTTCCAGGCTGCACGAAGCTGCAGAAGCAGGAACCAAATCTTGGCTCTGGAGCTGAAGGCAGCACTTAAGGAATTCTTCGTCAGCTAATGCTTGTGTTCAGCTGCTATTAACATTAATGGGACTTACGCACATGCGTCAAGGGCAAGCAGCCCCCTTACAAGAACAAGGGCATAAATAACAGCTAAGCGCAGCAAGCCCTCAGCTTACTGTTTTACCATGCAAAGAAATATGCACTTTCCTTTTTAAGAACTTAGCAGCTGTATTTTATTTTATGAGGAGAACCTATGCAGTTGGTGAATTAAAAAGTGTCAGCACTGCCAGGAAAAGGCTACCCACAAGCATATCCAAATTAGACTGGCATTACAGCTCCACGATGCACAGCTCTGCATGTAAGTACATGTCATGCTGTCCTTGCAGCGCAGACTGAAGTGGAGGCCCATTTTCCCTGAAGCCTTCACCCAGCAACTATGGCTCTATTTTAACACCTGACACCCAAGTATACCTGTCATTCACATTCATTAAATGAGAATGTGCTTGAGAGCTTCTCAGTGTGCTATTCTCACAGTAAACAATTTATATGGAAAGACAATGAAGGAAGCAGCGATCAACTACAGAGTGGTCTCCGGTGTCAAGGCTGACCAACAGCAACCAAGTATAGCAGAAAAGATGAGCTGACCTGAAACGTATTGAAGTAGCAGACATCTCTCCAGCATCTTTACCAGAGCTGAGACTGGCCCTCCCACTCTGGAGGGTCACTTCCCTGCGGAGAGGCCAGTGATGAAAGACTTCCAGCCAGAGGAGCCCTTATTAAGCGGAGCGCAGGATCCTCGGTGCGGAGAGCAGCTTCCCACTCTGTTTGTACGTTCGTTCTTTAGCACAAGGAGTCCTCGCCCTAGGACAACATGTCCTGGGTGTTACTGCAATACAAACATCATAAAGGATTGTTTTCCTACCCCAAAGATAGGAGATATGTGCCTGTTCAGCCAGACAATTGAGATAATTCAATTGTGAAAGCAGTTGTGTTTAGAGCAAAGGGACAGAAAAATCTGTGTGAAGTTCACATATTTTAGACAAAGAACTTAATCTTCCCTAATTACTGTAGTTAAATCCTTATTTTTAACCTATGTGTTTGACATACCTGCTGCCTAGCTCCAACACTCCACACTGCCCAGCGTGGAGCAGCAAATTGAGTAGGAGATCATTAAGTTACATTTCTATACATACGGGATATAATCCCCTAGAATACATAGGCACTGCAAAGGAGTAGAATGTATTTTTGCAATACTTCTCTTAACAGTTCTGCAAAGAACATTCAGCCATGATGCACAGATATTTTATTAGCCTAGATTTCCTCACATACTGGAGTCGTATAAAGTAGTTAAACTCACGAAGTCAAATTGAGACTGGTGTAAATCATGGATAACACTGCTGAAACCAATGGAGTTGTACTAGAGTAGAAGCGGTATAAATCAGAGGCTGATCAGGTACATATTTTCTTTAAGGTAGACAGACTATTAAGTGGCTTACATAGAATCCTTATCACATTATCCTTCTGTAAGGTAAATAACAGTCACCATGCACTGTGCGTAATGAACTGCAGTCTGTAACACACAGCAAATGGCCATTTTTCTCAAGGAATCTCTCAGCGCAGAGTTCTGGGACCAAAAGTAATGGGCAATATTCTCCAGCATTCATGTGTGACATTCCCATTAGTATTAACAGGAGGTGTGCACCCAAAGTCAGGATGTATTCATCAGCAACCTGAATTGGATATTATTGAGGCTCCAATGAATGTTCCAGTTTCATCCCCAGCAACGATACTCCCAGAGGAGCCGCCACCACAGTTCTTTACTCAGCTTCGCATAGCACTTGCACATAAAAATGTTTATTCCAAAGCAGGTAGGATTGGAACCAGAAAAGAATTAGGACAGTCTCGCATCAGTTACCTCTGAATGTAAAGGCCTCGAGTCAGCCTTGCAGCGACGGTACAGCCCAGCCGAGGATTTCTCTGCTGCTTGCACTGAACCCACATCATAGACAGCACGAGAACCTGCAAGAAGGGTGAGAAGCTGTTGGATGAAGGACATGAATGAAGATGGATGAAGAACATGAGAGGAAGGAAGTAAAGCGACAGACTTACAGGACAGATCAGCAATGGAGTTGGAATAACTTAGTCTCTCACATCTTCTAATCAAATATTCTTTCTGTTACATCCTACCACCCTCATAAATTTACAGTGAAAGGCTGCAAAATCCCATCTCCGAAGTACATGAGAAGTAACCAGTGAAATAATATAATTTAGTTAACTTATAATTGAACTTCAGAACATAACTACCCAGCCTCTGTTTGCCTCCCAAGAAAGTCTGCTTTCTTCCTATATACACACATTTTACTATTCTGTACCTGATTTTTGAATTATACTACAGACAACTTGAATATAGAGCTAAAGCACATTCACCAGGCAACCCGACTGTAGCTAACGAGGGCACAGTGTGCATGTGTACACAGCTTCTTTAATAAAAATTACTTCCTGCCCTGAATTACACCTGAGGAGAACCATAAACTCGCTGAAAACAAAATCCATGCTACAGCACCTATGCCTACTAAGATCATACAAGTTTGGTGAGAGTGGAGGGGAATGAGAAAATAAACACAAAAATAACTTGCAGGGGATCTGCCCAAGGGTAAAGGAGTCAAAAATATGGGAAGCCAGACCGGTCTCAAGATTTCTGGGTCTTGGTTGTGCAACCTAAAAATGTGTGTTTACCCAGGTTTTTCTTCCCTACACTAATCCAGAGTGCTTGCAACCCTAAATTCAAAGGCTTAATCCCAGTTACCGCCACAGTAGATAAAGTGTCCGAACACCCTGTCCAGACTTTTGACAAGTTGTAATTAATATAGTAGAACAATGTAAATATGACTCTAAATAAAAGATGACTGACAGTGATACAATAGAGGGATCAGGGTAGGCTAATCCAGAAATTCAGTGTACAACCCCTTAAGCAAGGAATTTGAGAGTAACTAAAAATAGAAGGTGAGACTATCTGACAGCTAAATTGCCAGTGGTAGCTTAGCATGGATTCAGTTACATTGCTCAGCGGCCCTCAGTGAATTAAATAGATTGAAATGCTAATGATAGAGTGAATTCCCAGTGCAGAGGTAGAATAAAGTAGTCAGATTAGGTTTCAAACAAGGTGAGTTCAATGGCATCAGAGAGATCAGGGTTTGTTTAGATCAAGGTACAAAGGTAATTTTTCTAGAGTGGAGATGGTTCTTTAAAGCTTATGGGCTCCCTCATGTAAAGTAATCTTCTGAAAAAAGAATGTAGACCCAACAAGCTGCTTTAAGGACTGTTACTTTATGTGATTTCTATCAACATCAGAACATTTTTCACTGCTCTCAATACACTCTTAATAGCATTATGGGTTATCTCCTAATTAGTTAAATGCTGCTCTGATGACGTATCTGACAGTTCACCTGGCTGTCAGTCAGACTATACCTATGTCTTCTAATTTGCAATGAGATTTATTGCAAAATGAGGCAATCAGACTTTCTGAGGGCACATTAAGTAACGCACATCTTTTAGATGAAAACATAAATACGATATTTATTCCTTTTGGTATTTACAGGATCACTTATATCGTAGTACCACAGATCCAAAAGAATGCCGGGGTTCATCCTTACTGCTTCTCCTAAGGGTCAGAAAAATACTACTATTTTGCCAAAGCAGAAAGGAGACACAGGACAGATCAAATGTCTTACCTGCTGTTATTGTACCAGGTCACCTGCTTAACCAATCCTAAAACTTCAGCCAGTGATAATGCAAGGCGATAGCCACAAAGTACGTGCAAAATGAAAAAGAACCAAGCCTGAAACAACGCCCGATGTTGCCCTATTTAAGACGACCCTGCAGGCTTTCCAGAGCAGATATATTACTACATAAATTCCAAGATCAATCTAGCCTTAAACAACTGATCCATTCCTTCTCATCCAAGGTCACACAACAAGTCAATCCCATTAAATTAAAAAAAGGAGAGAGAAAGAGAAGAAATAAGATGAACTACCCTAGCAATAAGGGCAATTTACTTACCTCACTTTACAAGTTAGGTCCTCACCATCACTTGGAGCTTTAAAAATCAGATGAGGCATTTTGCTAAAGGATGTGTTTCAATTCACTACCCTTGTAATATGGGATAGTTATTCTCATAAGAAAATGACATTGCAACATGTCATTCTACTATCAATCAGTAGTGTCATAATACTTCGGCGTCGGTTGTCTTTTTCCATTACAATCATAAGAATTAGGTATTCTAGAGAAGAAAAAGCAGTATAAACCTAGGCAGGATTGGGAGCAATGTAACTGTCATGCCAGTGGGAGTTACTTCTCTTGTAGAGCTGATGAATCTGTGAACAGGAAATAGTAGGACTCCTGTCAACATTGCTTTTGATCTAAGCAACAGACCTCACCATCTGGTCTTTGCATTGATTGCTATAAAACAAAAAGGAGGGAAACATGAAAAAAACTCCACAGTGATAATTTAGGTCTCTATTTCAGTGTCCAAATAAAAAATTCACATGACAGCTGACTCTGCAGGAATCAATTCCCTAACCTAGACACCACAAATTAGCTACATTTTGAGTAGACGCTTCTCAGCCACTACATATAAACTGCCTTGCTTCTGCCCTTCTCTTCAGTAAGATCTGTTGTTGGTTAATATCAGCATTACTGCAGGCAAAAGTATCTTGTAGACACTATTTGAGAACTGCTTGGATAACTACCTGCAAACCATCACCTCCGATGTTAAAGGCTAACAGGAGTCTGGGACCAGTTCCCCCTGTTATGTGAGTGAAAACCCAAGTAACTCTAGTCCCTCAAGCACAGTGAAGTTGACATCACGGTCTAACTCCTTGTGCTTCCAGGGCTAAATAAGATTCAACTAGTGCAAATAATTCTGGAGTAGCAGAGCACTGCTATCGTCTCTCCATTCATAATAACTGGCCACTTTATGCCAAGTGACTCATTACCATGAGAGGAGGGAACATTCTTCAACAAGAAGAGTACATGCAATTTGCATAGATTGCTTTCCCAGTTGGTTTCCACGCTGTGGAGTATTAGGGATGCTCTTCGATACAAAAAATAAATACATAAATAAGCAGTCCTTCTGAGTGATTCCTTGCTTACAAATATTGAGAGATGTGGCAGTCTAGAAAAAAAATACTGCAAAGAAAGAAGCCTGGTGTTCCCATTATTTCCAGTGTTGTAGAAATAACATGCAACTGGTTCTTAGTGGATGTTTCAAAGACTGAGGAAAGAAGAAATGTTTTTTCGCAGTCTATGTAAGTCAGTGCTAGAATAAATGAAAAGAACATCTCAGACCTTGGTTAGATTTCAAGATTTGTCTTGTTCCTTCACCTGGGTAGGATTTGTGCTTCTGTTCAGTGGCAACACCACCCACATCACTTATTTTAGAAGGGGTACCAAGGCACCACTGCAGCACCAGCCCTCTTCTGAAAAGGGTGTTGTCTGATTCAGGCTCACTTGTTGCTCTGGGTGCTGTAACATTTCACAAGATTAAATGTAAAGAGAGCTTTCAGCATTCATATATCAGACCATTAACCTAAGATGAGGATACGATATTGCTCATAACGCTGCAGTGGGTAGTTTATCATTTCTTTTGCTGAAGAATTTGCCGGCAAAATCGTGGCAGGAAAAAGCAACAGATTCCAGTAAAGTCATAAGGACAAACCCAGTCCGATTATTGCATGCATAAATGGGCTAATGCAATAGGGTACTGAGGGAGCAGATCTGTCAGGAAAAAAACAAACAGGAAAGAAGATATTACTTCAGAATAACTCAACACAAGTAAATTGAGCTTTGCAAAACAGAAAAATACAAACTCTCAGCTTTAGGAGTTTCATTCTGGCTCCAGGCAACATATGATGCTTCACTTGACAAACAAGCAAAGCTCAAGAAAAACAACCTTGCTAGATTACCAGAACAAGGAGCAGTCAAGAAGAACTAAACTTACAGAATGAGCTCACCAGATAAAGGTTTTATTTTACTGCAAAAGAACAGTCAGGTTTTGGACTAAGTAGATAAACATACTTAAGCAGAAACTTTCCTCCACTATTTGAGCCAACTGCAAAGTCAAAAAAAAATTTATTTCAAGTGTAGAGGTCACTATGCATGTAGCTGGTTGACATCCCTCAAAGAAGTGGTGATGCCTACTCACTCCTGGAACGAGCAGGGCAGCAGAGATGCACCACAAAGCAATATAACCCCAGCGTGACTCAGAAATACACAAGAAGTTTCACCCCAAGAAGAGACGTAAAACTGACATCTGACACAGAATATACTCAAAAGCAGGGATGAGGATGCTCTTTGTCTTGGAGCCAAGGCAGAACCCTACAATATCTAATTCTGTGACTGATAGAGATACCTCCATTCTACTGCCTCTACCCCTCCAGCCCCATACTACAGTATATAGGGAGCAAAGCAGCGTGACAGGAGGCACCACCACCAGGGCCAAGCAGGGGTGGAAAAGGCCTCAGCACATGGTGGTTGGGAGTTTGCATTTAGAGGTGAAACAGGAAGGGAAGTTTGTGGGCATGTGCCACACAGCCAATATTCTGAACCACATAGCATGACCTCTGACAAACATCTAGACCTTAGCTGAGCCTTGCATGCTTGTTAGCATGTTTTACACCTCCATCCACCCACGGCAAACTGAAGAACCCAGATGGAGTGAGCTGTGGCTTCGTTCCAGGTAGCTGCATCTTCATACTAAAAGAACAAGGCTCAGGAGAGGATGGCAAATACCAAAACCTCTTCTGAGTGCAGAACCACTCCTGCTTCCCAAACAGACCCAGGAGCCCCCCTGTTACCCTTCATGTTTCTACCATATTGTTCAAAGCCTTTCCTTTTCCACAGCACTTTGGCTGCATGCCCAGCTACGCTGGCTGTATTTGTTTGCGTACAAGGCCCCATGAGTCCACACTCAGCAAAAAACTTCATCCAGGAGCCAAGCACACAATAGAATGGAAAAAAAAAAAAACTTGTTCCTTGCGAACTACCTTTTATAGGAAAAAGGGGTGCCCATTTGCCCATTCTGCAAGGCCTTGCAGGAGGAGAGGCCACCCAGGTGAAGAGATCAGTGGTTCCAGCTGACATGCAGAAAGGCTTGGGCTAGCTTGAGAAGCTGGCAGAGATTTAATGTGTCTTTTGAGATCTTCACTTTTGCTGCAAGTAGATTTCAACAAATCCCTTCTGGAGTGAGTTTTTATTGTTCATCAGTTTTACTGAGCACTAACATGGCAAGTAATCCACATAAAACACAGTAAACTGATGGACATGTGTTATTTTCATATGTGTGTTATTTTCATGTGCTGACCTGGAACCCAAAGTATAGGTGATCCCTATACTTTGGACCCAGGAGGTCCATTCCTAGCACACTCTCTCCATGTCTTGACCTCCTTCAATCCATTCCTCCTCCCATCCTAGCAAGATCCCAGTTGCTTAGGGTCCACATAGGCATTCCCTGCCCTTGGGGGTCCTTTGGCAGGAAGGACATAGAACAGTTCTGTCCCCATCTCCTCTGCAGAGGAGCCCTCCGGGGCGTTATCAAACAGGCACAAAGATTCCTCACACTGTCACCTCCTTGCCTTTCCCCAAGGTTTGCTAGCTAATTTTTTGTGCCTTTCAGAAGTGAGGGAAAAAAGGGAAAACGGGCAAGAAGCTGGGTAAGCGGTGACACAGCCCTAAGGGCTTCTCTGCATTAAAGCTGATACAGCAGTGTAACTCCTACGGGCTGCTATTGTGGTTTGTGTTTGCACTCTTTACACTTTAATTACAGCTGTTGTTGACAACTGTTTACAAGACCACTCGCAGCTCTGCCTTGGAAATCAATTCAGATGTCAACAATTACACTGTGAATGGGCTTAAAGCAACTAGGTAAAGGCCATAAACTTGACACCAGAAAGCATAAATCTCCTAAAAAGGAAGAGTCAGACTTCTTCAGGAGTGTGACATGGGAGACTCCATGACCAAGGGATTGGATGGGCTGGGGGTCACTGGACACTGGTCCTCAAAGGGATGAGGGTAGAGTTGCACGCAGCTGGTAACTCAAGCTGTAGGGAGAGGTGGCTCCTTGCTGGCCCTGTGTCTGGGGCAGTGTCACTGTGTCACTTGCTGAGTGCCAGCAGCAGTGGCTGGGAGGAGCACAGAGCCCCCCTGCCCGGCGGCAGCAGCACGAGACCACCCTGAGCTGCAGGGAGCTCGCAGCAGGTTGGCAGCAGGGAGTGAGCATCGTGCTACCACTTCTGCTTTTCTTTCTCTGCACAGCTTTGTTTTCTCCCCAATGAGGACATGAACACACAACATTAATAATGCTGTTAAATCCATTTCATAAATAGGATTAAACCCCCTACAAACAGCAAAACTCAGCGCTTCCCAGGATGTCTCCCAAGCCGGCCCAGCTTAGAGCAGCGGGGCTGGGTGGGATGGTGCATCTGCAGCCAAGGCCTCTTTGGGTCGGGCTCTGTGCAGTAACAGGAGCCTCTTCTGCTCGGAGGAGGTGCAAATCAACATGTACGAGATGGGAGTTTACAAATGGGGAACCGAGGCACAGGAAGACTAATAATAATGATACTTAACATTTCTTTAATGCTTTAAATGGCCTATACCATCTAAAGACAGTTAACTGATCGACCCTCACAATACCCTGGGGAGAGGTGAGTGACTATTATAATCCTGTTGTTCACAGACTGAGAAAAGGGAGAATGAAAAGTGGCGTTTGCAAAGCCAGATACTTAACTAGTGACCAGTATAACTATTTGCCTCAGATGCTCTTCATCCTTCCCTTCAAAAATATTTTTTAGCAATCCCCCTTCTCACCAACCTTGTCCCACTGCTCCTTATACTCACCAAAGAGATGCAGGGCATCCTCAGCACTGTTGGTAAAAAAAAAAAAAAAGGACAGAGGCCAAGCATGAGGGAACTTCACTCAACAGGAGCAGCTGGTTTCCCCAAAGGGCCCACACCTTCCCCTTGGACAACCCTCTTGCCTGGCCCTGCCTGCCACAACCACTCCAAGTATTTGTCCTTGCGGGGTGCACTTCTCCCATCCTTCTCACCACACTGCTAATTTTATGGTCCATAATAATTCCCTCCCCTTCCCGAGCTTTTTCACCTGAAGGAGGACCACAGAGGGCTGGAATGAGGCTGAAGGGTGATTTTTACAAGGTTAAATAGAAAGGAGGGAAACGGCTACCAGCGAGTGTTGACATAAGAATGAATAGAATCAGAATGGAAATTAAACATTTCTCCCCAGCAGAGTTAGCTTCTGGAACAACTCGAAATTGCAATGGTGGGGGGTAAAAAAACAAGGAGAAAAAAAAAAAAAAGCCTCCGCCAACCTATGTAGTTTTAAGATGGAGCTTGATAAATTATGAAAGGGTGACTGCCTGGGATACACGGGATCAGACCTGCTGACCACAGAGGTCTCTCCAGGCTGGTGCTCCCTCTGGCTTTCTTGAACGCGCTGAGCTGTTCGGCTCACAGCTGCCAAGGTTCATTTCTTTAAAGCCTTGCCTGCCAAGCAAACAAAGCCAGACTCCAAAGTGGCAATCAAGAAAATTGCATTGCAACTGTCAGCTCCAGCTGTGTTCCCTGGCACCTCGGGAATTTATGTCTTTATTCTCCCTTCTACCCAAAGGAATATTCCCGTCCTTCTCCTGGCAGGCGCTCCATGAGGACAGCCCACCTTAGCGCACGCTTTGCCCTACCGCTCTGGCAGCCCCTCGCTCCGTGGCACTCGGCCTGTCTCCTGCTGTCACACCCAACCGCTCCGGTTCATTTGGCTCTGCTGCTCAGATAAATTAATAGCAAACTAGCGAGGGTTTCCTGTGCTCTGCAGACACAGCTCGCAGCCGCCTTTGGTCAAGCTCAGGAAGAAGGTGCTGATGACAGGACAGCAGCGGCGGATGGTGTGGTCATGTACAACGCGGAGACCTTATGCTCAAGAAGGCAGCCCCTCTGCTACCCTCCAAAATCGGGGATGTGGTGGGCACGCTTCCAGCCCGAAGGCATCAAAGGGACGGGTCAAAGGCCAGGTCCTCCCTCCCGACCCACAGCGGGCCAGAGCCCATCCATCAAACACAAGTGCTTGGCTAGCACGGGGAGTGCTTGGGGCTTTGTCTCCATGGGAGAATTGCGTTGATATTGTTCAGGGGACGAACATAAATTGCTGCAATCCCTTGGGGCCCTTCTTCGCGAGAAAAATGTGAGCCCTTAATGCCCGTTAATTAACTCAAAGTAGACCGTACGGGAAATGTGTAGTTTTCACATGAATCAGCAAGTTATGCTAAAGACCAGCTCTGCGTATTTTATTTGCTGTGTGATTCAGCAAATCTCAAAAATGCGCTTAACTTTAAACATAAGTTTAAAACTCAGTGAAGCCAATAAAAGAGACTGTTAAAATGCTTCAGTGAATTGGAGCTTATTTAGATTGTGTGCAATTTAGGGCTAGGCATTTGCAAATCTTCCAATACTTCGCCTTTTAGCATAGTACCTGAACATCTCCTTTCTCTTTAGCTTGGAAAATTGCTAGTACTATTCAAAAAAGTAAGACTAAAGCCTGCATAAGGCTCAGGTTTGCATAAAATTCAAAGGAGCTTTGTGGTCACTGTGAGGATATGCGTGTTGTTTTTTGCAGGTCTAGTATAGCCACTCTGCAGTAAGGAGCAGTAACACAGTTTTCTGCTTTCCTAAAAGCTGTTGCGCTAGCAGATTGCACTGCTTTGTGCCAAGAGGCTACGAGGCATCGCCCAAATATGTTGGAGAGCTTGTGAAATTGCTGTGTGTATTTGGAAAGTACTTGCAGCCTTGGAATGACAAGTTAGTGCTATAAAGTCGAGAAGAGCATCTCACCATCATCTGTGCTTTTCTGCCTTGACGTAGCAGGCGTAAAGCAGAACAGCTAGAAGGCAATTCACCATAGCTCTTTTCTCACGCCTTAAGGAGACGATATAAGAGGGTCCCAGAAGCAGGACACACTGTCCTTCAGGCTAGGACCGCGCTGCAGCTGGTGGGCTGCAGGAGTCAATGCAGAATGCAAGCCTTTCCCCATCTCCTCCTGCCCCACAGCCCACGTAGCCTTGGAAAACGCTCCCCTTCCCCAGCATACCCCATGTTAGACCATCAGTGCCTAATGATTGCTGTTTAACCTTAAAATATGACAGCACTGTGCTGCACTTACGTGATCCTGTAATTATATCTTCCTACAGATGCCCTTTTCATGCAGTTTAAATATTTTACAAATACATGTCTAAGTACAAATCTGCTGCATTACCTCTTGTATAGAGGGTACTTATGTTCAGCTAGGTGGCTGGGATTCCTGTAAGTATAATTTACTGTGCAGTATGACAGAGCCAGGCTAGAATGTGCAGCTTTTACTACCTAAAATACAATAAAATATGCTACACGGTGTTTCGCGGATGAATCACTTCTAAACCATCCCTTTAAGTATTGTCTGTCACTGTAGCTCCTTATTGCAATACTTTGTGAGAGCTGGAGAGAAGGAGAGAGAAATTGCCCTTTAAATCTCTACAAAGCTTACCATCCAGGAGAAATTAGGGATATTTGTTCTTGGATTCAGGTGGGTTATGTACGAGAAAGTTACACACAACCGGTTTTATTGAGGTGGAGGGGAGGGGAATGTGCTTTGCACTTGTTATACTAACGTTTTATTAGAATAATGTCCAAGCACAAACTCGTAAACAAAACAGCACCCAAACTCTGCAAAGAGTAGTTGTGTTCCCAAAAGTGCAGGCAATCGTTTCGGGTGACACAAGATTTTCCCAGTATCAGTAGGTGCCCAGTGCTCATCATCACTCCAAAGAACAGGTCTGGAAAGAAGCACCTGAAGGACAAGTCCACAGAGATCATGGACAACCAGAGGAGCAGAGTTATTGTGGGAATGCCAATACAGGATTCATTACAAAAGCCTTTGAACACTCATCAATCTAAAATCAAGCTGAAGTATGAAGGACTCAAAGTTACAGAACAAGAACAGAAATGATCTCCACGGGGAAGTTTAGAACCTGGCCAGAGATTCTGTGTACCTTATATGCCTGGCAAACGCACACACTTCTTGTCCGCTATTAAACGTATCTTCATTTGCTAGATCCCCGGAGCCAGGCTCCTTGGCTGACCTGTGAGGGCCTCAGTGCCAAGGGCCAGGCTGGCGCTTGTCTGTTAAGCTGCTAGATCAGGCGGCACCAGCCCTGCACAGATCCAACCGCTTCTCTGCACATTGCAGCAGGTTGTTTCTAAGCCACACTCCCTACGGGCTCTTCTGCCTGGTTTAAAGCTATTCCTGCAATAGTGGAGTAAGGGCAAAGCTGGAAGGATGGGGCTGTCACAGATGGTGTCTACAGCTGTGGATCTGGGCCAGAACACGTTGTTCTTTCTTTCTTTCTGCAGATGCTTTCTGTTAATAAGGCACTACTGAGCCATTTCTTTCCTTCTCTCAGTCCTTGGGGACCTTCAAAACAAACCAAAACCAAGGTAAAAAAAGACTTTTTTTTTACCATTTTGGCAGGGTAAACAAGAAACCAGAAAGTTTTCAGTCCCACCTGACATGAATAAGTAATGCTATTGTTACTCACTGCCTTCAAAAGTTTCCTCAAGATACAAAGTCAGGTTTAGAAAGGTATCTAAAGGCCACTAAAATGTGGCATAATAGGGTGAGACTTGACCTTCTGGGCACAAGTGCAGGAGTTAATGCACACAGGGTGTGAGGGTGCCCATACACGAGCAGCCTGACGCAGGTCTGCTCCCTGCACGTGCTGTCACTACAGGTGCAAGACCCACTTTGTGTGTTAGTCCTGCATAATCAATCCTTCGTCCCTTAAAAATATTACCTGGCATAATTGCTAGTCCAGCAAGTTTTTTCCCCTCCAACAACCTACAGGAAAGTTTCCTCTCCTGATCATCGGAGAGCAAGAATTGTAACTATTTCAGCCTGAACCAGAGTATTCAGCTGAACTGAAAAGGAATGGGTTTGTAGCTTGTTGGCTCTGTTCCCATATACCTGAATATAATGTAAACAAAGGATAAAACAGCTCAGTGCCATTTTTTTTTTCCGCACCTTTCAAGGAAAAGCTTGATCCANTAGTCCTGCATAATCAATCCTTCGTCCCTTAAAAATATTATCTGGCATGATTGCTAGTCCAGCAAGTTTTTCCCTGCAAGACCCTGCAGGAAAGCTTCCTCTCCTGATCATCTGAGAGCAAGAATTGTAACTATTTCAGCCTGAACCAGAGTATTCAGCTGAACTGAAAAGGAATGGCTTTGTAGCTTGTTGGCTCTGTTCCCATATACCTGAATATAATGTAAACAAAGGATAAAACAGCTCAGTGCCATTTTTTTTTTCCGCCACCTTCAAGGAAAAGCTTGATCCAGGAATCACTGGAGATTTTTTTTAAGTCCTGCAGGGGTCCCAGACTTGCCTGCAGTTCTAAGCAGTTTTACGCAGCTTCCCAGTCAGTTCCACCCACAGTTTTGGTTTTGTGTCCTCGACTGCATAGCCGACTGTATCTCAGTACCAAAAGCCATTATTAGCTTAGCTGGACTAATGCCTTCCTGCATATTTCTGTAAACAGTTTGGACCGTGGTGTTGCACTATGTCCCATGACTTCTCCAGAAAGAGGATGAGTCAGAACTGGGCAGTGAAGAAAACTCTTGTGTCTAGGACCCACCATTTCATTTCTTTCAGAAGCTGGAAGGTGTATAACTGCACTTTGCATTTTGCATGCATTTTTAATTCTTTTTTCTTTTTTTTTTTTAAGAGTTTTCCCAGCCAATTTGGGAAGGGGACCTTGGGGAGGTGAGATTTTTTTTCCTTTCTCTTTTTGATAAAGCCAGTAAAAGTAAAATAATCCTCAAAAATACCAAATATCAATTTTATGTGAAAACCTTCACAGATCTCCCCAACCACTTGCAGCCTTTGTCTCCAGGAGGCTGTAGCACCCAACCACAACCACTTCCAATTAAGCATCACCCCAAACACTTCAGTATCGCAGTGTGCTCCCGCAGTCACCCATCACTTCCCGACAGCCGGTGCTTACAGGAACAGAGCAGAACCAGCCACCTCCTTCCCTGAGGGGTTCTGCAGGTGCTACCCAAAGCCCAGGAAACCCGCGTGCATGTGGAGGCATTCAAACCTCCTCAGCATGAGCCTGCCACTGCTCAGCCGCCCTCTTAGCCCCAGAGATTTATGCATCCCCTCAGTTTTAAGTAAACTCTTTTCCAAGAGCATGACTGCAAAGTAAGTTCAGGCATAAACCCGTGTAAATTATACAGTTTGAGCTCCCCGGGGATTATCACGGCTTCTGCAGTCTCTCTGCTACTCGAGCTCCCCCATAAGCTCTCTAATTATTTCCAGCTTCCTTCATGCTCCCTGGCTCACAGATACACTCACACACTGTCACCCTGAGCGCTCGAGAGGCCTCCTCGGTGGCTGCCCAGCCTGTCCCCTCCCAGGATGGGTGGCAGCAGGAGTGCGGCTCCCTTCTTGGCAGCCACATTCGCATCTCTGAACGCACGGGGAAGGGGGACATGGTGCCACAGGGGTGGCTCTGTGCAGCTGGAGCTGCTCGTGGCAACGGCAGCAGCCTCTGCTACCAGCTGGACGGGCACCCTGCAGCTGGCCAACAGCTGGGCCCCGCGAATGCCGCGGCGGGTGGGCACCGGCAGGGCAGGGCGAGCGCTCTGCGCCTGGGGGACCAGAAACAGGAGATGGGGATGGATCGGGATCACCCTGCAGCCTCCTCCTTTGTGAACAGCTCCAGGGGCTGGTGCCTCTCTCAGCTCAGCAGCTGGAGAGCCTGCCACGATCTGCCCGAGATCCACGGCGGAGCTGGGCATGGCACAAAACCAAGGCACAGGGTGCCAGGGCTCTGAGCGCCCTGGAGAGCCCCGGCACGGCCCTGCGGAGCTGCTGCTTGCAGCAGGCCTGGGGGAGCACACTACAGAAAGGAGCCTTGCCCAGGGAGAGCACAACAGCTATAGTATGAGAAGGGAGAAAAAAAAAAACAGAAAAACAGAATTTTCATGGACCTGCACTAGAAAATGGATGCAGTGATTTATCTGGGGGCAATGGGCTTTGGGCTCAGTAAGCTTAATGTTTTTAACACCATCTATCTTGCATCTATTCTGTGAGACTGAATAAAATTTGCACTTCTAGCAAAGGACTTGTATAAACATCAGAAGTGGACACTACTTATGGCGTATTGATTTCATGAATGAAGTATGCGCACTGGGCCTGAGAACTGAGCGTTTGCGCTACGAGCAGTAGCATAATTATAGGAGAAGCACATATTAATGAGGGACAAACTATATTTTCCTTAAGTGCAAAGTGTATTTAAAAGGAGAAGAAGGTTCCTAGAGCTTTTGAAGTTAGAAGTTGTTAAACAGCCAGCGGCTGCAAATTTAAAATTCCTTCACATCAGGGCTCTCGAAACTGTGATCAATAGGGATTAAGTCAGACAGGACTTTTCAAAGCCTCTAGCTTTATTAACAAATAGGAAACTGAAATGCCGAGGTAGTGCTAGAAACACCTGTGAGATCTCAGTGCCAGGAGAGAGGGGAGGCAAGAGAGCATTTTCCAGGCATCCACAAAAGCCTTGCTCTAGGTTGACTCAACTGTAGCAAAAAAGAAACAAATGTAGATGCTAATATTCATACCTCAATAATATCTTCAGTGCTTACCTCTATTTTGATCACACGCCAGTTGGCGGAGTAGATTTCCTGCTCCATCCTAGTACCTTCCTCCTCAGCATGCAGCTGTGGCACACGCTTCCCAGCGGGAAGACTCCATCCCAGCAGTGCAGTGTTCGGCACACCACGCTTTGCTTCCTCCTTCATAAAAGTCTTTTGCTCCAGTGAGAAGAGTTCAGCCACATACGTGGGAGGAGATCTCTGCTACCCCGAAGAGAAGGTTTCTGTGAGACCCGAGGGTCTAACAGGCAAGGGAGGCAGCGATTGCCGAGCACGGGCAGTGGGGCTGTGCTGGAGATGGAGGGAAGCCCTGGGGGCAAACAGCACCAGGCAGAGTTGGTTGCAACTCTGGTGGCCTCTGAACTAAAAGCAAAGACACCAAAACAAAGACACAGGCAGCAGGGAGAGACAGCCCTTCACCTGTGCTCTGTTTGCAAATTAATTGTCCTCATTTTGTTTTACTAAAACCTCATTCAATTGCGTTTTTTTTTCCTTGTGTTACTGTGTTTAAGATTAAACCTTTCCATCTTCCCGCTGAAGATGAAGCGGATCCTTTGCAAAACCGTCACAGAAGATTTCTGCAGGCCCTTCCATAGCCCTTTGCAGAACTTGTTCCCACTGCTACTTAATACTCCAAGGCCCTTAAGTTACAAAGGAAGCTGTACTCCCTCTGCTACACACTTACACAAAGCTACATATTCATGCAAAGCAAGCAGGCTGACTTTAGATATGAAAAGAGCCCTGCATGTTACATAAAGGTCAGCTGCTTGGTTTTCTGAATATCTGGACACCCCTGAGTGATTCCAGGCCTGTTCTTTTCACATTGTCTGGTCCTTAGACCATAAAGCAAAAGGCTTTAGGAGGCTGCCCAAGCCAAGGTTTGCTCACGCACATCCCCTTGGTATAGGGGCAACCCCAGCTGCCCTCGCTGTGCTGCAGCACCCACAGCCACACCGTCTAACCGAGTGCTGCTGGGGAGGCTCTGCAGAGCGGCATCAGGAGTAAATCTGTTGTTCATATGGTGAACCTCATACATCGGAGACACACATACACGTGCTCACAGCATCTAGGCTTGCTGTCATGCAAGCAATCACTTTTCTAAGACATCTTGAAAAGCTAGGTGCACCACAAAGCAGGCCAAGGACTGAAACCATGTGGACTGAAGCACAGGAGGGAGAAGTGTATAGATCACCCAAAGCCTTTTGGACTAGTTTTAAACTCTTCTACACCTTTTGGCACATCTTTTTCAAACCTCCTCATTCTGGGTAGGATTCACTTGATTACCAGCCTGCAAAAAACGCCCAGGCACATACAAGAGCAAGCAGAGGGTTGTGCTGATCTGTGCCCACTGGCAACACTCTCAAAGATTAGCCAGCAGCTGGATCCTATGCAGGATCAGTTCATCTATTCCCACTCAGTGCAATCTCATACTGCACCTTACCTTGCCCTGTAATAGGGGCAGGATGGGACATCCCATCCCTCTGCTCTGAGGACTGCTGTGACAAAATTCCCAACTAAGAGGTTACTTATACCCAGTGAAGAGGTTACCTTAAGAGAAGCACAAAAACCAAAGGAGATCATTGATCCAAATCTCTGTTTTCTTTTAATCAAGAGGAAAAGGGAAAAACAAAAACAAATCTGAGGCTGCCTTTCTTTCCTGACAGCTCTCCTTTTGAGTAGGGATGGAATACAGTGATAAGACCCGGGTCCACAGAGGCAGCCCGCAAGCAGCAATTCTATAAAAGAGGAGCAAAGATTAAGAGCTTTGCTCTAATCAGATCCAGAAATCAATTTCTTCTTCCTGTAAGGTTCTTTGTATTTTCAGGATTTTGCACTTTTACCAGAGTTATAAATATGTTGCCTTTTGAGGAAAAAAGAGCCTCCTGCAAAATTAAGAAATCCAGGCCCTTTTATTTCTTTTTATATCTAGCAGGTGCAAGCTTCCAAAAGAGCTCCTGAACACTGAATCTGAACACTGTGATTTCATTTACACTATTTCCTGCATGAATGAGCTAAACCCTGCTGTTGCCACGTCTTTGGATTTACGATGTGGTCAACAGTTTGTTATTTTCTTCTCTGCCTTCCAATTGCCTTTGTCTCGCTCGGGCAGCGAGAGAGGCCGAGGTGAGTCATCTGGCCAGGGGAACCACTATGCATCTTAACCAAGTGGCAGCTCGAACCTCCGGGAACCCCAGCAGCGGCTCTCAGCAAGAGATGCATTTTAGTGACAAATCACCGAGATGAGCGCAGCTCCGAGCCCGCGTCTGTTGTCCTCAGCACAACATCATCACATTGACTAGCAGAGCAAAATGTTTTATGTTGCTGTGAAAGGAACCAACACGGCTGGAGATTTAATCATTTCGAATTCATCTTGGCATGATGCCACTAGTGCGTATAAATGGAGCGTTTAATGTTTAATGTGCTGCTCTGACTGAGCTGTGACCTTCCTGCGCAACTGCATGTCGGGGATTTCTGATGCCATGTCACTACAAGCAGCAATGCCACTTACACGATTTAGAGTGGGGAAAACCACACAGCTTGACACAGGAACCTGCTGGTCGGCAGGCCTGGCATTTCCTGAGGGCTGGGACAAGCCAGAGACCGGCAGGTTAGGGGCCATGCTCTGCTGGTGGCTTCGTGACTCAGCCGTAGAGTTGGGGTGCACAACATGACGCTCCAGGATGTTATTTCACTCACCGTGCTGGGCTGTGCTTCTTAGATAACTGCAGATGCTCAGGAAGCGCACCCCACTGACTGTGTTTGAGGAAACACAGCAACGTGGAAGATAAGGTAGCATCAATTGCACGACTCTCCTCTTCCCAAATTGACTTTCTGCAGCTTCAGAACACCGTCAGAGGAGACTGGAAGTTCCATTTGTGGAAAATGAGCTGAAAATAGAACTGCTATATTCTATGCATAGATTTCTCTTCCATTCCTCTTGCCAGCCCAGGGAAACAGCTGACTCCTCCAACAACAAGCTTCCTGAGAATATTTTATCAGCGAAAACAGTGATTGTTTGTAAGGTTCTTCTCTTTCCTTGTGTCACAACAGTTTTATTGGCTTGCTTGGTTTCTGCTGTACGTGCTTCTCACTTCACCAGAGGAAAACTATGTTAGAGATAAAATTGGAAAGCACTTAATGCAAATTAACCTAGAACCAGATTGTAACTAGCAACTGATCCCCACGTCATATACACACATATATACATATATGTATATGTAGGTGTTTATATGTAGGTCTCTAAATGCTAGTGAGGGATGACAGGAGCAAGTTTGACCTGTTGTTAATTGTAAGTTTCCCCAACACAGGTCAGACAGAAGACAGAGCAAAACCCCACAAGCTCTGTCCAAAGGGATCTACATTCCAATTTCTGTCTGTGCTGGCAGTGAGATGCAGTTGCAGATGTAATGGACTGAGCATTTCAAACGCTTAACACCATAGGATTTGCTCCAGTCATGTTCTGCACTACAAAAAAAGAGGCTCTGAGTTTGAGATACATTCTTCTCCTTGAACAGTCTTCACTCCAATGCTAAAGCCTACACACCTTTTCTGCATCTGTTGACTTTCTCAGTTAGGTTTTCTAGCGCAGGAATGAACCCCATGAGACCATACAGTTCATCTTTCTTCCTTAATAAGGTGATTTGATATCTGCCATTCCTGACAAAAGGCCACCAATCCATTCCTAAAGATCTCCTTAAAGTAGATGTCTCAGTTTTGTCAGGTGAGGCGTTACAGTTCTTCACAACTGCAAAAAAATACAAAACCTTTCGCAAAGGGCAGAGAAAACACTATATTATTACTTGAATCCCACTCTAACATCTTCAGTTTTAGTAAGGGCATTTCTCAGCATCAGTGAAAAATCTCTAACTCTGCATGTGGTGCAATAAAGTACACACAAGTATCATTGCAGTGAGAAGGCTTCCAGCAACAGGCAGATTTCAAGAGGTTTGCTGAGCTTTGGTTGTAAGATTAACTATAGATAAAAGAAGAAGAAAATACAAAGTGCTGGGAAGCCATTAGAAGGGGAGATGGATTAGACAGAGGTGTAGAATGGTGCAAGAGCAGAGGCGACAGGTTCTGGCAAGACCCTTATACACTGGGAGGCACCATCATCTCCTGCACTGGTCAGCTCACTCAAACATCAGCCTTCTGCTCAGGGTCATGACTGATCTCCCTACAAAGCAGATGCCAGCCTAGGAACTAGACAGGAATTGCCAACTCATTTCATGTGAGAGCACTAACCACCACCAGATGGGCGATGAGGATGTTCAATCTTTAGTAACACGGGCTGATTCTGAACACACGTGATGGAAGGGAGAACACCTCCGAGTCACCCCAGCTCTGCTGGCCACTAGCAAGGAGCACTGCTAAGGGATCAACCTTCTGGAGTGTCTCTCACCGCAGAATTGCCCTGACATCTCACACACAAACAGACAGCGCTTTTCAGAGCCAATAGACAGGCAAACTGCTGTGGCAAGGAGTTTCCTAGTGGGAACAGTTCAGAACAGAGCGATGCTTGTTGTGGTTTCAGTTTGTGTGTTCCACCAGCTTTCATCTCGAGCAAGTGCTGGTGCACACCCAGTTCTCAGGAATATATGTATTATAATACATAATTCAGCTTCTCTAGTGGGGAGTTCAGCTGGGATTCTCACCCAGGCACTCAACCAAACTGCTCAGAAAGATTGTGGCACCGAATTCAACGGCTTCCAGGCCCAGCTGTTTCCCACGCTGAGAAAGGCAGCTGCTGCCCAACAACTTTTTTTGTTGATTGGGTCTCCCGGGGGTGAGGACAGTTTCTTTCTTCCTCCCAGACCACTCACACAGACCTAATTTTGCTCCCACACCTCTCAATCTCTCAATCAAATAAGCTCTTAGTGCAAGGAAGAGTCTCAAAGTTCAGAGCTGTACAGGCTGGTCCAAAGCTTGCTTAATTTAATCAACTAAAGCCTCAATGCCACTGAGGGAGAGATTCAAGCTGAAGGACAGTAACACCCACATCCTATCTGCATTCACACCAGGCTGTGTCGTGCCCACATCTGAAAGTACTCCCAGGTTCTAATGAGGTAAAGAAAAAAAAATAGAGGTTTTTTAAATAAAATACTATTTGAGAAAAGAATAAAGCTGGAATTTTTCTGGGACCAGAGACACAATTAACACTGCTGAGAAATAAAACAGGGCTGAACTAACCTGACTAGTGGGCTTATCTGGATGTTTTGTGGGTTTTCCTTTATCTCCTAGCCAAAACTTGAGAAAACACCTGCAGCAAAAATCTTATCTGCAGTCTTCAGTTTTCTTTTCTTCTTTCCCTGATCTCCTGCACCATGTGTTATGAATAGTTTCTTTCCCTCCTCCCATCATCCTGTTTATTGGCACAGTGCTAGTTTTGTTAAAATAATGCTGCATTTCTAGGACTAGGCTCCAAGCCTACCTCGAAAGCATTGGGTTGCTTGGAAGTCAAATGCGTTTCTTTTGTACAATAACCAGCAGCAAGATGAAAGTCAGGCAGCAAGGAGGTTCAGGATAACCCACCCACCTAACCTCCCTACTGAGGCTTTTTAATACAGCAGTTATGACAGTTCAGAGCTGCAGTAACGCCCAGCTTCTGTGAGCTGATCTCAGCCTGTTCGATACCACTGTCCACCCTAGCAGATATAACAACGAGACAGGAAAAGGCAATAACAAAAGCCCAGGTGGGGACTCTGGTTGCTTACCAGAAGCTTAGGGATATTGAGAAACTCAGATGAGGTTGTGCAGCTCAAGCGTGCTGAGCACAAGTATGCCTGAAACCCTGCAGAGACCTCATGTGAGAGGACAAGGTAATCCATGCAGGTGGTTGCAGGAACACCAGGATCCTTGCAGGGTTTCACAACAGAGGGGAAAGCAGAGGTGCACACCATTAAGGAAAGGCTCAGGGCTAGGTTTGCAATAAGTTAAGAACTGGAGTCCTGTCTGATAGCACTGAGAAGAGAGAAGAGGCAGGTACTTGGGCTCATCCTTGAAACAGCTGCAGCAGGAGCTAAAGGGACAAAAATGTCATCTCAGTCCCAGGTTAATTTACAAGAGGAAAAGCGTCATCAAAAAAGCATTTGACAATGGACGTCAAAGACAAGCAAAGATACGCAGATTGACTTGGAATTCATCTTAATATGCTTTAAAGATATCTCTCTTTCTGCCTAGCCTGGTGACTTTGGTCTCCCTTTACAGTCACAGAAGAGAAAGAGGCACACTTAGAGAATGATTCATCTGACCTAAATTAAACATTTACTCTAGCATAGAATGACTCATGTCTTAGGAGTGCCCATTTCTTCCCTTTAAACAAGAGTCTAGACAACTAATTCAAATGTAGACATCCACAATTAGGTGCCCACACTTGGACAGATGAATTTTGGCTCTAATGCTCAACCAGAAACCTACCTTCTAGCTATGCCAGAGAGCTCTCTGGTTGATAGCCATGATAAGGAAGAGAAACAGGGCTATTTGTTGTTCTTGATGGTGCTTAGCTCACCGCACACAACATTGGTTAGAAGATTAACCATCCTGTGAATGGATGCGATAGGATTGAAACAGCAACAGGCACCAGGAAGACGACATTCATTATTGTAACTATTTTTCTAACCTGCACCTGTGTCCAATTAACTAGTGTCAGATCCTTTTTCATTCTCAGGCACCTGACAAAAGCAAACACAAATCAGATGATCTTCTCATGTGGGCTCCTCTTAGGGGCTGGGTTGGTGAGGCACATGGGAAGCATGGATGGGCTTCTAGCCATGGACTTTAGCTCTCAGACTTGAGAAGCTAAAAGAAAAGCCAGTGCCAAGTCTTCTGCTTATCTCAGGTGTCCCTTAGGCTGCCAACAGTGGGTGCTGTACTTAGTGAGGTGGGGGCCTACCATGGGGCTGGGGGCAGCCACTACAATTACAGGAATATTTAGAAACCAATAATCTGGACAAAACGTCAGGGAAGGCTATTGGGAAGCTTTTTGTTTTGACAGTTTTAAAGTGTTTCTCGTTTCAGCCTGTCAGGCTGGTTTCCTATGGTTCACGTGTTCACACCAGCTCTGTGTGTCTGTGTCTCCCTCAACAACTTTGAACTCACTGAGCAATTTCAGCCGAATTTGACAGAGAGATAACAGCCTCCGAGACGATTCAGTTCCTCAAAGGTTCATAAAAATAGACATCCACGTAAAGGAGAGAGACTGAGTAACCTCAACTGAACAAAAGGCTGCAGTGCATGCTCAACCTTGATTAGACATCAGAAAATCTGTGAGGGGAATAGCTGTTACAGATCACTTAGACTCCAGCCCTGGGAACAGTTAGCCCAAACTCACCATCAGCTAAGACACACTCCTCCGGAGTTAACCAGGCTCAGCTCACTCCAGACATTGTAGACCTTCTAGGGAATGTGCTTCCAGGGCTGGGCAAGGAGTCTCAGCCCTCACAATGCTTCTTCACCTCCTTACCCACGTGGCAGGAGCTGTACTGAGTCTCTCAGGCTAATGGCAGTGTTTATTTATGGGGAAACACAATTATATCGACCCATAAAATACCCTGCAGCACCTTGGCCTGGGACTGGCTCAAGTTACGAGAACATGGGCTGAAGGAGGTAGGAAAGAAGCAGCACCTGGTTTACGTGGCAGCCTCCCACCCTTGGCTTCCCGTTTGCACATGCAGCCAGAGCAGCTGCAGGATCCCCCAGTGCAGCGGGTCTGCAGCCCTGCAGGAAGCAGATGCTCTCTAGCAGCAGCCGCAGGGCTCCAGCTTCCTGGGAAGCTGCCTGCACCCGGGAGGCCTCTGCATGGGAAAGCCCTCCAGGCTGCCCCTCTGCTGACCCCCCAGCAACGTGCTTGATCTTCCCGTCCGACCTTATCGCTCGCTGAAGGCGGAAAAGGCCACAGACGCATTTGCAACGGGCTGCTATGGCCTGGGCAAAACACGACACTGCAGCAGAAGACGGGGGCTGGCTCTGGGGGAAGCAGCACATAAAGCACCAGACATCCTGGAGTGCTCAGGCGGTGGAGGCTGAGAAAACACAGATAAGCCAGAAGCCACATCTCCTCCTTGCAGAGCTCCGCGAGCTGGACAAGAGCGCTGCAGCCAGAGCTGCCTGGTGGCCAGACGCTTCTACCAGCAGCCCTGGGAACAGCAGGTGGAGGGAAGATGCTCCTTGTGGGCCCCACACGCCTTTTAAACACGCACCGAGCACACGGACACAGACATCAGCCCCTTTTCGGTACTCCCCACAGCACCGCTTCTGCTCCAGTTCAAGTAGCTTGAACAGCACATCCTGTCAGCTTATTTATTTTAAGCAAGACCAGTCCTGGCATTATAAAAACAAACCTATTCCCCTTTTCATTCATGCAGTTAACAGACAGGACCCAAAGCTCAAAGAACACCAAGATCTCACACTCGATCTTGGATAATGCTCCTCCATGCAGAGCAGCAGGGCTGCCAAAGCTCACACCACGCTCAACCCGGCTTGCTTTGATAGCTGCCCTCACCCCAGCACTCCCTGTTCCCCTCTGCTCCCACCTACCATCATAAATCTCCAGCTACAAGTCAGGGCTGAGACATATCCTGGCCAACATTCACAATTCAAGTAGCTCCCTGGACAGACAACGAGCTGGCACTGAAAGGTGATTACACATCTTCATGTTAAACTGCAGTCCAACCACTTCTGGATGAAGAGAGGTTCAGATTACTGAACATATTAGAAGAAAAACAAAATTATTATTATTATTAAAAGAAAAACAAAATAATAAAAAAGTACATATCAAAAGAAAAAAAAATATATACACACACACACACACACATGCTGAGAACCTGAGTTTGTTTCCAACCTGAATTAATTGCAATGCAAATAACTGGCAAGGGTTTTGAATTTCATCCACTGATTAACTGGAACATGAAAGTCGGAGAACATGGAGGATCAACAGCCTCATGTCCAAAATGTGGGGATTATTTGGAGGAAAACAATAACAATTTATTTTTTACACCTCTGAGGAAGTGCTGAAGTCAACTGGCAAAATCCTTGTTTTTGGCAAAGGTCACACCCCAGTGTAAGTCTAGAAGGGGAGCAGTGGAGAGCCTCGACCAGTGTAAATCCCACCATTGCCTGAGTGAAAGGACGTATAGACTAGCTGGGAGCCTGCAAACCTCTGGAAACCTGACCAAAATCCAAACATCTCTTGGTCCAGATGTCCTTTCTATGGTTCCCCTTGCATTCCCAGAGGTACTTCCCACAGCCCTCCAGGAACCATCCTAGCGTGTGCTGGTGCCCAACCTGCATCCAGGAGCACCGCTACAGGCCCTCGAGCTCGCTGCAGAGCCGGGACAGGGCCAGAGCTCGCAGCCTGGCGAGCAGGGCTGTTTGCACGTGTGCGTGTGTGTGACTGCGTTTACAGCAGGGCCTTTTAATGCTTTCTTGCATACTGTTCTGCTGATTGATAGCTTACCACGGAGCTGTTAACACAGCGATATCCCAGCCCTATTTACAGACATCTCTGCACATTTACTTTGTCACAAGTAAACTCTGCACACCGCAATAAAGCTTAAGGTAATGACTTCTTCAGCACAAAGCCAGCAATTTCCTGTCAGCTCGCTTTACAAATGGCCAACTCTTGGGTTAATTTTCAACTGTGCTTCCAAAGGAGCAATGCAAAGTGGGGTTGAGGGAGAGGAACTCCAGGCTGTGCCACCTTGAGCTGCTGCATTCCTGATCTGATGGATAAATGTGATGGGGTGCAACCTGCCTCATACGCCTGTCTCCCGGGCCACAAATACACCATTTGGGGCTCTTTTGACCAGCAGGAAAGTACAGAAATTAATGTCAGCCCTCAGACTAGCTTCTATGTATTAATATTTTAGTACATCCGTCTCAAAGCCAACTTTGCTGCTACAAGACAGGATGCTGAGGATGGTGCCTTGACACAAGGGGAGACCACAGTGGATTTCTCCTCCAGAATCCTTTCAGCAGGAAAAGCAGAGCCAGGAATCTCAAGTAACTTTCTCCAGCTTTTCACAGAGGTATCAGTGTGCATTAGGCAGCCGCATTAACTTGCATTCCCCAAACTCTTAGGACGTCTCCATCACAGCTGCAGGTACTACAGAGCGCGGTTGCTTTGCCAGACCAGCAGCCGTGCATAAACCGGCTGACACAATGAACAAGCCTGCAAGTACCTGTGTGGCCTTGAATTCCCTTTCCTGAAGCTCACAGTGACTGCAGCAGAGATGCAATCCGTATGACCTGTGTTATACATAGCTTGCCATCTCCCTCCTAGAATCAAGAAAAACAGAAAGGATATTAATGCAGACAGCCACCTCTGTGGGCTGAAACTAGGATCTTACTATCTCTAGCCTCCTTCTATAATTAGTGCAGAGAGGATGTCTGAGAACAGGAGTCTATTTTAGGTGCTGTGAGTCACCTTCCAGAGACATGCATCCTTTTCACACTGACCATATAGAAAGATCTGAAAGTAGATAGCTAAAATAGGGAGTATAAATATGCATTGAAGTCTTGAAGTACACTGCCCTTTAACTGGGTTATGATGTTCTTAACAAGAGCGTGAAAACACTCTGTCACACTGAAATCTAAACTACAGCGCCTAAGAGGGCAATCAGCAGCCAATGCAAGGGGTACGGGACTGTAATACTGGAGGTCTTGTAAATCACCATAGGACTATTCACAGCCCAACATGTTAATGCCACTGGAAAATAGCAAATTACTTTATCCTTGTTTTCATAAGGACATGCATTGCTTTCCTGTAATGACACTCTTTAAAAACAACAAAACTACTTTCATGTGTTTAAAAAAAAAAGTAAAAATAATCTCATCTATGAAAAAAAGAGCCAAAGGATCAACAATTCATCTTGACTCGGTCTCCAAAAGATATCTGTATGCAACGTACTCCTATCTTTCCATGATTAAAAGGAGAAGATGCTAAAGATGGAAATAGCATTCTCTTGACAATCCTGCTTATTTATGGCAGACATGCCTTCAGAAAAGGGGGAAAGGCTACACTGAAGTCTTGGTCTTTTTCTATACTACAGTCCAAAGTTTTGGTTTTTATCCTCTCCCCCCCCGCCTTTTTTTCTTTTTCTTTTTTTTCCTTTTCTCTGTTTTTCTTTCTTGCTTCCATTGGTTTTCCTTTCACTCTCTAATGATTTCAGAATTGAAGTTTGCATCTTTCAAAGGAACCACTTCTTTTTTCACAAATCAGATCCCTAACTTTTGGGGGTTATTCCTATCCAGATCTTGCTTCTTATTGTTTCTGCTCTGTCTAGAACAGACTGAGCATTTTCATTATGGGCTGCTCTATGTGTTCCCTTCCCCCCTCCCCATTTATGCGACAGCAAGCGTGCCCATTACCCTCCCCAGCTTCAGACAAGGTTTCTTCAATCTCTGCTGCAAACACTTCAAAGCTTCAGAGAATGAACTGTGCTTCAGCTCTGTGTCCTCTTAAACAGCTTGCTGAATATGCTTCTTGTTATTTTTAAGAATCTGTTAGAATTAAACCGCTGTAAGAAATCTGCCACCATTGTGCAGGATAGCACATTAATCAGGGACACAGGCCTCTCCCCAGCTGCCTGGGCAGGGCCAAGCCTGGAATTGATAAATTGCACCTGGAGGTAACTAATAAATCTGAGAAGTCATTTGCTTTTTATGAACACGAGCAGTGGGGGATCCAGCTGTTGAAGGAATTTGGCTTGAAGGAAAGCAGTGCCTGCAGCTCTTGACACATTTCCCTTCCTATTCCCTTACTCCCTGTTGCACCTGATGTTGGCTTGCAGATACACTGCCTCGCTGAGCAGGTCCTGAGATGCTCCGATGGGAGGTATTAAATTAGTTGCTGGGGCTTCCTTCTCGGTGCCCGGCACGACGCCAGCCCAAGCACGTACAGGGCCTTCGGTGGAGGAGCCGGCTACAGGTTTTGTCTCCGGGCAATGCAGGGACCAGCCACGGGTGCAGTGCACACGTAGGACCACGCAGGAGAGCACTGAGGCTCAAGCACTGCTTGGAACACAGTGATAGTGGGGTCCTGCCTGAGGCTTTGTGAACCGGAGCCGCTTTCTCCATCCATATCTGTCTGTGCTGGGGAAAACTCAGCTCCTTCCACCCAGCCGTCCCTGCCTTCCCTGCACAGGGCCCAGAGCAACCTGCCAGGCACTTGCTCTGCAAGACGGGGTGTCTCTCATGCTGCAGGCTCAGAATCCAGCTCCGCAACTCTGGTTTCCATCAGCACAACTGCGATGCATGTGTCCAATAACCATCCTGTGGAAAGCTTTTTCTAACTGCTATCAAACTAAGCACTCTTATTGCTTCAGAAGTTCAAGAGGGATATTCCCTACCCTCCTTGGCTGAAAATATTTTTACTATGCCCATGTCATAAAAATCTATAAAAAAAACCCTGAATAAATCATTAACTATACATCTGGTCCTAGATGATACTAGGGCCTATTCTGTTCAAAAGTAAGTATGGGGCCAAGCAAAAACATCTGCTGTAGCACTGATACCCAAAATATCATTTCCTGTTTTCTCTAGATCATAAGCTCCTCACGGTAAGCAGCATTTTATACTCATGCATTTTACCAAACCGACCACGTGGTTGTTAACAAAGATACAGTCTAAGTTTCAGCATTAAAGATATCCAGGAGAAAGAGACAGAATCTAAACACAGGAGAAGAGAGACCAGGCAAGACATGGGCTCAAGCATTCCCTGTCCCCCACTTATTACTCTTCAGAGACATATGAACATCCTGAGGGTAGCCTGGAGAAGGTTTTCCAACATGAGCAGTGATTTCTCAAGACAACAAGTTGCATCTTGTGGCTGGCATGCGCTAGATCCGTCCTGAAACAGAAAGGCTTTTCCCCAATACAGAGGCATTGGGGCACAATTCAGATATGTCATATCAGCTTGGACTAGATGATCTCTAAAGGTCATTTCCAACCTTCAGGATTCTATGATTAGTAACCATATTTCTCCACTATCCCCTCCGTAGCAGAGGGTAGGAAACTCACTTGGGNGTAACTATATATCTCCACTATCCCCTCTGTAGCAGAGGGTAGGAAACTCACTTGGGAATTGAGAAGTGCTGGGAATTAAGGGCTCCATGCTACAAGAGACACAACTGTTATTCTGCTCTCGGCTTTACAGGTCTCTCCCAAGGCTCCAGAAGGATACCAAAAGGATCTCTGCTACCTGAATCCCCCCTTTTCAAAGCCAATCTCTCTCTAGGCAAGAAGTACAAGAAAACTTTCTGCTCTGCACCTCAGTGCCACACTGGAGGACATTAATGTCCCTTCCCTTGGGGCAGGGCACACAGCTCAGATAAAGCACCCGAGCAGAAGGGACCACCTGGTGCAGAACATGCAGGCCAGGACACCCACAAGGAACAGTCTTACTGTAATGGTTACCTAATAAACAGGTAGATGAAGCATTTTCATTCCACTATGACGCAGTTCAGGGCAGCATTAGCAGAACGAGTCCCAGGAGAGCAGTCAAAGCAGGGCTCCCGCATCCCATTGATGCTGGAATCTACTCCTCCTCCTCCTCCTCTTGACTCTAAGGGAGGAAGCACAAAGGACAACTGGGCACCAAGTCACACGCTCCTCACCATGAGAACCCAGATATCCCCTAGTCACAGAAGTCAGGAGGCTGAGACTGGCAAGAGACCTCACAACAAACACCTCACATCTGGTGCCACAAGTTTAGCATGTTAGGACATCATCTCACATCCCATCCTGTTGGCCAGAAACGGCAGCTGTGACATTTTTGTCTTTCATTTTTGTCTTTTTGCCACTCCGATATTTGTTCACAACACAGGCTGTGTATAGAATCAGAGTGGGATTACTTACTGCAAATTACTACATTAAAGTTCAAGTGGAATTATGTTCTAATTGCCTTGTTGCAGCTATTAAAGCAATGTTATGCAAGCAAGGCACTTCTCACAGTGTCTCTATGCTGTATGATGATACATGAGGTATAAAGTGAGCTGCTAAGAAGTAACTGCCAATACAGTCATAGCCTCTTTAATAAAGTATAAATTATATATAGTGAAAAAATATTTCAAGATTTGCCCATGGAATCTGCAAGTAACAAGTCACTCACTGCCTGTCCTCCACAACAGAAGCGCTTACACTTTTTCACCTAAGTTCACATTTTGGTTAACTGGAAATACACTAGGACTTTGTGGCAAGAAATCCCCAAATCCAGGGCCTTGGTAACTTTGGAATTCCAGGTGGCCCTGGAATCAGGAACATCAGCTGTTCAGATGCCCTTGGAAATTTTTTTCCGTGCTTCAGCCCACCTGTGAGATGGGAGCAGGAATACCTCTCTCACACATGATTTTCTCAGATACCTGGGATTCACTTTAAAAGGTAACTGTTAAGAGAACATGAGTCTTCTAAAACAGCATTTTTTGATAACAAAAGGTAAGGAAGAGATCCAACTCTGTGTTCATGAAATAATACCTGGAAAAAAGATTAACCTGGGGTTAATCCCTAGCGGAGGAAATGCCAGCACTGCTTCTTGCGGTTGGCCAAAACATTGTACAGAAGAATCCCCTTCCAGGGCCAAGGGAACACACAGCCTAAAGCTTTTAGAGTGCAAAGGAAGATGTAAATGCTGGAAACATTTATAATTATTTCAGTGGGTCTAACTACGCAAAGACTAATACTTAAGGGTTCGTTTAACTGTAAACTCAAAGCGGATATGGTCAGGTTTCGAATTTGGCCATTTCTCACCCCAAAGAATTTTTTTGGGAAGGTGAGATGAGAAGGGAAGGAAGGAAAATTCAGAGAACTTTTTATTATTACCTTCTTTCTGACTACTTGGAAGTGGAACTTAATTCTATCAGTAATGCAGGCTGGTACAGCAGTGGTATTAGCTATTGCTATGTAGGCTGGGTGGTCTAACCACTGACTGCAGCACTTAGTACAACCCATTAATCTCACTTTTTATAACATTACACCTAAAGGAGAGCAGTGTAATAGGCACACTTGGACTTGTTTTTTTTTTTCTTTTTCTTTTTTTTTTTTTTTTTTTTTTTAATTAGGACACCTGAGAAAAGAGAAGAAAGCATCGTTTTACCAAGATGGTAATGAAAGATTCAGTGGTATTTAGGTCCAAATACGAGTTCCCCTCAATTATTCTGGTTAGGTTCCAGCCTGTATGTTTTATAGGGGCAGTGCATCACGCTTGATATAAATCACAGCTATAAACAGGCAACTTAATGAGGAAATACCAGTGCACACTAGACAAGTGGCTTCCCCACAGCTTCAGCAGGTCTCCTGTTAAAGCAGGGCCCCTCTGTAGCATCCGGGGAGCTCTGGCAGCAGCACAACACAGTGCACAAAAGCCCATCCTCGTGGAGGGCATCTGGCGCAGTAGCCACTATCAAGAAGAGAAGATGCATGCCCATAATCGGCAGGATTCATCCCGATACCTGTGCAAGAATTCCAAGAATTCAATCAAGGCATCAGCAGGCCGTTCCCAACACATCAGCATGTACCTTAGAGCCCCGCAGGGCCACGCTGACTCAATCACAGCACCATGCGGCTCCTCACCAACCCATCCCCAAGTAATGAACGGGCTTAGGGGGGTCCAAACCTTGAAGGGGAAGGAAAACACCGCCAAATGGATTAGCTCCACAGTTGTGCAGTTAATTATGGGTCATTTAGTTCAGTTAATCAATAGGCAGACTTCTTTAACTAGCTAATTACGCCAAACAGCTTCCACAATGGGCAGGTTCGCTGCTAGTTGTTAACCATGAAGGGATAATATTTCACAGTGAAAAGATGAGCACAGTTGCAGCACGCAGACAACTGCTTCGGGCTCCTTGGGTCCGCATCACGTCTGGCTGCCTGCTAAGCCCGGCAGGTAGCCCAGGTTAAACCCATCAGCCCTGGGTGCCTCTCGGGTAAGGGATATCAGGTTCTCTCCTTTGCTGGGCCAGGCTGTTACGCGAGACGTCCTCACCAAGCAGGGAGCTGGCAAGCCGAGCCACATCCTTCCTGCAGACCTCCAGCAGCAGATGGGCATGCAGAGGAGGAGGAGGAGGAGGGCCAGGCCCTCGGTTTGTCAAAGCAGATAAAAGGTCGGGACAACCTCTTGCTACAGAGCTGTTTGTTTAGGGAAAAAACCCTCAGCTTGGTTGCACACTTGAAGAACCCGATACTGGATTCAAGGCTCCTATTGAGGTCATCAAATTGCTATTGCAACGGAGCAAGATAAGAGCCGAGTGATAGGAAAAGTTTTTTATTTTTTATTTTTTTTTATTGTAAAATAAAACAACCGCTGCTGGAGATGCGGTTAGCAAGCTGTTCTAGCTGAAGAGGGACTGCTTGCTGGGTGAGCATCCTCAGCAGCATCCTTGGATAGGCTTCCTCTGGCAAGTGCAGGTCTCACTCTGGTGCCACTTAGCCTCAGAAGAGGCAGAAGTGGCTGTTAAGGCAGAGCTTACCCCACAGCTAAGCTCTTCCTCCAGCCCCTAAAATACTTCATCCCACAGTCACTGCTCCATGCACCAGCCCAGGAGCAGCTGTTTGGTCCATGCTACTAAAAAGACAAAGCTGGAGCTCAACAACCCGCGCCAGGCAGCAGCTAAGACAGGGGACTCAATCCTCTTGGTCCATCACAGTCACTGCATAAGATGGGTTCACTTCAAATTCAATGAGGGGCTTCAGGTAATGTGGTGTAACCCACATTTTCCGTGCATAAAATGAACTATGGTGAATATAGTCAGGACATGCTATGCACCAAGGTTCGAGCTATGATAATGATCATATCTCTGAATATCTGACATCCTTTTTAGCACTGCTAAACTCACTGCATTCTCCTCCCACAATGGGTTTCAGTAGCTACAAGAAAGAAGTTTGTTGTAAACCGAAGTTTAATCTCAGCTCCCTACTGCTTTCTTTTTGGTAACTGTATTGTTTTAAAAAGAAACCAAACTCAATTCCAACAATCAGCTCTGCAATCAGTTCTTTCTAAAATATACTATGGAGCAAAAGCTTTTGTGTAAGCCTTTCAGTTTTAGATGTTCTTTTCTAATCTCCTCACATGTTTACCAAAACATTAAAAAGATTGCAATGCTGATTGGTAAAATGGAACACAGGCTTACAGGAAAAAAGAGCTTTACTGAATCAGAAAGCCTCAGAGAAGTGATGAGGTTGGATTTGGAGGTGACTTGTTAACCCTCTGCAGCAGCTTTGTGCTGGAAAACAAGGCGCTGTTCAAAAGGGCTGCAGTCAGATTTCAGGGACCTTCGGGCAGAACTGCAGGATCAAATTCCATGTTAATATTAGGCTGACTCTGGGAAGAGCACTATTGAGATTTAAAACTGGTCCTTGATAGTACTATAAACCATAGCACATTCCCACATGCAACCCATTTACTCAGCTTCAATGCATCTGCCAGAAGCTGGAATTTCAGTCGAGAAATCAAAAAACAGAAGCTTAAAAGTTCATGCTAGAAAGGACTGTTTTTACCCTAATCACTAGAAAACAATGGGATAAGGAGTATTCCTTTGGGACACATGGAGCTAGACTGCAAATGCAATTCATGGAGACATTCAATCTGATGGTACATCAAAAGCAATGGCAAATTACATGTCTTCAATAAAAAACACATTAAGTCATAGATCCTCAGCCATAGAGTAAGGCAATTAGACTTCAGCATTATTTGTTAAACAACAGGCCTAAGATGATACACAGTGAATTTTTGCTATAATGGCCATTCCTGGTCATTCATTTTGAAGAGAATAAATCTGTCACTTGAGTGAAAACAATTGCCAGCACCATTTATTACCTTGCATGCTTCAGAAAAAAAAAAAAAAAAAAAAAAAAACAGCACAATTTACATGCTGCCCTTTGGCACCAGGGCTTTCAGCTCACTTAGAAACAAAGCAAAAAATATCTACAGATCTGGTATTAAGGATTTAAGCAGCAGCTGACCTTATGTGGTTTATTTAAACTTCTGCAAGGATGCACTCTCATTCAGCCTCTGGTTATAGGAGAAACAGTTTCTTCTGGCAAATCCACATGCAGGCTGGCTGGTCTCTAAGATGCAAAGGGTCATGCAGAGGTCTCTGTATCTGATAGTGAAGGGAGTAACATTTTAGCTCTGATCCTTTGAGATGCCTCCTGGGAATTAAAGATATTTGGTTTCCTTTCAGAGGCTTTAAAGGGCTGGGCCCATCATAAAGAAAGAAAAATTCTCTTAGCTCATGAAGATAAATCTTTCCTCTAAATTTTAGCTTCCTATTTAATATAAAGGCAGCCAAATCCTTGGTAAATCTAGGTCATTTACACCACTGGAAGACAAAGCCATCACAATCCAGGGAAAACACTCTAAGTAAAAAATACACAACCAAAAATTAGTCTAAATGTCCCAATCTGCTACTATTTTTAGTAGTATCTTTGCAGTCCTTAGTATTTCTCTAATACTTCTTTTTAAAAAGGTTTACAGCATATATATTGCATGAGACTGTTGAATTTAGAACCAGTTATAATTCCAGTAGAAATATTCAGATTGAGCACTATTGTAAGGGTCTATCAAGTACTTCTGCCTACTTTAGAGGGAAAGAGCTGTCCAGAAAGAACCAGCCAGAAAATACCCCACTTCTGAAGCAAAACAGACCTTTAGCACCAAAGAAACACAGAGCTCCAAGCCAGGGTACCTGTGTCCTACTGAGTGTCAGGACTACCAAGTGCAGCCTGAAGGATATTCTAATTCATAGCAGGAAAAAAAGCTACAGACACCCATCCATCCATCCCCAGGTCAGCAGCACCTGAAATGATCATTTCAACCAGGACAGAGCAGTCGTGAAGTCCGGAAGGTGGACACGAAAGACTCGGATCCTGGAGAAACCTTCTCCCCATTCTGGGTGGTCTCCCAGCACTCTGCTACAGGAGTCAAAACTCATACTTTAATCACAAAACTGCTCTATTTAGTAACACTCATTACGGTTTCCCAACATTTACACTGCTCTTCCTCTTGGCAATTGGCCTTTCAAAAGGGCAGGCCAACCCCTTGTAATTCTCTTTCATTATGTTTAAAAATCTAGCATGAACTGTTATGTTTATTTTAATTTTTCCTACTGTTTGATAGCATACAACAAGGTCAAGAGACTGGCCATTTATTAAGAAGCTGTATTTTTCCTGAGTGCTGTTCTACACGTTATAAAGCCCTGGAGGCATCTGCAGAGCTGGTAGTAGCACTTACACACTTCTTGAACATGCACCCTGTGCCTCTGTGCCTCCTCCCATGGCACCCAGTCTTATAGAGCCATGAACAACCTGTCACTCTGAAATGCACTATTCTCAGCACTGAGGCATGAGAAAGAAAATGATATCCTGGCTTTGAGATATCTTAACAGTAGATTTTAGTCCTCTGCTGCTACAGAGGATTTGCAAAAAATCCAGACCCTTCCACCCCACCCACTACCTGCAGCTGCTAACATGTAATCAAAATGTCTTCTTGCTTTTTCTTTTTTTTTTCACCATAGTTGTCACCAGTCTGTACTTATGTTGTCAAATAAACTGCTGATACAGGTATATCATTTACTATAATTTCTAGCAAAGCTGAGAGTAGTTTCATCTTTTTTTTTCCTCCTCCTTTAATCACTGCAGTATAAAATACCACCTGATTCACATGTCAGTTCAGAGCTCCAGAAACACCCTCTTCTTAAAACCTTGATTGAAATGAAATGGAAGACAAAGAAACACATCGGGTAAATGTGGACAGCCCAGAACCATGAACCTCCCTGTCTGCAGCAGCACTCCAGAAACTGCTGATGAACCTCAGCTCCTTGGGTTGAGGTCCAGCAAGCATCTAGAGGGCTAAATTACTCCTCTCTATTAAAAAGGAGAAACACAGAGTCTATGTACTCCTAATCCTTGCTACAGGATACAGCTGTAGACAGTGTCCCCTAAAACAGCCAGTGTTGATGGTTCTTACTCTTGTCATTGCTTTTCTCCACATTAGTTTTGAAGATCCAGGCAGTATATCTTATATGCATATATGTGTGTATGTGCATATATGTGTGCAGATATATAACAGTATCTATGCCCAGCACTCTGCAGCTGGAGAGATACAGCAACCCTGTGCATCAGTACAGGCACAATGTGGGCACTGCAGTGCTGGTAGTAATGCCCAGAGCGCACACAGCTGCGTGCGCTGGCCATGACACATCAATAGCATGAAATAAAATTCCAGCAACTTCTAAAAACCTGCTAGATCACCCACCACCCACTGTATCTTTGTCTGTGCCTTCAGAATCTAAAAGCAAAGTACTTAGTGTTATTAGCTTTTCTGCATGAGTCACCAATACCAAATGGGACATATGGATGCTATGGACACACTGATAAAAGTAGCATTTATTTTTTCTGAATGAGCTATTTACTATTTGTTTTTGACTGCAGTAGCAGTCTGCTAGCTGTACTTCTATGATATGCTGCTATCATTCTTTGGGATAAGGCTGAAACCATTAGGCAGGCAATAAATGAAAAAAAAAAAAAAAACCCTCTTCAGGTAAATACCAAGGGAAATACTTTAAGGCAAGCTAGACATTTGCTTAGAGAGATGATACCTCTAGATGATGTCCTTGCTCTTTGAGCTACTCCTACTCAACAGCCCAACAGCACAGCCCAAGTTTCCCTACACACACTGTGAGTCTTTGGATCACTTGGAAGAAGGGAGAAGAGAAAACACACACAAACAAATCATTAAATTTCAGATAACCTTCACTACGTCTAAGAGAGTAGCTCTCTGGCAGTAACACCCCCACAACCTCAAAATGATGGGAAATTATACCCTGGCTTTGACACTGCTTTCTTCAGAGTTTTTTGCTAGATTTATATTACCTTTCTGCAAATTCAAAAGGTTTCTGCTTACTGCGGAGCAGTGAAGGTATGTAAAACAGGATAACTAGTTACTGGTTTAGGGCCAAACTGTTGTTCTTGAAGATGAATGAAGCTCGGTGCAGCCCTTGTTCTGGCTTCCCTATTCTTGAATGTTTAGCAGGAACTGAAAGAAGTCATGCCCTAGAATCAGGAAAATCAGAGCTGCCTGCTGCCTGAGTCCAGTCATCGTCCCTTGCAGCATGAGGGAACCACCTATTTCTTTAAAATACTCCCTCAGCTTCTTTTTTTCTCATCTCACTTCCCTTTTCTGCTCTGCTTTTTGTCACTATAGACAAAAGTCTTAAGAATCACTTCCTGTGCTAGATGCTAACAAGACACTTGGTAGGCTGGATGCTCTCTACCAGTGCTGGATTTCCCCTGCTTCCTTCCTGCTCCGCACATTTCATACCTGGGGTCCAGCTTTATGCCTAGGTTGGGCTGCTCAAGCCCCCTTCAAAGGGCAAGAGAAGTCAGAGCTCAAGTCTCAGTCCTGGCAGCCCGGGCTGAAGGTGATCAGCCAGCTCCGGAGCTGGTGGCAAGAGAAACCTGGGTCAATTCTTCTTCTTCACATGCCCAGTTGCACCAGCACAACACACACAGCCAACTGCCCCCAACTTCTGCTAAGCTTGTGTGGTAGCACAACCTCTGCTCCACACCATAGGGGAGGCAGAAAAGGTGGTTAGTGATTTGAAACACACTTTGCTTTGCTATTACACAGAATACTTTACATGCTATGGTATTCTCATGAGGCAACCAGGCCAAGATATGTACTCTAACTTGACAATGTTGTTTTGCTTCAGAATGTTTTTTTGATCCTCCTGCATTAGGGAACCATCCCACAGAGGCCAAGGGTCCATGTCCCATCTGAGCACAGCACAGGGGCAGCACAAGTGCTAGGCTCTGTACAAAACATTAGACACAATTTCTCTTCACTAGGAGCATCTACTTGAATCATCTTAAGCCAACTGTGAAATCACAGCCCAAGCCAAATATATTCCTTTTAACACTAGGAGATTTTTTTCATTTGCTTGAAAAAAAAAAAAAGAGGCTTTAGAACGAGAAAAATATTTCTATTTCAGATGGCTCTGCAAGTTGTTCTGAGTAGTTTTCAGTCCAGCAATCTGAAATGTCTGCTCTTGCAAAGCTGTCTACATTTTTTGGCACAGATTAGTTTTCCACTGCAAATCCCATGTGATTAATCTGTTCTTCAGGCAATGAAAAGCAAACTAGGAAGTCCAGTTAAAACAGAAACCTATGGGAATCTTTTCACAAGTTTTAATAGGAACTGAATGAAACCTTAGATCAACTTGAGAAGTTGGAACAATCCCCAGCTAGAGACAGAAGTGGTAAATGCTTGGGAAGTCAGACATCAGGAACAGGCCACGGGAATCCACACCCTTCACATCCCCAGAGATCGACATTCCTGGCTCTGGTGATGGGTCGTCATTGCAGCCAGCCTTGGCTGAGGGCATGTAACAACAAAAACTCTGTCTGATGGACCTGGATCTCCTATAGGTTTCTTACGGTTAATTATTGCAGCCACCGCTCAAGGATGATCAATAAATGAATACAAAGAAGGTGTGTGTGCACTGGCCATATGTGCAATGCATCCTTTATAGGAGCCACAAGCAGCAGCATGCTGGTTCCATCGGTTTGCTAAAAACGCACACACGTGCGGACCACCCACACGCTGCAGCCCATTAAACTCGTGCATTCCAATGAGTAAAGGGCTCCGCATCAGGAGAGATTAGGAAATCTCCTCATGACTGCACGCTCTTCAAAGCTTCATCCCTGGCTGCAGAGACAGTATAAACTACAGGAGACAATGTCAAGGGAGAAAGTCTACTCGGATCTCAGCATAAATCACAGGAGCCAGACACCTCGGGGGTCACCTTGCTCCGCTCTCTCCGCAGCCACAGCCCAGGCTCCTGCAAGGATTTTGCCTCTCCGGCACGAAAGCTCACAAGCCGGTGGGTGTCTTGGGCACGGAGGCTACAGAAGCTTTTTAACCAAACAAGCACGCGAGCAGTCCCGTTCTCCAAGCCAGACACTTGAGTCATGACATCGTAAATGGGGCTGACAGACTCATAACTAATGTGCACGACGGCTCCTTCTCTGCTCTCTCCCCTCCTTTGTCTCACACAAAGGGCAGGAAAGGAGACTCCGAGCTGTAACAGCAGCCCACGATGCTTTATAGCATCCTCAGAAGCATTGCTGGGTTTTCCTGGGCAGCAAATATGCATCTTGTAGCGTAACGTGAAAGAAGCTGAAAAGCTTTGGCTCCGTTTTCCCCAGTCACATGCTCGATAGCTGCGTCACTTACTGCCTTCCCAGCACTGCAGCGAGCGCAGCGCGGTGCGGTGCGAGCAGCCTGCGTGCCCGGGGNGTGCTCGATAGCTGCGTCACTTATTGCCTTCCCAGCACTGTAGCGAGCGCGGTGCGAGCAGCCTGCGTGCCCGGGGCCATCCTCAGGGTGCCAAGGGTGAAGCAATGGAGCAGGGCAGGGAGCGCAATGCAGAGCAGCCTGCGCTGGTCACTGGGAGCCCCAGGACTTGCAGTAGAAACACTTTTGGCCATAACCAGAAAATGAGAACTATAATAAATCACAAAAATGAATGCACCCTCTAAAATCAGAGAAATAGTCTTCCTTTCTCCAAACCATTAAACAAAACAACTACAAAAAACAGTATTATCTTACCTTGCAGATAAGCCACAAGGCATTTCTGCCGTCTTCAGCTGAGCAGGGTCATGAACACCATTATCTTCTGAGATTTGAGCACTTAAGGAAATAGGGGCCACTGCACCGAGGAAGGACACTCGGCATCGGGCTCCACAACTGTGAGGTGCAGCCTTGCAAACAAACAGGGCTCCATAACATTGTCTTCTGGAATATTTTGCTCTCTTGAGCATCAGAGGAGATGCACAAAACACTACCACAGAGCTCAGAAAAAGGGCAACCACTTCAGATCGGGCTGAAATGGGCTCTGGGGCTTAGATTGGGTTGGGGTCCCAGGTGGGACTGGTCAGGCCCATTAAGGTCTATCAACACCCTCAAGGCCCAGACATTTACCTGACTTTTGTTCAACCTGTCTGTCACATATATGCTAAGCTATTGTCAAGATGTTTCTACAGTTATCTGCAGTAATTAGAGGGAAGCCAACCCCCATCAGATAAGGCTCAGCCCAGCCCAAAGCAGTTACTGCACACCAGACCTGGATGTGTGGGGACTGCTGCTTCCCCCATTTACCACGTTCCTGAAGCACCCAATCCTGGAAATTTCTGGTTTAAGTTGCAATTTTAAGGCACTATTGGACTTGTAATAACATTAGCAATCTAACCAAAAGGAGAGGAAGAGCAGCCACTCCACAGCAGGCTGGGAAACAAGAAACAGGCTCCAGACTGCCACTGAGGTTATTTTTTAGAAATAGCAAAATAACGATAGGTTTTGGAAACAAAAGTTGGTATGGGAGGAGATGGATTATCTAAAATGTCAGAACATTTAGTTTCAAAAATTTTCAAAATGAAAATGTTGACATTTTGCAAGCAAAAAATGAGTTTAGAACGTAGCTTAATGATAAATGTGGAATTACCACTGAAAACCTCATCAAAATAATCAATTTTATGTCAAGAAGAAGGCTTCATCTTTACTCAAAATTAATTTGGATTTTTTTAAATCAATTGAATCCTCCTGGGAAACAATCTTTTCAGTTGATCTGAAGTGATATATTCCAATTTACACATTCAGCTATTCAGAAATTCGACACTCAAATTCAAAGAAAGTTGGGTGCAGATAAGTCAGCTTAAAAGAAAGGATCTTGTTGAGACAAGATCCATCTCTTCCTTGAGATAAGGAAGAAAAAAGAAGGAAGGAAGGGGGAGATGCACAGCACAGGTCAAAGGAGAGAAGCAAAGAAAACTATAAGAGAAGGGCCACAGACCACATCAGAGGTAGGATGAGGGATTTGCCATTAATTATAAGGAAAAAGTGGGTACAGAAGAAAACAAGAAGCTTTGTAAATGTGTCTTAAACCCCATGTTTCCCCAGATTTCGTCCAGGTTCAGAGGATACAAATGCTTAAACAAACACGTGTGTATTTATTATTCCGCTGTGCTTCAGATCTTCTCCTTCTGCCTGGCTCATTTGCTGCAATTAAATGCTTGTAAACAGATTACATACACCCTGAAAGCTACATTTTTCCTGGTAAGTGGTCACCTCAACCTTTTATGCTTTGGCTATGGCTCATATTCCCCAGATCTCACTATAATCATTAAGTAATTGGACAAGAGTGAATTGCTAGGCCAGTTGGTTAAACAAAACTCTCTCTGGCATCCAGAGGACACGTGTGACTGCGCTTTGCTATTGACTTTGACAATCATTGCTTACATGGTTGGAAAAAAAGCTAATATTGTCATCGTTCTTAGAAATCTTAACAAAATTTGCCCTGAATCCAGGACATGCATGTGCTACTGTATTAAATTAGTAAGCATAGTAATGAACTCTAAACTCATCAGGTTTTGCTTTCATGATGATTATGGCACATACACATTGTGAAACTAGCCAAGTGAAGTCTACTGCGAAACTGTATAATTTTCTGGAAATGAAGATAAATTTCTCCCGGTCATTCTAAGAATTGGGGTTCAATTACTTTGTTTTTAACTCGGTTCAAAATGAGCTTCAGTATAGCCTTCCTGGGAAGGGGAGAATTCCAAGAGCAGCTAGAGAAACCATTAGCAAGACTGACATTTTTAATGCTTTGTTTGTTTTTAATGGCAAGATCTGCGCTGAAATAATAGTGAAAGGAACAAAGTTTATGATGGCCTCTCAAAGAGGAAACAGGTTTTGAGATGGTACAAATTAATGTAATTCCACTGAACCAGGCGGGGTTACCAGTTTGCAATAATTTGTAGTCGTACACTGCATTTTCTGTCTTCTTCGGCACAGACTGTGTCAAGCTGCATTGATTGTCTATGTACCAGCAAAAAGTAGTAGACAAAAATAAACTCTTTCACATTTAGGTTAGAAGATCTTGCTCTCTCCTGAACTGGATTAAGCAGTTCATATCTTTCCTATTTTTGAATATCCTTCTATGCCAAAACTAACCTTGAAGAAAACAAATGCTGGAAAAATAAGTGGGAGATGTTAAGCTGGTGTGTAAAAGAAATACATTGCTTAAACTGATCTTATAGTGCAAGTGTCACAGCTGCTGTGCCCTCACGGGTTCATCTCTACATGCCTTGGGAGAAGTAATCTCAAAAGGACAAACTACAACCTTCCCCTTGGCCAATACATGGGGTTTTCCTTGACTGTCTGAGCTCTAGCAGCAGGGAGGAGAGGGGCAGGCAAACTGCTGCATGAAGCCAACTCTTTGTTTTTACATTATAATCTTTATTCTGAGCTTTATGAAAAGTGCATGAGAGGGAAGGAACAGAAAGACACAGTGACAAAGCAACCAAAACTCAAAGATGCAGTGCGGTATTTAGTAGTGTTTACCTGCTCCAATAATTCTGATCCCAGGGTAGAGCGCTGAAGATTAGCTCCAGACCTCATTAGGCAGGATAGAATTATGTGGGTTAACAAAGTAATACACTTGGTTTTCTTTTGCATTTTAAAAGTGGCTTGAGACCTATAAAATCCCTTTGAATTTTATTAAAAGTCTTCTGCAATCATTTTTCATCCTGCAGCCCAGTTGAGCCGAACTAATAAATTAATATGTTATCTGTGTGGATATCCATTAGAGCTTCAAATTAACATTATTAGAGCCAAAAAACTAACAATGCTGTTTCCAAATGGGGAGGAAGCAGGGAGTTCCACACAGCAATGGGGACCAAGGATAATGAGTGAGGGATACGTCTACCCCATGAGCCCACAAGGGACAGGCAACACGGAGAGGAGTCACTCCAGCTGCTGCAAGCAGGGGGTTTGGGACACCCTGAACAGATGGCCAGAGGCAGGGAAAGCCGGGCAAGGACCAGCTAGAATGGAGCATGAAAACATCAGCGAAGACTCCTCAGGCTCATCCTTATCACACAATCCATGTAAGCTTTGGTCTTGCTCAACCAGTATCTGTTGCACACACAGAAGTCCTGGCCACAGGCAAACTGTGCTTTTCAACCGAGTCGCCTGCCTCGGCGCAGACTCTGTTAAATGTGAGTATGTCACAATATGAACAGCAGTCTCACAACTTGCAAGCTGCTACAGCTTCAGGCAGCTTTGTGGCAGATACAGCTTGATGTTGGAATTATATATTCATATTGGTGATTAGCTCCCTCCAAATCTTTTCCTATTCTTCTTTATTCTGAGACTGTAGAATGGGATGTGTGACAAAAATGTGACTGTGTACACAATGTAATTTTTTTTCCTGTTTTGTGAAGCTCACCAAAAAAATAAGCAAAATTAAAAAACAAAGCCAAGGTGTCAAAAATAGCTGTCACGTGAAAAGTAGATTGTCTTTTAATAAGCTTCATCAGTCGTGATCTTGTAATGAGTGACATTTGCTCAGTGAAAGATGGCAGGATGCCAGATACGCCTCCCTCTGTCCTGAGTGGTGAGGAGGGAGCTGGATCCACATTCCCTGAGCTCCTCATTGCAGGTCCCAAATAGTGGGCCACGGGAGATGACAAATGCAGCCGGGAGGTGCTGGTGGCTAGGGAGATGCACGCTGGTTCCCATTCCCCCACAGGTTTCTGCAGAAAAACACAGGAACCACCACAACCTCAATGAACGGAGGGCTGAAAGGCCTTTGCATAAACACGTACCAAGCCTTCAGCAGGCCCAGGCACACTGAGAAGACCAAATACGTCTCGTGAAAGGAGAGTCACCAGGCAAACATCTGCTGCTCTCTTCCTTTGCATGCTCCTTTACCCTGTCCTGTCACTGCAGGACACATCTGCCTCCAGCCTCCTCTTCAAGGAGACCTTGGGCAGCTGCTCTCCCACATCAGAAAGAGCTTGGCAGCTAAACACGATAAGTCTTCCTCAGAACAGATTTTTTCCTCCTTGAGTAATTGCAGGAGGAGGAGTGGAGCAGTAGGTTCACTTCCTCTCCTTACAAGGTGTTTTTCTGGTGCTGCTTTTCACATCTCAATGGCTGATCCTCATCACCATGTCTCCAAAAGGGCAGACGCCTGGGCTCTCCAGGTACATCCCAGGAGGGATGTTGTGCAGCCAACCAGTGCTCCAGCTTTCTTCAGAGAAAACTAATCACAAGGTAGGGATTTAAGGGAAATGTCACCACGCAGGGCCTGGTTCACTGAACCACAGCAGCTTGGTCGTGCTTCCCTGGACTCTGTCTCCACAGAGTCCCTCTTCCAGGACTCCAGCCGCGCGCTCGCTCCTGCAGCCCCTGCCTGCATAAACATGGCCCTTCCCTTAATACAGAAACTGATTCTTTTTCGCCCCCCAGAAAAAAAGGCTGTCTGAGCTGAGCCTCACGATGTGCTGCTACCCAAAGTGAATTTCAAGATACATCTCCTAGCTGCTGCTCTTCCTCTGGGGTCATACAGACACCATTTTAGTATGTCTTTATTTCTAACCTTCCTTCTCTTCATTTAATTCCCTTTCACCTCCCACTCCTATCCTGTATTACTCTTTTTCTATTCTGTTCTGAGAGGAAAATGTTTCTTTTTTACTCTCAATCTCTGTTCCTTTCCTCCTGTCATTCCCTTCATGTCTCATCCACGATGATATTTCTGTTCATGCAATAACTAGTTTGCTCTTTCTCCTCTTCCTGCTGGGCTACTTTGATCTACTGTTCCTGTGTCTGTTTTACACATTCCTTTTCCTCTCTCCAATGATACATCAATCTATTTCCCGTCCCCTCCTCCTTACTCATTTCTCTTTCCCTACTCTGATCTATTCTGGCTACATCAAATTTGTTTCATGTGTAGACGGTTTAGAAATCTCCTGCCCCAATAAGCATCGCAGTCAGGATGGGAGGATACGGTCTGTCAATCCAGTAGCCTTAAACTAACTCAGGATGCCATTTTAACAGTCTTCCTTATCCATGCTTTATTAAGAAGAACACCTGACTCCTGAAGGAAAACTTAGCCCGGGGAATGCTTAGAACGATAATCCCTGGGTCACTTCGAGTTCAGCTGCAGATCACATTGCAGCACAAACGTGGAAAAGCCCCTGGGGACCCATCCCAGGCCCTGCCTGGACAACATCAGGAAGTGCCAGCCGAAAGGAATGGCTTTTTCATTGTCCGTGATCAAGAAAGTGTCCTGAAAATGAATGAACTCTCACGCTGTCTCATAGGACTATAGGAACTTTCAGAGCTTTCTTTGCTGCAATAAATCACAGCAAGATTCAGTGTCAAGCAGTAGGGAGCCTGCTGGCCCCATGCAGCAAGAAAGCTGAAGGTGAAAATTACTCTTCCCCTCCACATGACAGCCATTTACAAACCTGTCCCTTGCCCTGAGAACCCCTGAGCACACAGAAACATAAAAAGAAGTCAAAAACCATCCTTTAAAACCTTGCGTCAAATAAGACAACAGTGATCTCTGCAATGTCTGCTCCAGATGGAAACTTACTTCTACCTCATTTGGCCACTTTTGGGGGCAGCAGAAAAATGTCTGGAAGAAATGACAGAGGAATTGCTCCAGTGACACACTCGTAATTCTTCAGAGCAGCCAGAGAAAGCCAGAGCATTCCCAGAGAAACAGGGACTTCCTCAGCTGGGAAGTTCGGACTCAGACTCCTACTGCTGTTTGGTGCCCTGTAAGCGACCACAGTGATTTCGAGGTGTCATACAGACTGCTGTCCAGCTGTCTTACCTTGGAGATTTGATGAGCAGTACTGAATCTGAAGGTTGCAATGGAGAGTTTTGACCACTTAACTCACATAACATCATACATGTTTTCTATTAATGTAGCAGAACTATGGGGCTGGCAGAATTGACAGCATTCGGGCTGGAAAGGAGAAGACAACGAAAAATGTGTTTTATTTTTTTGCCGATCACTCGAAGTGATGTGTGTACTGTGAAAGGCCTGGTGCAAAGCAAAGTGATTGCATCAAAAGGCCCAGTAGATAGTAAATGAAATGTACTATTAATTTACCACAGCATTTGTGATATCAGTCCTGGAAATCCAATAATTCTTTCTTTTACTTTACCCAGCTGTGGGAATCAGTCGTTCCCAAGATGCTAACCAATTTGAGGGCCATGCTAAGGCTAAATTTTCCTTTCTGATCGCCAGCTCTGAATCCTCCAGGCAGTTGACAGCAACATGCAAGGGAGCTGCGTGAGCACTCAAGCACCTATGAAATGAGTGAAGGGGCCGCAGCTGCCTGTCTGTCATTCCAAAGGTTGTACTGAGGCTGCCCTCTTCATGCCCCAAATCCAAACTTGTTTTGTGTCTGAGTGGAAAAAAATGAATCAGATGAGGCAAGTTTCAGCAATTCCTTTGCACGTGCACAAAAATGCTGCGCGTGGTTTAGCAGTAACAGTCTAAAATATTGTAATTCTACAATGCTGTGACAGTAACACTTAGAGTCATTACACAGAGATAATGCAGTGCAGTTTGGCAGCAAGAAGTTTGACATGCCCCTTTTTTTGTACAGAAAGGCAGAACTAGAAGCCTTGTGAGCTTTTGTAAGCCCATCCTAAATGATTTCATTGAAATATAAATTACTATGCCTAAAGTTCTTAATCTCACAGAAATTAAATTAGCCCATTTGTTGAACAAGTATAATTATTACCATATAGAAGGGAACATTTAGAGTACCTGGCAAGCATCTAGTGCCATTTTGACATCTTAGCACACCAACTGCAGGAGGGCATGAGTCTCCTGTGTCCTAGATGCCAACTCTGTCAACATGTCTCAGATACTCCAGGGCATCTAAAATGTCACTAGACACCTACGTTTGGGCACCTGATTCACTCCCACGCAGCCCTGCAATAGCAGGTGATGTAACATGATAAACCTCAGGGTGGAAACTCCTCTGCATGGTTCCCTGGCCACCGCTGACTGTGAACTTGTCAAGGACTCAAAATATTTCTTCTTAGTATCATGCCAGATTACATGAGTAGAAAGGCATAATATACACTAAACTAATATATATACATGCAGCATAGACATAGTATAAACTTATGCCTCCCCTTTGAGGCTCTGCATAACAGGGACAAATTCTGTCCTCAGAGACACAGTGCTGACCTGTTGACTCAAATCAGACTACAGTCAAGGGTAGCATTTTTCTGTAACTTGAAGCAACGCAGATTGATTGCAAAGAAAGATAATGTCATTACCTGAATCTGGAAGGATCTCTTCCTATAAGAAACAACTTTGATACGTTGCTGATGGCAAATACAAGTAGATACCCTAGCAGAAATCATTGTAGAATGAAGCACAGGAATAACTAAACACATCTGCTACGCTATAAACAGCTTTTGACCTGGCTGTAACATTTCATTTCGAGCTCAGGAACAGGCACAAAACCTAGGTCTGGAAAGAACCTGGAAAGATGTACACACTGCACACAAAGTGAACACCTAGCCTTGAGGCTGGATGTTGCCTTATTGGGTGAAAATTGATTAGATTTGTCAGGTGAATAAAATTCTTTATTAAATTTGCCTGGCTCAATGTATGCCCATGTATTTTAGTTTTTCATTAGAGAGACGCTGAATTTGTCTCAAGTAGTTAAGAATATCATAAGTGATACATCAGGAACAATTGGACCAAGCTGCAGCAGAAACCCCAGAGGGGAGTGCACTTTGCCTATGAAACTGAGGTCTAAATGCTGCCGGTTTCAATTTCTCCCCACCAGAGGGGAGCAAAAATGTATTAAAAAAAAGGAATAAAAAAAAAAAAATCAAAACCACCTCTTCCCAGTCACACACACACATACAAACACTGCCAAGAGGGACAGCACAAATATTTCAGAATCAGCTGCAAAGTTCAGAAACAAACGTCCCCTCATCTTCTAATCAGCATGTTTAGCGGAGCTGCCTGGGTTTTGTCCCCTCTCCTCTCCTCCCCCAGCTCCCCACCACCCTCTCATCACAAAATGCATCTGACATCCTACGCCTAGGGAATTCATTTCAGATGCCCGGGTCTGATTTCTAATTATGATGCAGGATGCATGGTTATAAATTTCCTATGGGATACTCATTATATAGAGCATATGAATGTGCTGTAATCAGGCGTATTTGTTGCTATGGAAAAACACAGCAAGCATGCAGAGCCTTCTGTGTGGCATCTTTAGTGTCCCTGCACTCCGAGTACTTAGATTCCTTGGCAGAGTGTGGCATAGCAACATGTTATCTGGCACGAAACCCAAGGACATTATAAGTTTCAAATGAAAAACTTGCAGGGCTCTTTAGTTCATTGCATTTTCAAGGGGTGTGTAAAACTTAATGATTTTGCATTATTCCCTTTTAAAGCAAAGGCAAGTATCATGGGCAGCATGAGGTCCAAAGCGTGACCTTCTCCTCCTCCTTTCTAATGTTTGTTGTCTTATCTCTACTCATGGGCACATCCGTTTGAGGAGGGCAGAGTTGTTTGACCATTTACTCAAATATTCACGTGCTGTGGTTAAATAGGGCTCAGTCTGGGTTTCCCTGGGCCCCAGCAAGGAGGTCTAAGCCTGAATGTCCACAGGACAACCGGAAAAAAATAAAGAAAAAAAATTACAATGTTTATTGAGGAAATCCTTTGATAATCCCTTCTGTAAGTGGCTGTAGAGGTGTGAGGAGGCTGAAGTGCAGCGCTCTCTACACTACCAAATGAATGGCTCTCAGTGGTGCATTGAAACACTCAGACCATTTGTTTTATGCCTCCCTTATTTTAAAACACTTAACCCAAGGCCCAGGCCTGCAGAGCTGGGCGCATTCCCGCAGGCTCACGCGTAGTTTCCATAGAGAGGGAGAGATGGCAGCAAAGCCCTCGTGCTCCATGACCCGCTCTGCCTGCAGGCCAACAGCTTGTGTGGGCGCTGGGTTCAGGCACAGACCCAGCCTGCCCCACAGCATTGCCTGGGGAGCATGACTGGTGAAAAAATATTGGAAGGAAGAGCAAAAACACATCTATAGTAATTTCTTAACATCACTATTTGCACAAGGTTGGATCCCAAGACCACTAAAAAGGTGGGGAGATAACACTCACTTCCATAATCTCCAGATAACATCCAGGAGTTCTACTCCTGTTGGCTTTGACCCAGGGACAGTTTGGATCCTACGCTGTACTTGACATGAGAAGCAGGACAGTAGAGTTGCAAGAACTAAAGAACTGCCAGTTGTATATAGGTGAGTGCTGCATCTGCTGGTCAGAAATGTCCAGAACTACTGAGCGTCGCGGCTGCGTGAGTCTTGGTGGGGAACCAGGGATGCTCCTTGTTCCTAGGAGAAAATTAGCTGCAAGTCTTGGAAATTCTGATGCCTCCAGTTGTGTCAGGCAAATTAGAATATATTGTTTGGAAATAAAGAAGGCCAGGCAAGCTTAAGGTGCCATAAGAACCCTCTCTGCTTAAACATTTAAATGCTGAATGCAGATATAATGAGTGTTTTTTCTCTAAAACATACGTTTAGAGAAATAATATATTACAAAGCAGCACTCAGACTTCTCAGGCTGGGGAAGAGACATAATTTAGGCCTGTTGGCTTAGCTCTGCTGTCCCTATATAATGAATGAAGATAGACCAAATTAATCTTTATTTTCTTTCTTAAGTGGGTGCAAGTCCAGTGGATCAAGTGGCACTAAAGAGAGCTGACACTTTTTTTTTTTTTTGTGATTTCTATAGAGACCAACAACTCCTACTTTGTAGAAGGATTTTTGGAAAAACAGAAGCGTATGTGAGCATGAGGGGAGAGGTGTTGAAGCTGTCAAGCTCCAAGATATGTTCTGCCTTTCTTGTTTTTCCCTCTGTTCCCATTTCCTCGCCTGAACTCTCTGCTGGTAATGTCATGCTATGGGAACTGAGGACAGGGTAGCTAGAGCACGAGCTGCTTTTTCAAGACCCGCTTGGCCTGTTACAAATTTCCACTCCCTCCACCTTGAAACAACTCTGTTTTTACATTTCCCGTGGGGCTGCCAGAAGCTCACATCTTGTCAGCTGAGTTAGGCATGTGGCGTTGGCCTTCCAGTCCACAGTTCATACCACGAGCAAAAGCGATCCGAGAGTCAAACGCAACACGTTTCTACACCCACATCAGAGACACCAGCCACCAAATCTGGCCAACAGAGCTGAGAAACCCTGCGAAGGAGGAAATAAAAGCAAATGAGGTATTAACAGATGGAGACCTCTACATCTGGATGGCCCATGCACAAAATTAACCCAAAGGGCCAGTCTTTCCAGCAATCCTCTGCTAGGACGGTCAACATCCCACAAGAGAATGGCTAGCCCTCTTGGATCCAACCTGCATAGGTGCTGCGTGGCTTTTGCTAGCTGAGATGTGCTACCTGTGTGCTGAGACACCAGTTCTCATGGCTAAAGCCATAGAAACAGGTTTGCTCGTGGTGCAGAGCTGTGTAAGGGCCTTGGAGAGCGGCTTCGCTTGCTGCCCGCGAGCAACACGCACGCCACGACAGGGACAGCACTCAGGGAAGCCTGGAGAATCGCTGCCGTGGTGGTGCTTATTCTCCAGCATTGTTTACTCGTTACCCTTGAGCTCCGAGCATCTCAGAGTACTTCATAAAACCAGATTAATACCACAAATCCTACTGCTTATGAAGAGTGGCGGCTGAGGAAGAAAAACTAAACAAATTCATTCAAGCCACAGAATAAGACAGTGAAAAAGGCAGAACTTGGCATTCAGGTTTGCGCCCGGCAGCAGAGGTAGCATCTCCTCTTGCCCATGCAGTCCTAGTTATGTCCTACCAGCAGAAATCCATTTTTTCCAAAATGCACTGAAACACCGTAATCCAGTGGCTGAAGTTAGCTCTGTATTACTAAAGATAAACCGTAACTTGTGCTTAATTGTCCAGGAAAGCAAATGCCATCAATTATCAAGAAATTGTCACTCACCCAAACAACTTGTGTCTCATCTACCTGACAGAACCTCTAGGCTACAATGTAGTTTGGGCAATCACTGTTGCTACCCATGTATCTGTAGAGCACCTTGCGCAGCGGCATCGCAACCTCCAAGACAGTATTAAAAAGCAAACTCAAGAGCTTCATAAAAATTTGCTGGTGTCTCAAGTTCATAACTCTCTTCACAGCAATCGCATTGCTGAAATTCAATAGATTTTGCGCTATACAAAGAGCACATGATATAAAACGAGGTTAGCAAGAGACCAACGAGTGCCACACTCCCAATCCCATAACAAGCAGCAAGGTTAATGAAGGGGGGCTCTTCATCTAGTGTGAAGGAAAGCAGTTCAGAACTTCCTTAGTTTTGTTATTAGCTTTTCACAATGCTTATAAACGAAAAACTTGACATGAAATGCGAATAAACAATTTCTCAAACCAAACACACCCCAAAGAGTGAAATTCCCCCTCCTACTTCAAGGGAAAAGCGTCTCATCTGCTGATGCCAGATACCGATTTAAAACACTGACAGACACAGACCACTAAAACTTCCCGTAATGAACTGTGGTTTTCAGTGTTGGTAAGAAACCTCAAAACACAACAGGAAATGAGGCAGAGGTTTTGTTTTCTTTTTTCTTTTTTTCTTTTTTTTTCTCTCTTGACTGTAGCTTATACAAATGGGAAATTACTGTAATTCATTGCTAAATCCATAACTCAGAAAAAAGATCTGATATTCCCATTTTTCTTGCCCAAGTCCAAGCCTCTTACCTGTCCTTTGCATTCCTGCTCGCAGGCATGTCTGGAATAACGGCACGGGGAGGAGTGCAGCTCTGCATTCACCCACGTGTCGATGACAAACTCCATTGCTGATTGTAGGTTCTCTACTGCTGCTTTTTTGGAAAAACGCTAAAACATTTTTCCTCTGTGTCAACTGCATCTTTCCAGCATTGCTGGTAACCATTGCCATGGTTACCATTTGGGATCTTTGTTTTAACATCTTTTTCTTTTTGCATTTTAACTCTGTGCTGAATTAGGTTTTTTAGTCTTTTTTTAGTCTTTTTTTGGGGGGTTGGTTTTTTTTGTTGGTTTCCAAAATAGGCTCTCTGGCTTCTATCTCCTCAAGCCGAGAAAGTTCTTGCCGAGAAAGTTGTGGAGAGATAACTCGTGTCTTGCAGCCTGCTCATGTTTGTCATCACCCTCCTTCTCATTGCAACAGCTTGATAATAAAAATTGCAACAGAAAACAAAAGCTATAAGACATGAAGGGGTAAGAGGTTCTTGGAACCACAGTCATGGGAGGAAGGGCTGGACAGGGCAGCAACCTATTGTATTTGAGCATTAGTTTCACATGCCACATAACAGAGAACCAAATCACTGAAGAAATGAAAAGAGCTATTCTGAATTCTCTTATTTTTTGGCTAACCATGTCCACGGTACAAAATGCTAAGATGCAGGCATTGGGATAGTGCTACTAAATAGATACTGAAAAGGTACCCTAAAAGATCAGCTTTGCTTCTGCTTTTAAGCTCTTGACCATGCAGCAAAAATTCCCTCGCCGCAGTGCTTCAAATCAGGGGCAACTTTGTGATTCTCACACACTTTTTCAGCTTGTAACCAATAGCGAACACAAATATTTTAGGTTGCACTCTGCGTCTCGGAGGGGATCACACTTGGCTAGCTAATTTCCAAGAATTTGAGAAGAAGTTTAAGATCTACTTTCCACAATTACTGCTGTCTAGAAACTATAGGCAAATCCATTTGAAAATCCATAGAAATATTTACTGACAGTATTTTCCCAACTGCTTTCAAATCATCTATAAACATGATCTATTAACTAAGGCAATATTAGCATACATGTAGTAGAGCATCTATCGGCATTATTAATATCTGTCTCTGTCACACTGCATATATTCTCTAAGGACTGTAAACACACAGGACCAGCTCTTTGAAGTGAGGGGGAGTGTTGCTATCCCATGAACAGGATTAACTGTATGTCAATTCAGACAGGAAAAAAAAAAAAAAAAAAAAAAAAAGACCAGGTTTCTCAAGACAGAGTGTAAAGAAAGAGCAGTAAAGATCCTGGGGCTGTGTCAGTTTGGTAATTCAGCCAGAAGGTGCCATAAATAAGGTCCACAGGCCAGGATACATTAGGAAGGCATGAAAGGAGTTTTCCCAGGGATAGAGATGGTAATCTCTGCTCAGCTGCTAAGGGCTGTGGCTGCTGAATAATTGCTTCAATACCAGCGGTTTCAGAGAGTGCTTATCACCCTGCCCCGCTCTGCCTTTGCACAGCGGGGTTATGAGACCAGAGACAGGAGAATTTTAGAGGGTCGAATAGATGTTGACTCGAAGGAAGAGGAAGGTCTCTGTTTGCTTCCTGTTATACTTCCAGTTTAGAGATAAAAGGATCGTTTTCTTCTTCTCAGAGTTTTAAAAGGGAAGTGGATTAGCTGCACTGGCCAGATTTTTTTGTTGTGAGTCCTGAGGCAAGAGGAAGCAAAGAACTTGGGTCATCTGACTCTCCCCTTAGTTCTGGCCCTCATTTTGCTACTGGTGTCTGACTACTGCTGTAGCACTAACAATAACGGTACTACAGGCGAGCAAATCCCTCCTAACGCGGTTTCCCCTAATTCCAGGTGAAAAAAAAAATCACTGGTTTGTATCTTTTTGCCTAACTACAATGGGAAATTTGGCATCAAGAAATAGCAGAGATTTTTTAGATGGGACATTGAGCTGATGCCATTCTGACTTCCAGATAGCAAAAAATAAGTTATGTCCAGCAACTCGGGATAAAAGAGTTGAAGCTTGTTTACTCAGGCCCGAGAGAAGACACCTTGAGAACATTAAAAATGAAAAATAAAAATACATGTTTTTAACTCACTGTCAGCAGCTGCCATTCAAAGAGCAGGTAAGTAAGAAGAGAATGCGAATAGCTGTAATGAAGAAGTTGAACCTCCTTTTGTCTTCCAGAAGGATAAAATCTAGCTGTATAACATGCTCGTACAACAGTACGCCGTGCTTAGAAAACACCTTTCCAGCTGATTCTCTTCTCTTGGCAGGTCTGTATCTTGCTTCTGGGCTAACAAGTTTTGGAGGGACTTGGGGCTTCTTGTCTGCAGGGCACAGGAATGCTGCCAGCAATTCAGGGAACAGGAATCCCCCCTGGTCCTGCCCAGGGACATTCCACCCAAATTCCCCCCCAGGGAAAGCCCCACCGTGGGGCACAGGTAGTGGATGCAGCAGATGTCCTAGAACAACATGTTTTAGTGGTTACCCACAGATACACTTGCCTTTTCAGACAGTACAGTACAGGGATGATGTCACTTCTTAAACCACAGTTTAGCATAATTCGGAGGTGCCTTGGTAAATCTCATTGAACTCACAGGAAATTAAGCAGATGATTGTCTAATCAACAGCACAAACAGCAATTATTTTCCCTTATCTCCCCATCAGCTTGGATCTCAAAGCAATTTACAGAATGAGTAAGTTAAGACCTGTAACTGCTCTCCAAGGGATGGTGCTGTGCCCATTTTACAGACGGGTAAAGTGAGGCGAGCAGCTTTGCAAAACGGCCCGTATGCCTTCCCTTAACACTACAAATGGGCTCAAAACAGTGAGATGAGTCTTGAAACATGAGGATTTGGCTCATGAAGGTCTAAGACCCAAAGATCAGCATGAAGCTACACATAAAAGCAGGGACAAGACAGGAAAAGATCAACAGAACAGCAGCACCGTGGTGCAGCAACAGGTCTACTGCTCACAGGCACGTACAGACCCTCCTGCTTTATGCATAGGTACATATATACATTGCATAGGTACACATATACATTGCTCTGTGGAGTCCAGTCTTACACTGCACTGTTGACTTACCGGCCCTTTGCAGCGAGGGAGGGGTGATGGATTCACGTTAATGCGCATCCCGGGAAGGAAGCACTTCCCCAGGGAGCAGCATGATTCATTTTTAATGATACTTCCCTGAGTCGGTGGGCCCCAAAAGCCAAGAATTACAAGGCTTGAAAGTCACTGCCACTGACTGAGCTGTTGTTGGTGAAGGAGGGTTTCCAGCCCAAGTGGGAGTCGTTACAGTAGAGGAGTCGTTTTAAACTAAATGACTAGAATATATTAGAGGAAGGAAAATTACACTTTTCAACAACTGAAGAAAAGAAGAAGGAAAAAAAAAAAAAAACACTTCCTGCCAGAAATTCTGAATCAGAAACACGACGAGAAGGCAAATTGCTTCCCCCTGTCTGTGCTGCACGGAGCAAACCTACACACGTAGGTCAGAGGCCTAGCAAAAGCCTGAGGCTAAACTAATTATTGTGATTTGCTCGTCTTTTGTAATTAATCTAGGAAAGGCTTAGGGCTGTTAGCAGCTTTAAAGAAGTAAATCTGAAGGACCAATTAATTAAAAACAGCAGTGCTTAATGAGGACCTTTTGGTTCTCTCATGTTGATTGTTATATTTGTTGAAAGTTAAGTTTCCACTGTCTGTCAGATCTTGTCTGCTCTTGTAAAATAGATCTTCTTACTTGGTGCTTAACCACTTGACACTGGAACAAAAGCTTTCGATTACAAAGCAATTTGTGGGGATTATAATGGAATGAGCTACACCCAGGCTCTCTGATTTAACAATCAATTTGAGGCAATGTTCAGCTCTATCAAGAAACCTCCAGGATCAAGAAACTACTATTTGAATATTCTGGTTCCCTGCCTTCAGTCTGGACCTTGAAGACATTTACCATGGAAGTAGATTGAAGTGTGCACCTCAAATTTTCCTCTGCCAACAAAAATATTGTACAGTTTCCCTTTATTCCTGGCATTGTCTTAATCTGAGAGTTAAGCACCCATCTGGCTGCGCTTTCTGTGCAAGCACATCTAGGTGCAAACGAGGAGAACCATGAAAAAAAAAAAAGGTTAAAAAAAAAAAAAGATTAAAAAAATAATAATAAAAAAAAAAGGTCATTGATGGCCGAGTCTACTGCACGGGGGAACTAGTAAGAAACCCAGAGAAATGACTTTGTGTCTGTGAAGCTGGACCTACGAAGCCAAGTCCTGACATTACAGCTCTGCCATAAGGGAGAAACTTGGACCGACATGCTGCTTAAAGACCTGAGCATCTTACAGAGAACAACAACATTATCTGCCAAGAAAATGAGGCAACTGTCATTGGCAAAGCCTAGGTCCCTCCACCTATTTGCAGGCCTTACATAAGAAGAGGTGTTTTGTATCGGAAGAGAAGGACTGGAAAAGGCAAAGCAATTACAAAAAGAATAAAGCACAGAGTACTAGCTTAGTAGAAACAGCTCTTTCCGAACAAGAATGAATGACTTTGACAAGCAAGACAGAGGAAACATAACCATGCTATTCTCTTTCTGATACCTTCTCTATCATCTGTCCCCACAGCTAGCATTTTCACATGTAGCAAATTAATTTTACATTCTCAGTGGGCATCCCTTTGAAAGACCAGCCAACTTTCTGATATTTTGTGTTCAGTTTTTATATCAGATCTATTTTAAATAAAAAGCTATGTGTTTAACAAAACACGAGTGCCAGTAACACAGAGGAGGAATGTGACATTTTTCTCCCCAGGATATTTTGACTGACACATGAAAAAGTCTATAATTTTACACAGGCTCAAGCTGCTCATGTTGACATCCAAATGGTTGGTGAAAAGCAGTTTGACTGCTTTCCATGCAAGGTGTAGGTTTCTGATTTAGTCTCTCCATCCAGAAAAGACTGACCTCAAGCTCTTTCCCAAGATATTTTATTTTGCTCACCTGTCAAAAACACAGCAGACAAATTGTGGGCAGATCGCCTTCCCACTGCTTAACCAGCTCTCCTACAACATCCTATTTATTTTTGTCACATTCCCACTCTACCAGCTGCTCATCCAAGACAACTGAGCCTGTCCCAAAAGCCACCTCAACTCCTTGCTCAGTTTGGTGAAACGCTCCCCAGCTTTTGGAATCAGCTGGTCCTCAATCGTGCCTGTAACGGCTTCTGCAACCGCGATCCCTCACCACCCACGAGATCCATCATCCTCCTGGAGACGCAATCACTTCGGAAGAAATAAAAAAAATTGACTTGTCTGTGGAAATGAGGAAACCTTACCCATCCCACACAACCACTGTGCTGCCTCATCTGAACGTTATTCCGTTTCAAAATCCTCCCAGACAGAAGCACGCAGATGCGATCTCTGTGGAGCTTTGCTGTAAAAATAGTCAAGCTGTGTGGCTCCATACTAAACTCAGAGCAAAGATTTATTCATTTCTGGTATCCTTATGGTTCTGTACTTAAGCGAAAGCACTCACAAACCAAGACTGAAAAATATCCCCTTTCTAGGGGATTTTCTCAAGCAACACAGTGGAAACTCCATGGGTTTTGACTCATTGTTCCACGCTGGTTGTTTCAGTGGTGGCTGGGAGAAATGGAGGCTGAATGGGAATTTACCCCCAGCATCTAGAGGACTTTGGCAGCCGGCTCTAACGGAGCACAAACCCCAAAATGGATTCTACTTCCCAGCAACATCTGAGTCAGTGTCACCAGAGGAGCTGACTCACCAGTATTACGAGTGAACACAGCCAGATTTCGCACTGACCCTAATGTAAGTGCACATAGCATCTATGAGTTAAATTTATGCTTGAGTCATATGGTCAGCATATAGGGCAGAACTAAATATATGGAAGTCAAGAGTTTATTTTATAGAGCAGAGAGAGGTCATCGGGTTATGATTCAAACAAGGTTAATCTGAATCTAGGTTTAGGAGATAAGAAGGCCACTAGTTCACTGCTGCATTTACACCCCCAAAATTTAGGATGCAGGCTGGTTTTCCCAGGTATTAATAGTCTTATACTTCAATTTAGAGCAGGAGAAAGTTGGGGAAAAGAAAGATGGAAGAAGAAGATTTACTTCTTGTTCTTCCAGATTCTTGGAAGTTTATGGTGAGAGCTGACATGGGGAAAACATCTCTCTCCTGATCCATTTTGGTGTGAGTACCAGCCACCAGACAGGGATCTTAGATCTAGGATTAGGATTAGAGTGGAGAAACTTGGGAAAACTGAGGAGCTAGCTGATAGAAAGCTACAGAGCTAAGGAGTTATAGCAAGGATTAGCAGCTCAATGGTTTGGAGCATAGGATTAAATTCAGGACCTGTCATGGTCACTTGGCTGTCGTTAGCCCTGGATTTTGACTTAATATGTTTTAAGAAAGACAACACAATTTGCTGCCAAGCTGCCCAGAAACAAACAGCTAGCCTGGAGGATGAGGTTGGCAGAAATATACTGCTTAGGTTTAAAGTTGGTTTAAGCCTGAGTAAAGAAGTTCACTGGATATATTGAATTGAAGAGCCTTGGGGCTGCAAGGGTTGATCTTTGGAAGGGCCAGTTATTTATATTTGCTCTGGGGACAGAGTGTTTTTCTTGGCTACAGAGTGGGGGGTCAAGTTATTCCTGGGATTTGGGGTTGGGAGAAGAGGGTCAACAACTGCTCCTGGCTCCTCCAAGCACACAGAGCCCTGCAGGGGTTATGCCCACATAGTCCCTTGGTTGGTTTTTACCCTCTGGGTACCATGCAGGTCACCTAGCTCTTGCCAAGTTCCTGGTTAGGGAAGAAGAAATATTTCTACGTGCATCTTCTCCTCCATGGATCAACTTCACGACTGAACCCACTTGGATGTAGCTCTAAACTCTTCCAGCCGCCCTGCTCATCCGCAACGCCAGGGCTCAGCTCTGACCTGCAAAGGGTGCTGGCACCCACAAGCCCCTTCCTCACCCTGCGGCCCATCAGCATCCTCAGCTCCACCAGGGCTCCTCAGCCCCTCAGGGCACCACCAGTTCTCTCCTCCCGCCTGGCTCCAAGGAAGAACAAACACTGGTGCCATTTCCCAGCCCTCCCAGAGGAGGGGAACAAACACAAACTGCCACAGAGCACACAAACACAGAGGTGGAGCCAACGATTTTCATCTGTTCTTATTAAATCATAAAGCAGTCTCAAAGCCTCTGCCACAAAACAAACAGGAAACGTGCCCTTAATTTTAGCTTCACTTTCCAAGGGAGACCTGGATTTTCTCAGCTCAGAGGAGTCAGGGGGAGTATGATCTATTAAACTCAACACTAAAAATTAAAGTCACTGCGATATTTTTCCGCTTAGCATAAGATTTCCCAGATCTCAGCTTGCCGCTGTCAGCAAGCTTTGCATATGTACACACATGCACGTACACACAAGTGCACACACATAGAAGCCCAGGCAGAAGCATTTTAGAGCTCCTCGCCTGCCAAAGCCTTTCTGGAGGCTGCAACGGGCTGTCTGCCGAGTGCAGTGCCAGTCTGGGCATTACATCCCTCGTCGCGGCCATCCCTGACTCACTTGTGTCGGCCACACGCTGGTCCCACGGTGCTGCAGCCCTTCTTGAGGAAGCAACAGAAAGGGAATGACCTGAAGCACAAATGAATCAGCCTCTTCTCTCCTCTGTGGCTCCTCCTGCTTAGGAAAATGAGACTGGTAAAACCTCCAAAGCCATTCAATGATCAACCCATCTTTCCTCTTTCAGGAGGTCAAACTGAAATGCCCTGCAACAGGGAAATTCAACCACAGCAGCACCAGAGGGTTTTTTCACCCTTCCCTTTCCTTACAGCCTTGGGCAAAAGAACATTTCCAAGTACAGCCAGATCAACGGAACCATTTAGACATCTCACCCCTATTCACTTCACCTCCCTAGTTACTCTGACAGTCTCCACAAAAGACAGTTTGGACTAAAATCCTACACATGTTGTTGTCCTCACTACATGCAAGGCCAAGGGATCCTCCTGGCCAGCTGGCATGGGCCTATAATTGATATTCCAGATTCTGCCTTAATTTGCAAGGTGTAATGCAGAGCAGAAAAGCTTGTGCTTAATGTTTGTTATCCTCATAACTCAGAGCAAATGAAAATACAGTAAAATATTCAGGAAAAAGAACATCTAAGTATTGTCTGTCTTACACAGGACAAGATCACCCGCCTGGAAGCAAGGAGAAGATGCTTGAAAACATGTTTGCAGCTGTGTCACTAGTGACCTACCAGTCTCTGTACATATGAAGATCGATGTCAAGGCTGAGCCTGTGCATATTCTTGAAACACGAAATAGAATACTTTGAAAAGCAGTCCTGGAGCACTCTAGTCATCACCGTGAGATGAGGCACAATTAGGCATCTGAAAAGCTGTGGCAGTTATTTCACGTCTGATATGTGCTTTTGTGAAAAGTAGCTTCAGTAATTTATGTTGCTGATGGAAAAACTTTTTGTAGCCTTAGCACACATATTGGTTAACCTCCAGCTCTAAAATCTGCACAAGTCACGGAAGATAAATAGTGCTATCTTTGACTCCATCTCTAGCACCCTTTTCATTTCTATGCACTCATTCCCTTATTTTCCATGCATCTAGACCAGATGCTTCCCTAAAGCAGAGAAGATATCCCCAAAGAAACAGCAGAAAGCACCAACACTTGTCTTTCTCCATCCTTCTCCTCCTCCTCCTTCAGTATCACCTGTTTTGTTCATTCTGTTTTCTCCCCACTACTCCTTCCTGATCCATTTACTCTTTGCCTTTGCTTCTTATACTAGCATCTTTCCTACAAATTTTTGCCAGGGATTAGTTTTATAAACATTAATTCAGCACAGATGCCAGTCTCTCTTGGAACTATTATTGGGAAACAGGGGAAAAAACAAACAAACCCCCCCCCCCCCCCCCCCCCCCCAAAAAAAAAAACCTCTTGCCTTGTAAAGAAACTCGCTGCTTTCGCCTACATGTCCCTCTTTACATTCGGCTATTGAGACTGAGTGGCAAAGAAAAACTCTTGTGGGAATGGACCCCACTAACCATGAGTAAAAGCTGAACCTTGTTGTACTTTGGTCTGCTGGGCTCTCCAGAAACAAGCACAGGGTTAAAGCTCTTGCCATTTGAGGCCCCAATAACATTTGGGCTGAGTTGAAAGCAACAACAGAACAAAGCCACATGTCTGGAAAACAGAAAAGGGGGGAAAAATAGATATAAAAAGAAAGACAGGACTAAAAGATGTAAGAGGAAAGGGGAAATAGCTATGGTTAAAGATGACCACTTAAAAGCAGAGTTAAGAGTAATTCACTGTTTGCCAGTCGCTACGACCAATAAGGATCTTTTAAACTTCGTAACAATAAGACAAAATATCCCAGTCTGCTCAAAGCTAATGGGAGTTGTACAGGGAATAGGATTTGCTGCACCTTTCTGGTGTGTTCACAGCCTGTCAGAACAGCACCTCTGTCAGCAGCATTGCACAGCACAGCCCACAGAAGGCTTTATCAGACTCCTACCTCTGCGCCCTCCGCTCTGCAGGCGCAGGAGCCCCTTTGCTCGAGGAGAGGTCCCGGCGCACCCCGTGGTTGGCCTTTTGTGTCATTCTCCCTTCTAGTTTATGAGATCTGGGAGACTCATTTGAGATTAAACAAGGGCTAGAGATTAGGTGTGCTGTAATTTAGTACTTCCTTTGCCTGCTTTACGTGTAGCCGTGTTTGGCAGAGAAGAGGACGAGCAGCAGCCAAGATGGGCTCTTTTCTGTGAATCCACAGCCTAACCTGAAGCAAAAGCGTCACTTGACTCTGGTTAGGAAGCCAAACATTTATCCAGGGTCCCTTCCAAACACTGCATTTGCATTCATTTTGCCATCAAACCATGTGGCTGTTTAAATAGACTCATGGAAAACACATTAAAAAATAAACCGTAGGGCAGATCCAGATGTTTTGAAATGCTAAACTTGGTGCTTTACACTCCTGCCTCCTCATGGAGCCTCAGAAAAAAAAAAAAAAAAAACCCTCAAAAGCATTCCTGAGCTGGTTTGTAATGAGCCATTACTTCATTCTAAAAACTGTGCTCTAACACAGACTCTAATAATCAATCTTTTTGTAATAAACACAATTACCAAAACACTTTGAAGGTTTGGATCAACTTCATGAAATAATAAGAATTCGTTGCTCTTTCTTCTTCTAAATAGGACTCCTGTGTACAATAAAAATGATTTTTCACATAGAAAACTCACACAAAGAGGCAAGATGACATCTCCGAGTACCCGTCTAGAAGTCATGCAGCACACAAGGCTCTTGAAAAGGCTTTCAGAAAGAGACGCAAGGGCACCTCACACCTGATGCTCAAAGAAGCAGCCAAAAGCTAGAAGTAACCAAGACTTTTGGATAGATCCACCACCAGCAAAGCACTGACCACCTCTGCATCGCCAGCTCTTCCTCCTCTGCTCTTTTCTCTACTCTGACCCCTCAAAGAGCTTTACCTCCCAAGTAAAGCTGCATTTCTTACCCTTGTGTTTTTGAGAAACCTCCTAGGTTTAAAAAGCTCATGCCCCGTTCCTAGACAAGAATCCACTACATCACCAAGCCCTTTCTCACCTTAAATCCAGCAGAAGAGCCCATGGCCCAAAGCAGGAGAAGCAGCAAACTGCTGACACGGCAGACTGCCCGGTCCAGCTGCCCGGGAACCCACAGCTATGCCGAGAAAAACATCATTTGTGAGGGCAGCTCAGCGGGATGAGCTACCTCAGCCATCGCAGGTGGCCTCCTGGCCGTTTTTAGGGGCATTTAGGCACAGATAGTTCAGGCACCAACACCAGGAATGAACTAGTAGCTTGGTCTGCTTAGGTGCTTTTGAAACTCCAGGCAGGGTACTCATCTCCATTCTAAGCACTACACTGCTCTTGAAAATCTGTCCTTCAAACTCTCTTTTACACATGGAGAACAGAAGTACCACCAACCATCTACATTTCCTAAAGGGGAAGATGTTTCTAATCAGTGAAATGGCCTCTTCAAAAATCATCTATTAAGATTAAGTACATTAAGTTTATTAGAGCTGCTGGCAGTTTTTGTGCTTAAAAAAAAAAGACGTATTTTTTCTATTAAAGCTTGTATGAAAATAATCATTAAAATGTTTCTAGTAAAAGCAGTTTGTAATGACTTTCTATCATTCCTTCCTCTTCTCCGTGTGGTTTGAGGGTGTCACTTTATCCAGACCCGCACACTTCTCTGATCCGTCAGGGCAGATTTCCCTGGCAGACCTGACCTCACAGAAGCTCAAGTTTCCCAGCCGACCCACAGAAGAATTTACTTCACGATCTAGGCTTGAGACTTACCAGCATTAAATGTTGCAGATGAACTTAAAAAAAAAGGAGGAAAATCAATCTCCAAACATTTGAAAGTTATTGCAATCCACTCGCTCTATAATTATGAAAACCTGAAATTATTTTGAGGTTTCAGTCAGAGAAGTCTAATGCTGGAATTACTCTGCAGAACCACTGATCTGATTATTGATGAGTGTTAAATGCTTATATTTATACGTAAAGGTAAAGCACTGAAAGGCAGGACAAACCTAACCATACACCTCCAGGCAGCTCTTGTTAATACGCTGCCCAATAAAACAATCTCTCATAAACTAGGAAAACAGTATATTACACGCTGGTTTAATTGTTAGTTATGGTTTCCTTGTAAAGTAGCATATATAAGAGGGCACTGTGAAAAGGTACTACGTTTTATAGAGGAGGCCAGAAAATTATGGCTCAGGAGCATGGAAATGATTATCACCTGCGTATTGGTATAAAGCAACAAAGTTTAGAAACCATGATCTCAGCTTTTGGCAAAACCAAGAGCTTGAAAGCTCTTAGTTTTCTTAGGCAATAAAACCAATGATTATTGAGATTATATTAATTTAAATTAATTTCCATCATTTCTTGGCAGCAGCATAAATAAGTAATAGTACTCAGATGTTGCCTAGTCAGGCAGAACTCTCAAGATATCGTTTCTTTTGGAGGGGAAAGATAAGTCACATAGTAAAGACAGATCTTGTGACCTTTATTCTCACAAGAAGTCCTTAAGTCTGCAAAGCACACTGAGAGATCAAAAACTGACAAACTCTACACGTGTTTGTGATAAAAAAAAATAAAAATAAAAATCTTTGATAAAAATGTTGTTTTCATTAAAAATGAGGAAAAAGTCAATTTGCTGAAAAGCAAATATTTTCTGGGGAATATTCTAGCAAAAAATAAAGTGCAATTTAAAATAATTCCCATGAAAAGGCAGCAGTTTTTGACTGTGTTGGACTCATTTTGATTATTACTATTTGCATGAACAAATGCAAAGGCCTAACCATTAAAACAAAAAATTTCTAATTTAGAAATTTAGAGAAAAAAAAATGATGCTCACTGTGGTAAAAATGTTTTTAAGCAGCAGACAAAACCATGGGGCTCTAAGAATAAGCAGAACTCCCCATCCTCCCCCACACGCATTGCCACATGATGAAGAGGAAGGTGACTTCCCCGCTCACGGCTGCACCCGTAGATGTGTGCGGGTCCAGCCGCAGCCCTGAAGCTAATTCACTGCAGCACTTACTGCGGGCACCACTTAAAGAAGAATAAAATTGAGTACTTCAGCCCTGGCTATACGGCTACTTTGACTTAATTAAAATCTCTTAATGGGCATCTCTCTCCCTCACACCTCCCTCCTAGCAGACCTTTTATTCAGAGTAGGAAGATTAGCAGTATTTTAGTTACTTTGATATTACTCTCAACAAATTAAAAATGAAATGAAACTAGTTAGTCCCTTCTCAAGTACAATGCCTTTTGTGTTACATTACTAGTCATTATTTTTTTTTCTTGTAGCTTGTCACCCAAACTAGAAAGCAACCAGATATTTGTATGTTTTAAGGCTTTCTGATCCTCTGTGTTATTGTTTCCTTGTCTTAAAGCTTTGAATCAAATCAGTGTTACAGGTATATGAGGAAGGGGAATAATGTCTCCCCTGTCTACATTGTTATGCAAAATTGTTGAGATCGCTGATTTACAGCTCTGTTTATCCCAGAGGCTTATTTCAAAGCCACGTCCTGTTGTCTGAGAGCTTGACTTTGAACCAGAATTGATACGGCATCACAGCAAACACAAACTAAGCCTGTCAGCATTAGACGAACCACACGGATATGTCACTAAAACAGAATGCCAGATTAATGGGTGCTTGAGAAATTAACATTTTTCAGAAGATCTCGTGGATGGAAAGTACTGAAAAGTATGGGAAGGAGAGAGGATATGAAAATAAGTCAAAAACAAACAAACAAACTCTGTTTGCCTTTCCTTCTTTGACTTTTTTTTTTTTTTTCTTTGAACAAGAAACACTTTTTTTTCAGTCTTTGGAGATGTTTCTGATTTTACCTCACCTGCCTGCCTTGCCTGAGCACTTCACTGTCACAGTTACAAAGCAAATGCACCCTAATACAATTCTTTTAACCTCATTTTATGCTTAGAAAAAACAACCTTATGGACCTGATCCATTTCAAGACTCTCTTCATCAAGAGATTAGTGCCTGTAGCCAGACCTTACTGACTTGCCCTGAGTAAGAGGAACGTATTTACTGTCAGATTAAATCAGATCCCCACGTCCATCTCATCTCAGATCTTGTCTCCGACCTTGGCGGGCAGCACGTGCCTCATAGGAAGAGCCAACATCTCCGCCGGGGCAGACAGATGCAATCTGCCCTTGCTGGAACACCTTCTCTGACAGCAACATTGCAGGGCCAAACTCATCCAAGAAGCTCCAAATCTAGTTTCAGCAATTTCCTGCAGCAGTGAATAGCCCCTGTGCAGAACCAGAACATGACACAGGCGGAGAGGGAGTGCTGGAAGCCTCCTGTGCAAACCCCCTCAGAGCAAGGCCCATTTGATCAGGCTGTTTCGGCCAGGTATATTTTGGATAACTCCATGGGTGAAGATCAAAACATTCCTGAGCTCCCGGTTTCCAACATTTCACGACTCTCATGGGAAAAAAATAATAATAAAGTAGCAATTCTAATATTAGGCTAGGAAAGAAATTTATCGTTAATTTTTATCAAATGTGCAACATGGAGAAGTGATGGTGTAACTGACAGTGCTGTTCAAATGCCTTGACCTCTGGGGAGCAGGGTCTCCAAGAGCGTGTGTGTGACAAGGAAAGTAACTACCCGGAGAACATCTTTGCTTGTTGTCCATTTGATTGCTGGGGGGGCAGGTGGTTCCTCTCCCTTCTCGCAGAAGCAAGCTGTTGTTTCCCTCCTCCGATAAAGCTGTTGGTATGGTAAATCCAGCACCAAGATACGGAGAGTTCAACAGTGCAACAGTTCACGGAGCGAGCTGTGAAGTGCACCCGTCAGCAGAGACAGCTCCGCTGCAAGAGTGACTGCTCAACCCATTGCTATTAAAAATATTCACAAGAGCTGCTCCCTCTTCAAGCATTTATTTAAATCTTGCTTTTCTTGTGAGATAGAAGTGTTTTCTTCCCCATTGCTCAGAGCAAAGGATAAAACTTCTAAGGAAAGAAATGTAGCTATTCCTGTTAAAAGGCTTCTTACTGTAAGTTGAACCACTCTGTTCCTCTCACAATGTTTCATCTTGTCCTAGTGATGGTTGATATTGGGCCCTTCCTCTTGTCCTCCCGTTCTGAATAAAAAAATGAAATGATTTTCCTCAAAAACATCAATAAAAACATCCTCTTCTAATGCTAAGTGTGAAAGAAAAAGCAGCCAGTGCCTCTCAACAGCTTCATGGTCAGATGTGCTTAAACCAAACCTCAGAGCCACCAGGTTCAGGGGGTTTCTACAGAATCAAGACTTCCAGGCTCAAACTGCAGGTGTGTGCACATGTCTGCATGTCTCTGCCCATCACAGCCATCTTCCTGAGCCTGTTTAAATCGCAGCACAATCCAAATTTTCTTCTTTAATGAAGAGATCTTTGGAGGTGCATTAGGGTTGCTGGTGGTGACACACATCTTTCCTTTCCTCCAATCTTTGTCAACACCAACAAAACATACCACAAGAAGGTCCTGAGAGCTCAGCCCAGCCCAACTAGGCACCACCAGACACACAGCAGAGTAAACAGCACTTCTTGCTCTGAAGCACTTGCAGGCAGTACAGGGAGCAAAGGGGCTGCCCGCTCGTTGGCTTCTTGCTATGCAGCAGAGATCCAGGCACTTCGAGTTTGAGTTTTCACTGCATAACTCAGACCTAGGAAGGCTCAAGACCCCAGCTCTCAGACTCCCAACCCCAAGACCTGCTTTCACATAATGAGGGGACCAAACAGACAGTTGGAGTTCAGCATTTCAGTACAGCATAAAGCTGTGGCTACCAACAGTGCTTCAGCTGACTCCTCTGCCTGCAGATAAACCCATCTCTTGCCAGCTCCACAGAGCTGTGGCCACGAGGTGCGGAGCTGCATCCCAATACCAAAGTTTCACTACATCTTCCTCCTTTCCAAGGTGATAGTAAGACCACATTAATCCTTGAAAATAGAAAACCCTGCGAAAGTCACAGTGCCTAAAATCCCATCTTAATTCTTCCGCAGCGGGAAGGGAGGAAAGGTCTCCAGCACATGTTTTCCCACCACCCTAACACTTTGTGCATTGTGCCATAAAATTTTTTAGTGACATTTATTTTTATTTGGCTAGTGAAAAACTTTGGGGAAGGCCTCCTTGTAAATAGCCCATAAAGCCTGACAGGAACTAAACCTCCCACTGGTTTTGTGACAGATATAAAAAAGAACCAACATATTTGGCACCCTTAATGCATGTTTTATGAGAAAAGGAAGACTGTCCCCCTATAGAAGAGGTCGATTCCTCAGTAGACCAAGTTTAGTCCTGTAAGCATCTTTTGTGGTCTTTTATGAGGTAAAGCTTTCCTTATAAAGTTCTGGCCTCACCACAAATCCACTTCCCTCTGGGCTCATCCATTAATAAGCACTTTCATTAAAATTCCACCTTCCACAGAGCAATGGCCAGGGTAATTTAACAGGAAATTGACTTTCTACATCACCTTCTTGTCTGTGACTCCAGTGACACAGGCCAGGCCAGCAAGAGACATCCTGTCGATGCGGTAACATTTCTCTTGGTGTATCTGTTTGCAGGAGCCCTGTGCTTCCTTGAGCTGGTTGGGGAACGAGCAAAAGGGAAGGTCTCCAAATGGTCATGACAAAGATGCAGCTGCTTTGAGGAAAAAGCTACCGTCACCTGTGAACTCTGAACTGAAGAACCTCTTCGCACAGAGCTGCGCTAACAAATTGCTGTGCCAAGCAGGTCAGGACCACGCGCATCTCCTCTGGAAGGGGCATGAGCACTTGAAAGGTCTTGGAACCAAATCCCAAGGGCAAAGACTCCCCACAGGGACTAACCTGTTGTGCCTTCTTTTATCACAGGCTTCCAGAGAGCACGATATAGGCAGCCAAAAGCACAGGAGCGACGAGGGGTGAGACAATACGTGGCCCGGCACCCACCTGAGGGGCCAGCTGGTTGCACCTTGCAGCGAGTTCACAGCCACAGCAGACGCTACCAGGGCAGCAGGAAGGAATCAGCTTCCAAGTGGTAACGGGGTCACGCAGAGAGCTGGGGCAAAGATATCCTGGCTCTGTGTCCGTGTATTCAACCAGGGCATCGTCCTCCTCGAGTTGCTACTCTAGCAACAACACTCAATCCCATGGAGAAAAACCCAACCTCGTGAAACAAAATATATTCCAGGAAATAAATTTCATAGGCATGGCAACATTTTATGAGCAGAGAGAGGGGCTGAGTTCATCAAATACATTAACCGCATCCTGTATATTGGCAAACTTGTAAGAATTAAGAACTTTTTTGGCTCTAATGTAAAAATTCACTTCTTTTTTTTTTTTTTTTGCTTCCAAGACAAGCTTTCAGGTGGAAGGCTGTACATAACACCACTGCATTTAAAAATGAGAAACTAGAAATGACAGTGACTCCATCTGTCCATAAAAAAAAGCATAAAAAAATCCATATGAATTTATTTTGCATTCCAGTGACGCATCTCTCTGCATTTCACAAGAAAATGTCCAGGGAAAGTGACAGGTTTATTTTTAGCCTTTCTTTAATCTTTGCAGAGTATGGCAGCAGATTGCAACCCATCATGAATGTCCCAAACTAGGCTGAGATAAGCTCCTGAAAAAGAATGGGTTTGAATTGACTGTCATACTGCAAAGATATGGAGATGTTCTTAACAACCAGCCCCACTCCAGCTATAAGAAATTTGATCATATGCATTTCATTCTCAGTGTCACATATAAGTGGGAGATACATTTGTCACTGGATAATACATTCAGAATTAACAAGAAGAACTTGTCAGGTTTTGGCTGCAACCACTGAAGCTAAAGCCTAGAGCGAAATAAACTGTCAGATCAGAGCTTTGTTAAAAGGATTAAACCCATTCTTAAGGGTGGAGCTGTGGAAAAGCTTTTAAGCTTTATACTTACACCTGAAAGGTTTTAAACTGGGATTCTAACAGAGACTGACATGAAATAAATATAAAAATAAAAAATAATAAATAAATAAGGCCCCAGCTCATCTGACCTCACTAGTGGGACCTTCTCCAGAAACAACTGCATTGTGAACCCTGCGCTGAGAAAATGCCACCGCGAAACCCTGGATCCGTAAGGCGGTCACTAATTATTGGCCACATTTTTCGGCGTACACTCAAGTTGCTGTAGAGTCAGTAACTGTTTTGCAAGTCATTTCTCATTACAGATCTACTACAGTAATTGATTTGCACAGTGGCCATGTGGTAACTCATAAAACTTTGTAAAGGGGTCCCAGTTCTGCAAATACTTCTGCCTGTGCTTACAGGGAACAAAGCACCCTCTGGAAGCCAGCAAGTGAGTCACGATCCCAGACTGCGAGCGAGCATGAGGAGGAGCAGACCATTGCATTGCGCCTTTTACATCACAGAAAATATTTTCCTACATTCAGTTAATTGCAGAACTGCACCACATGATGCCCTTGTGAATGAAGTAGGTGTTACTGCAACCCTTATTTCCCAGGGAGGGAAGCAGAGCTATGACTCAGAGGTGAAGTGAGCTGGTCAAGGTCACACAGTAGCAGAGTCATAAATAGCACCCAAATGTCCCGCTCTAGCCAGACTCTGAGGTTTCTCACGCTGCTTTGACAGTGTGCTGGAAGCTTGACTTCATCTTCAAAGGGGTTTTGAACCCACTCAGTGTCTGGTCTGTCTGTCCTGCATCTGTTTCACCCACTCCTTGTTGGTGCTGCTCATCGGTGGCTGCTGCTCACGGGGAAGAGGTGGCTGCAGTCCCCACGATCCCAGCTGCAGAAGCTCGAGGATGGTGCAGGGCAGAGGGGTTTGAGGGCACAGGAGTTGAGCAGGCACCTAGGATCCTAAGCACCCCAAGCATCCCACTCAGCTCTGGCAAAATCTCTTCCCAAAGAGGCCATTAACCTGCTTGTCATTTCAAAGCAGAAGCTCCAGAGCACATTATTTATCTGAAAGCCTTTTACATTGCTATTGTTCCTCAATAAATATGAACCTGGGTCATTCAAGTGTCTTCTGGAAGCCTGGTACTCAGATAAAGAGTTTTGGTTAGCTGAGGGGCAGCATTTCCTCATTTATCTGAGTCCAAGGCAATATTTCTAGNGAGGGGTTTCTGAGGGCACAGGAGCTGAGCAGGCACCTAGGATCCTAAGCATCCCGCTCAGCTCTGGCAAAATCTCTTCCCAAAGAGGCCACTAACCTGCTTGTCATTTCAAAGCAGAAGCTCCAGAGCACATTATTTATCTGAAAGCCTTTTACATTGCTATTGTTCCTCAATAAATATGAACTTGGGTCATTCAAGTGTCTTCTGGAAGCCTGGTACTCAGATAAAGAGTTTTGGTTAGCTGAGGGGCAGCATTTCCTCATTTATCTGAGTCCAAGGCAATATTTCTAGAGTCTCTCTCCTCATCAGTCGGAGTTGGCGGGGGTTGAGCTTTACAGGACTTGACCCTAGGGAAGAAGCTATGGACCCTTGGCTTTGCAGGGACTATGAATATTTCCTTGTCAAAAGATTACATAGATCTACAAATCTACAACTCCACATGACTCAAATCAGACTTTTCTTCTCACCCTCTCTCTGTCTCTCTCTCTGAAGCACCATAAAATTAATCCAGATAAGATTAACGTTTTGTGAGTCTGATAGACATCAGATAGTACAGCATCAGTGGCCTGGGAACATGAGACCTGAAGTTTAATCTCATTATGCTGTTACTATATTCCTAGATGATTATGAACAAGTCTCCCGAATCCTTCCTGCATCACAGCCATAAGGTAGAATATGTCTCTATCTGCTTCAGCTGTCCAAGCTATCAAGTCATCAGAGAGCAGCCTGTTCCTGTGCAGTACAGCACCAGCACAACGATAAATTATATAGAGAGAGCCTGTAACAAGAATCTCCTATTTTATGTCAGTCCAGTCATTATACAGTGTACAAGCACGAAGACATTACTCAATATAAAGTCTTTTAAAGGCAGGAATCCTTGTTTCATGTGAAGTCAATCTTGGTCCAAAGAAGCCCATTTGTTTCGTGTGGGAGGAAAGAGGCTGTATCACAGCATCCTTTCTAATGACAAGGCCAGGCAGTGAGGAATCAGTGTTAACATCTTTCATGTGATGTGCAAACTATTTTGCAGCATCACTCCTTGTGTACAGCTGTGCTGCTACCTCTCCGGCACCCTCCACCAAACTATTTTAGCTATTCAGTGCTCCCCTCCACACACTCTTTTTTTCTTTTTACTTTTTAAATATTTCAACTCAATTGTGAAATATCAATATACCCCTTGTGACCATTCCTACCAGGTAATTAGGTTAGTTGCTTTCACATACACACAAAAAGAAAAAATAAATAAAATAAAAAATGTGTAATTACGGTTTGGAGAGCACTAGTCTCAATTTTTCCATTCTCAAAAGTCCTCTGGGGAAACAAAGAATGAGAGCTACTTATTGATTTCTTCCTTGTGACGATCACACACAAGACTTGCTGGAAAACAGGCCTGCTTGCACTGTCCTCAGCTCCCCCAGGGAAACAGGGAGGGGGAGCAGAAGCGAAGCCACTTGTGCTTAAAAAGGAAAAAAATAGAAAAGAAAAAAAAAAAAGAAAAGAAAAGAAAGAGGGCAACAGTTTCGGCTTTCATTATAAGCACTGTTATATCAACAATGGCTAGGGAACAAAGGAAGCCATTTCCACTAGTTCCTGCTTCAATTAGTTATTTGAACTAGTGAAGATTGTGCCACTTTATCTCCCCCTTGTAACATAATCATTGTATTTTACATCTCATGAGAAAAAAGGCCTGCCAGAGGACATTATCTGGCTCTGGGTCATACATCACAGGAGATAACATCGTTATTCATGTCAAAAGGGATGATCAAGGTCTTCCTGTTTTATCAGCGATTAGCCAGGAAAGAAAAGCTGCTGCTGCTGCTGCTCTTGGCAGGTAGCCAGGCGCTGTCTGAGCATTTCCATATCAGCGCAGCGCGGCGAGCGCGGCGAGCATTACTCACGGTGCAACCGTGCTGCGCTCCGGACGCGCACAGAAATGGCTCTTTCCGAAGCATTAAAACCGCGGTGGATGGGGAGGGTGCTGAGCTTCATTAGCCGCCAGCAGCAGGGGACGGGGCGCGCAGGAGGGTCTGATCCTGCTCCCCGCCGCAGCGCTCGGGCCCCGGCACGCGCCGTCTGCTCCCGCGCTGCACCTGGGACTGCTGCAGGCTGGCAGCAAGGACAGGCTTTTAGCAAATTAGCGTGGCCTGGGAGGCACCTAAGTCCCTTGGGCTTGAGCCAGGCTGTTCTTTTCATCCCCAAATGCGCTCTTTTTGGCTGACATTGTCTCTCTCCCACTCACTTTTTGTACCATCTTTGCCATTCTCTCCCCGGCCGGCAATACTTCAAAGCTGGGGCAGAGTCCAGCCCCTGGCTGCACCACTTAGTGAATTATCCCATTTCCCAAGCACCTTCCCTTGAGCTCAGAGCAACTCACTCCCAAATATTTAGCATAGACCCAATTTACACGTCTCAAGGGGTTTACCTACTGTCTGAGAGCACCAGTAAAATGTCCCCCTTATCTCAGCTACAAGCCTAATGGGAGTTGGATTTCTGTGCCTTATGCCTGAAATGCTACCGAAAAAAAAAAAAAAGTGATTTGGAAAATATACCATGTTGAGCTACAGAGGTACATCCACAGTGTCTTCCAGAAGTGGCTTAACTTCATGCCCCGATGCAAAGTTCACTGAACCAAGAAAGTCCTTCCACTCACTTCACTGAGCGCTGGCACCGTATCCTCTGGCAGTAGCACAACGTCATGGAAACTCAGTGTCCCAAATCACCACGCAAGGCTCAGCTGAATAGGCTTTTACTGCCTTCTCCCACCCAGTTATCAACACAAAAGCGTATTCATCATTACTATTGTAAATCAAAGCACACAGAAGAGCACGTGTGTTGGCTGGATAACGCATTTAAGACCAGAGTTATATAAGGTTTGAACGCTGCTAAAAAGCCCAAATCAGCAGAGTGAGTAACAAGCACGAGTGTACAAAGGATATATAATCTCCTCCTTTGGGAATACACTTCCTAAGAGTGCACATTTCGGATGAGTCCATCGTGTGGGTTTTACACCTCCCCCCAGATCATTTATCATTGGCAAGAAACAGGGAAAGAAAGATGGGAATTGCTGAATCAAATCACTCCCATAGTTATTCAACGCAGTCTAACATACAATTAAATCATTGCAGCAGCCAGCCTGAAACTGCGAGTGTGCTAATAACAAAAATAAAAAGTGTGAACCAAAACTCATTAAACATTGTGTTATGTTAAAAATAATAACAAAAGAAAATGAAAACTAAACGCCATTTCCTTTCTAAGGGCGATAAAATTAAAAACGACTCAGCAACTATGAGTCAGGACAGGAAACTTCTGTCACCGAGCCAATAATTGTAACTTCACCGGAAAGGGACACGGGGCTCTGAACTGCTCTCGCGGGTGTTTCATCACCCCAGCGCTGCCCAACGTGGCGCGGCTGCTCCACACACACTTGCCATGAAGAACCTGGGCAAGGCAGATCTTCCTCCAGTTGAGCTATGAAAAAGAAATGCAAGTGCTCAAGCAGACCCCGGGAGCCAGCCGCAGCCAGCGAGCACAGCTGGGTTCCGTGAAGGTCACGCAACCAAACCCCAAAGCGCCGGGAAGAGCGCACGTCACCAAGGAGGGACCTTGGGGGCAGTTTTTTCTACATGGTTTCACTGACGGGCTGGGCAGCAGGATGACCTGTCCGTGGCTGCAGCGCTAATCTCAGGCTGCTGCTTTCCAGTGAACGGCTGCTCTCCTTGCAGCCGCCCACAAAGCTAAGAGGGGGATATGAAACAACAGTCCCCAAATGGTACCTTGAGGTCACACTGAGCTTCCCAGTCCTCCTGAGGCCGGGTACAAAAGTACTTTTTAACCACAGGGCTTCTTGTCCGAAGCTGCTGAGTTATACGGGGTCTTTTAGCAGCACCCTGGTCTGGCATCTCCACACAAAGCACAGGGAAGCAGGGTCAGAGCACAGGGCTTGGGCAGAGCTTGGCCTCAGAGGCCTCTCCTCTGCTCCGTAGCACCAAAGCCCGAGTCCTTATTGTGCCACCCCTCAGGGGACTCTGCGGCCAGCACAAATCTCCTTTTGAATTTTGATGCCCAAGCTGTTTGTTAACTAAAGACCTAGAAAGCTGAGCTGTACAGCACGAAGCTCCCTCCAAAGTCCCTCCTCAGGACTAAGCTGAGCTGGCAGTTGGGTTTCCCCCCACAGACATCCTAGGCAAAATATATAGTCCTTATCTCTTCCCTTTACGAGAAATCATGGGATCCAAGCTGGGAAAGACCGGCAAATAAACACGCACGAGTGGTGAGCAAACCCTGTGCTGTTCTTTTAGAGAAAGAGCCAGGAGATCATTCTCTAGATAGAAGAATTCATAAGAGATCATACAAGCCCTGCAACCTTTAATAAGGCAATATAAGGCAATTGTAATTACAAAGGTGGTTGTTGGCTTTTTTTTTTTCTTTTGCTAAAATCAAACGTTTCAAGTTCCAGTTACACAAAAACATAGTTGCATGAGCTGCCAGAAAGGAACCAAGCAAAATATGCAACTCTCCCAGTAATTAACCTTCATTAGGGGTTATTTGCATGTGATGCCTCATCAGATCTAGGAATGTCAACCCTGAAGAACTGCCTGGTTTGTCTTTTCGGCATGCTAGCCTTGCCCACATTCTGACAAACCTTATATATCCAAAGACTTTGAAATATCAGTAGAAAAGCCAGAATCCTCCTGTGGCAGCAAGTACCTTATCCAGCAGGTAGCAAAGGCCTTTCAGAGCAACACAGCGGGAGCTACAAAGCAAAACCCTTATCTGCGCTCTCTGCATTAATATATGTGTTAATATTATTCTAACACTTCTTTGCTCTTCAAAGGTGGTCAGATCCTCCCTGTGGCAGAGGCAACCCTGAAATTTCCTGCAGGACCTCCATCATCCTCAACCAGCGTCCCATGTCCTCAGCCCTGCCCATCCCATCGGGAGCACCAGCACTTATAGGGCTCTGATCCAAGGGACGAGGCCACTTGTTTAATGTGATGGTTGGGTTCTGAGCCTGAACCAGACCAGGGCACAGAGCCAGATCCAACCTGGGAGGGCCAGAGCGTAACCCAAGCAGAAAAGCTCCGTCACGGAGAGCTACTGTACGACAGCTCTTGAAAAATCATGTGGGGTTGTGCAATGGATATCTGATATCAAGGGGATGAAACCCATCTGCAAGACTTTTTTCCTGGCCAAATGTGTTATTTTGCACAGGCCACGCCACCTGGATTTTTATCGCCACACTTCATAAAGTATTTCTGGAGTTTCCTGAAAGACACCATTTCACATGCCCCCAGCAAGCCTAAAGCCAAGGCCTGAGCCAAGCTGCTCCAACACACACAGCAGAGCACGCACAGACACCTGGAGCCTTTCAAACGCAGAGTCCTCCACGCATTCCAGAGATAAGATGGCCTTGGAGAGGCCGTCAGCAGCGTCCCTCTCACTCAGAGCTTCCCCAAACAACCGCACGCTCCTCTTGCATCACACAGACCGTGTCGGCAGTTTCCCATTCAAACTTCCAAACACACCCTGCCAACAGCATCGCCTGCTCTGCTCTGACTCCCATCTACAGCCGCTCAGTAGGACTGTTGCTCCCAACCTGGTGTCCATCCTGCATCTGCTCCAAGTGCCACACTTGGAGCCAACCAGCGGTATTTGCTGCCAGGAGGTCCCAGCTCACACGTGGAGCGCTGCCTGCTCACGTAGCTCGGCAGCACTAAGACGAGACCCCCGGCCTCAGCTGCGAGTTGAGGACACGCACCGAGACAGCCACCTTTTTAATAAACACAGAGCGACGCTGCTGCTCACAAGTGCTGCTCTTGGGCAGCAGCTTGAAGAAAAGCAGCAACTGCTGGAAAAGCATTTTAAGTGGCAACTGTTTATTTAGTGATTTCTTAGCTGATTATCAGCTGGGTGAGCAAGGCCTATCGGAGTTTGGAAAAATGACTTTTAAGTCTCATACTATGACAAAATGACAATTGCTTAACAAGCCAAAGACATTTAAACCCCCCTGAACTGGGGATATGAATAAAGATATTCCCCAGCTTCTAAATTACTGTTATTGATTATATCTATGTAATGAGGATGGATAGGATTTCAATTCATGAGTTAACCTGACTGCTGAAATAATTGAATGCAGATGAAAACACTTCCCCAAGTCAGTTACAGTTCTACTCTTTAGAAATGTTGACTTTGAAATACTTTTCCAATGTGCAAATATATATATGTATATAAATAAATATCAACATGCAAAATCATTCCCTTAGTGTATTTCTAAATGATTATTTCACTTGAATCTTTAAAAAGCCACAGAACAAGTTACCAGGAGGAGCTGGTCATTGCCCTGTTGCAGCTGGAGAGTGTTACCATTCTGTTAACAACTCCTTCACGGACTCGGATGCAGACATCAGAGAGTAGAATTTGCAAGTGTACAGATGTACAGTGGCTGGGGAAAAGTGTGATTATCCACATCTCCAAAACATGATTTAATCGAGTTTTTCTTCTAGGAATGCATTTGCCAGGGAACTGAAATGCCCTGGGATTAATTATTTTCCTTAAAAATTACAGATGCTGACTAAGAAACGGGGATTTCCTGCTTGGGCTTCCCAACCTTGGCTCTTGTTTCTGCCGCAGACCCTCTCACCTTTCCCACTCGCCTCCTTCACCTGGAGGCAAAGGAAGGATGAAGGTTTGCGCAAGGATTTTGTTGCTGCTGCTGAAAACTTTGCATACGTGATCAGTAGCCGGGGGATAATTTATTGACAGAAATTTGTGGTGGATCAGATAAGGCGTTTGCAAGATAAGGGACTTTGAAAAACGAGGTACAATTCAGTCTCTGAGATATTCCTCTAACAATTTACTGTAGAGCCATATCTCAAAGGCTACGTGGCCTAGAAACTTCAGGTTTGTTTTATTCAGGAGTCCTTGGCTGGATTCAGCACACAGGACTATTTCAGATAAGGTCAGAGCCTTATTTACTATGAGCTTTTTTTTTCCCTCAGGGCTCCCTCTAAACCATTAGGCATTCCCCAGGTCTGGAAGGGACTGCAGGAAGGTCTTGGCCCACACCCCGGCAGGGGATGGGGACAGGGCACACACTAGCAACGTGTTAGGCTGAATTAGCCCCAAGAGCTGCTTCCTGATGGGCCACCCCAGCTCCCCGAGCAGCCCCGCGTTTCGCAGGCCCCGGGGCCTGCTCCCCTCTCCCTGCAGCAGAGCATGAACATCAGCTGGGCACGTTGAGCGGATCATCCTGTGCTTCACTCCTTCACTGCAGCAGCACTGGGAAGTGGGAGACCCTCATCTTTAATGGGGTTAGTAGGAAATTTACATCCACGGAGATCGGCTGTCCCTGTGGGCTTGCATGAGATACCATGAGATTTCTCCCTTATCAGAAGATTTCTAAGGGTTTTACTCTTGCTCTCTCCCTTAAGTGCAACACTTGCTGTCATTGTTTGCTACATGCATCAGAGCTTTCTGGCATTAAAGCCCCATTATTTGGCTCCTATTTTTGTAGAAGGATGAATGTACAGAGTCTACAATTTCATCCTAGGTTTATAGAAGTTAAAAACATTCTTTCGCAAAAGAGCGTTTAGAAAAGTTACACACGTTGTCCCTGCGAGGCGACACCTCCAGTTTCTAAGCACTCGGACAGCCCCGCTTCCTCGGCTCCCCTTTGCATTTGAGGCTCCTCGTTGGCAGCGGGCTCCAGAAGCGCAGGTGGTGCGAGGCAGGGAACGCCGCCAGCCCCTCGTCCCCACGTCAGGGGACGTCATCCATCTCCCCGGGAGGACTCGCCCTGACACGTGCTCTGCAGCCCTGCAGGATCAGGGCAAGGGAGGCGACTCCCACTTGTATCCACTGGCCTCGCCCCAGCACCTCGTCTTGCCCAGGCCCTGGCCTATCTCCCATCTCCTAGCCCTGCCCCGAGCCACAGAGGGGCTTCCAAAGAAAACGGGGAGGAATTCTCTTCATTAGCCCGTAACTGGCATGTTGTCAACTTGATGACGGATGTGCAGCGCTCCATCTCCTCAGGGACTAAATAAAAGCTCTTCCAGGCGAAGCTGGGACTCGGCCAGACACTGAGGTCCAAAGCTCCAAGCTCCTCACCTCCCAGCCCAGCTGCAGCACTAGCCCAGGGGCTAGCAGGGGCTCCAGCTCTCTTGCCCATCACAGTGCCCCTTTTTAACTCCCTCTGCTTTATCTCACATGCAGAGACTTACAGGAGCTTTTTGGTTTCACCTTTTCCTGATCCGTGCCTGCTCTAGAATAGCATTCCCTGGGAATTGCTTCCACAGCAGATGGATTAAATTTCTTTTGACCTTACAATTACAATAATCAGGTAGGCTTTTCACCTGTCATCCACCTTGACAAGTAAATTGATGTTGCAAACAGGCAAGGAGGGGTAAAGAAAGCAGGAGAGAGGAGCAACAAGCCTTTTCCTATCTTGCCCCAGGTGAGCATTGCAAACTGGCAGCAGCATGAAGGGAGTCACCCAGCGTTACCATGTGATGATTTGGGTATGAACAAACAACTCACCTTGTTTTCAGTCATAAGGTTTATTTAACCCCTTGGAGCCAATGAGTCTGGCAGTGCCGTTATTAGGCCTAATGTAAAACGTGGCGTGGCATATTGTGCTGGGAATTCCTAACAGCCCACCATCAAAGGTTTAATCATAGGCAGTTTATGCCTTCACAGTTTATTATATATTGGAGCTTGCTGGAATCTCTCCTGCTATCGTGCACCAACATGCAACAAATCTGTGTAATCTGCACGAGAGCACATTGTCTCACAATTGCCCTTTCCCCAAAGAAAAAGGCAGTAACAAGATATTTTTAAACAGTCTAGACTGTAAATTGAATAGGAGGAGGCGGAGGCTGAGAATGAAAAATATGATATTAGCTCCTTTAATATAGGACAGCACATAAACATCACTTACTTTAACTCTTGCAGCTGTTTCAGAGGGAAACCTGAAAGCAAAGACTTAACTTACTCAGGCTCTAGAATACTCTTGTTAAATATGTATATTGCTTTTCCAGATGCCACTTGTTAGCACTCAACATACGCATTGTGCCAGCAGGTAAACAAATTAGTAAACAAAAACAATAACAGAAAAGAAACATTTATATACTCCAGAGCAGTATGTTGTCCAAAGAAAATTACTGGGACATATTTTTTTTTTTTTTTTAGAGTAGGAGTGTTAGTCTCAAGGAAGTCTGAGCCCTGAGTCACTTGATGCTGAATGCAGAGCACCTGCCCTCTGTATATCCCCCATTGCCTCCTCCGAGGCATCTGCTGGGCCTCAGCTTTTGCTCGCTGATCAACTGATTGCTGTTTTGCCTCTGCACTGTGTCATATGGGCACACACAGTTCAGCTGGTTTCCAGACAGAAAAAGTAACTTTCTCCTGTTTCCACCGCTGGTTCCGTATGGTCCCAAACCCCTGCGCAAGACGTGATGACCTGAGCATGGTGGAAGCCATGAGATTGACCTCAACATCTGCATGCTTGAAGCAGGAATATATTGCAGCTGTCTGGACACAGGGAGTCACCTTCTGGCTCTGAATGCTTTCAAGGTCATTTTGTACTGGTGCTGGTGATGTACCTTTACAAGACAAAAATAATCCAAACAAAATCCAGGAGATAAAATTCTTACATAATCACTTACTTCAAGAAACTATTATTTAAATGGGGTAGATAAGTTTAGGAAGGTTTACCTTGGTTAGGAGAAATCTGGGGAAAACAAGTACTAGCAGTTCCAAATCCAAAAGTCAACCACTCAAACTACGGTGTTGGCTTAAAACAATCTGTTGAGACACCTGCATCAAAGACAGCCCTTGCCTGGGCCAGCACATGATCTGCAAAAAGAAGACAGACAAGGGGAAGGAAAAATGCAGTAATATATATTACAGATGAGGAACAAGTCAATTAAGTGACTTGCTTTAAATTACAGGGAATATAGAACAGAAACAGGAACTGAATGCAGATTTCTTAAAGATTCACTCAGCACTACTGTTATATAGATACCTTCCTTCTACTCACAGTGCCATAGAAAAGCACAGGAAGGTCTTCCAGGCTTTTTAAAAAAAAAAAAAAAAAAGAAAAAAAAAGAGAGAGAGAAAAAAGAAACTTCCAAATAGCATATGCAAGAAGATGATTGCAATATAGAGTATGATATTCCCTCAAAGGGAAAGTATCTATCAAGACAGACAGGAATGCTTCCACATAGAAAATATTTAAGTATTTACTGACACTTGTTCTGCAGCGAGCAATAGGCAAGGAGTTTAGCTTTGCTTTAGTGACTTGACTAGAGAAATGGGACAATGTTATCCTCATGTAGGTCTTTCAGTGACACAGTAGTTCCTCCAGCAGCAACTATAAGAGAGAGCTGGGTTGCATAACATCATCTGGGGTGAGAAATTCCTTCTCGAGGGATGACTCAACTCTTCCATCTTCCAATCTGCAAAGGAAGAAAAATCAGATTAGACCTTTAAAAGGTTGCACGTGGAGAAACTAGGCATACACAGTCGTCTACCTCTTACCAAATGATTGTCCTGGAACTTCAGAGGGGTAAAAGGAGGGAGTAAGTTAGTCTGTGCTGGGCATTAGGGTGTCATCAGAATGTGAACAGTTAGGTTAAAGCTTATGTCTGAAGTTGTATTTCAGTCTGTATCTACAGGATTGATAGCATGGTACCCTAGGCAGCTAAAGGAATTCTCCAATCTAGGTACCCTTAAGTATCCTGAAAGACATATGTCCATCAGAAGAGATCTGGGTGCAAAGCAGACTGGCCTGAGGGATCAGGGCTTGGAGAATTACTTAGCCCACAGACTAACACTGGCCCACCTGGGCTAATTCAGGGCAGGTGCTTTCTTCTAAATGCCTGTTCTTACTTAACCACACACACACGCACAAAAAGAAAAAAAACCCACCTGAGCTAAACATGAGCATCCCAAAGGGGAAGGTTTGCAAGTATTTCTGCGAGCTCTGTCCCACCAACAGGGCTGACCCACTCCGTGGCATGCTAGAGAAATGTCACCTCATTTAAAACCTAAAGACAGATAACTACTGTGATATATTTTGACAGCTAGAGTAAAGCTATTTTGAAATTACAGAAAACTGGTGTTGAATGCTTATGGTAAACAAAAGAAGTTTAAGGAATTCAACCAAACAGGCATATTTCTCAGTTCCCATTTGAAATCTATCTCACACTTATCACATCTTTAAATCTTATATAACCAGCTCCTTTTTTTACTGCAATATTGAGCTGCAGAAGTAAGCTTGGTGCTACCACGGCATCCTCCCTGGTGGGCGGGAATGAATTTTGTATTCATTAATATTCGATCCAAAATCTCACGGAGGAGGCAGGAGAGGTCCCAGAGAGCTCGTCTGCTACTGCTAACCCTCGGTAGTGCTTTCCCGCTGAACGGTTTGGCTCCGGCTGCCAGGAGTATATCCTCCTTTCCCTGCTCCAATGCGCCCTCCCTGCTGGAGTTACACCAGAAAGCAAACACAAGAGACTAAAGCACTTGGTGCAATTAGACAGGAGTTGTAAAAGGAGAAGTGGTGGTGGGCTGCTGGTTAAAGCTGGAATGACATTCATCTCAGCTGGGGCTGTAAACGAAGCCAGCTGCTGCTTAGAGGTGGTCTGGAGGGTTTTGTGGGGACCAGCCCACCTCGCCAGGATTTTATCCACCACAAGCTGGATTCCAACCTCAGCTCTTGCCTTCTGCTCAACAGCCAAGTGCAGAGCCCTTCAGACTCCTCCCAGCCTGGCTGGAAAACAGAGGAGGCTGCTGAGAGACTGTGATCACTACAAGGCTTCAGGTGGGGACGGGTCCTCAGGCACCCCCACGCACCGAGCATCACTCATCACTATCCTGCTCCTCGGCAGAAGGTCTCCCACTGGCACAGCCGAGACCACGATGCTCCCTGTGGGGCTGGTCTAAATCAGCTGGAATGGAAGGGTTATTCCAGACGGAACTGCCTGCCCAGACCTTCCTGACAGTTCCCAAGAAGGGCCAAAACTCAGGAACTGGCCTGTCAATGTAGGAAACGCAGGTTCAGGATGGGAATTATCATCCAACATGAAGTTTTCCAGTTATGGATGAGTTTGCATCACAACTTCGGTAGTATGAATAAAGACAAATTGTGGAAAAGGTCAGTCTTTTTATGCAGTAAGTTGTTATTTTTTGGTGATATTTTTTCTTGCTTCCTCTCAGCTCCAAAGATGGTTCAAACACAGCATTCAAAGCTTATCCCCTGCACTTCAAATATCTTTCTTAACTTTGCAATTTAGGTTATTCCAGCAAGAGATCCAAAGAAGAACTTCACCTCTTCCCCACTCTAGGTGTATTTAATTGCCTCAGGGAAGAGACATCTCCACCAACAAGAGAGAAGACGACACACTCTGTGAGCTAAAAGCCCTTATTCTTTCTGATTGCTCAGACTTTTTAAACCTTTACATACACTTTCCCTTCTTTTGAACAGCTACTGTCACATCAAAGTTCATAACATCAAAGTTGGTAACAGAGCTATCCACCCAGGAGCTAATAATTCACATATCTCACAATCAGGAAGTAATAGGGGTTTTAATAGTGATCTATGGTAACAAATCACTTTTCCCAGATTATTCCTTGCATTTCCAAGCTACCTCCCTTCACTGCAAGAGAGGCCATAGTTGCTCAAAGTTATGCCAAGAGGAAACAAGTCATTAAACTTGTAACATTCCAAAAAAACTTACTCAGTTTAGGATAAGCAAAGTTGTTCTACTCTTGATTGCTTTGGCTTCTGTTGCCAACCCTGCAGATACACACACCCAGAAATCAAACATTCCTCTGCACTTCAGAAGAGGGATTGGGACAGAGCAAAAGCGGGTTCTGTGGGTGTTTCACTTTCTCCTCCTTCAGCCTATTTTATTAGCATCTCTTACGAAATCACTGAACATGATTAAGATATCTCTTGATTAGCATTAGCTACATTGCATCCATTTTTTTTCATAAGTAAAACAGATTTCTTTACAGTTGTGCAATGCCAATAAATGCTATATGAGATGAACCTCAACCTCACATATGTTCATTTCAGGAAGCAGAATAGCTTCAATTTGAAGTATCTGTCAAGCAGAAGAAAATGTGATACAGAGCCTGTACTTTTCCATCACATTCTAGTTGCTCCCTAAATATGAATGCAAGGTACAGAGTTTTAGCTGAGGAAATGGTACAGAGGCGATTAAAGTTTAAAATGCACCCATGAGTATGAGAGAGAGCGGTTATTCCTTCATACAGCTTTGAGTTCAAGCAAAAGAAGAGAAAGAGAATGTATCTCAGCAAATTAGATAGGTCAATAGACAAAGAAAAAACATAAAGGAAACAGAAAAAATAGGGGCAATATCACGTGGAGACAGTGCCCAGGATATGGAGCTGGAGAACGTGCCGACTCCACAAGCCTGTGTGTGGTGACCACGGGCACATCTCCCATCCCCTTGGGCGTCAGCTCTCCCAGGAGAGTCGGGTAAAGGCAGAACAGGGCTACAAACCCACTTTGCACAACAGTAAGACGCTTTTCATCACTGTTGGTCTTCCAAGGTTCAAAATGCAAGACACAAAGCAGCCCATGTGGAAATAAGTATGCACTATACAGGGACTCATCTCCATCCTGCATCTCCCACCTTGATTTCTCCCTCTCTCTCCATCCCTGAGTTTTCAGCCAGCGCTGCAGAGAATTACTGAACAGCTCCCAGGTTGGCAGACAACCCTGAAGACGCTTCGGCCCTGTTTTCTAAGACCCCAACACACCGCTGCAGCTCCAGGCAAAGGATGGTCTCTGCAAGGGGGTGCTGAGTGCTGCAGCCACAGCTCTGCTTCCGCACCCTGTGCGTCTGCCCATCTGGTCTCCTGATGATGATCTGGGATGCGCACGGGAAGAGGTGTTCAGCTGCCTGACAGCACTGACTGTCCAAACAGTATTTTCTAAGAAGAGGCAATGCACTAGTCCAAGCAAAAGGCCTGTCCATGCAGACCCCTCCCTGCCCTTGTGCACGTTTTCTAGACTTGCTCTGATTTGTTCTCATCGGTTTCCTGAACCTCTCCCATTAAATCTCTCCTACACAAGGTATCTCGGATAGTTCGTAGAAGCACATATCCATCCTTTTAACTGGCATGGGATATGGCAATGCCCAATGAGCTGGTGCCAGCCACCTCGCGAGACTCTGGAGTGTTTGCTCCTCTGCCTGCGGTTAAATTAAAAACCCACAGCAAGCCCTTGATTCAGACCACCCAGAATCTTGATGCTGTCAGTGAAACTGAGGACCCGGCCTATCCAGAGATCACCATGCCCCTCTTAAATAGTAAAATTCTAGAGAAACATGGGAGAAATAGTGAACTGCAATTCACTAACAGTATAAAGACCTATGTGTCTTTTTCATAAAATATTTCATTTTTAACCTGGGTCTCTGTCAAGCTCTAGTGTTGGTTGAGACTTGTAGAAGCAATAATTTATAAATTATGAACAGCAGCAGACCAACCGATTTTTCAGAACCTGCCATGGCTCCCGAGTGAAATATATGCAAAGCGCCAGGAGCCTGGAGGTGTCGAGCAAAGAAACTTGCTAGCACGAGTTTCTCCATCAATCTGAGTGACCAGCTTGTCTCAGCACAGCTCAGCACAGCTCAGAGGATCAGACAGCAAATGCTCCTAACAAGCTGCTCTGTGTATGCGCCTGTGACTAACAGCTCAGGGGGAACAAAAGTTTGCAAGCAATTTATGAGTGAGAAAAACAAAGGTAACACTTGAGTATTATTCATTGCAAATTATTCATGCTCCTTTTTCATGCAACTGGTCTGTCCATTCATCAAAATTTTTGCTCCATCCAGGGCTGCGAAACAAGCTGTTACTCATTTTTATTTTCTTGTATTGCACTCAGAGCATAATATATAACCCAAGTCATATTCTGCTGGTACATAAGTAAAGGCCAGAATTACAGAAACAGCACGCCAGCCCCAGCATGGGGCTGCAAGGAGCTCTTGAGAGGAAAGAGATGATGCTTATTGTGGGTGTAATTCCGTAAGTAAGGAATACTGTGAAGAGGAGCATAATGGAGAAAAGTGCAGCATGGGATTCCAGCCCGCTTCAGATGCTGCCTTGCTTAAACCTGTCCAGCAGAAAGCAGGGAGCAGCAGCGGCTGCTGAGGAAAGTCAGAGCACTGCAGAGCTTCCTCCCGCCGGGAGGGAAGGGAGCGGGAGAGCTCGCGGCAGGGAATTCCGCGCTGGAGCGTCCGGGATGGCAGGCGGCTCTGTGCACACCAGACATCTCCCCCCCAGCACCGGGGTCCTGGTTGCTCTGGGTTCATCACCGTCTCGTGCGTGACACCGAGGGCAACCAGCAGCTCCGAGCTTATGGCCTGACCCGCTGCAGCCCCCCGTGGTGGGACAGGTCCTGCTTACCGCTCTCCTGGGGTCCCTTCTCAAGGTGAGCTCGCTGTGTGTTACACAGAACACATGCACCTGCACCCAAATTGAGTCATTGAGCGTGGCAGGTAGCAGACTGCTCTTTGCATGCGTAATTATTCAATTTGCATTTGTGATAATCGCCTGGGTAAATCCGCCACGCAGACGGGTTGTTATCCCAGACTTGTTATAGACTGGTAATAAAATTAAAAGTGTACTTGCCTGTGCATTTCTGTTTTGTTTTTCTATTTCATTGATTAAAAACGTGAGAACAAACTTAGCCTTCACGAACATCAAGGACCCTCGCGCTGGAAGTTAGACTAGTTCGGGCAGCGCTCCGCAAACTTTCCACACTTGGCTGTGCCAAGGCGGCTGTCCCGACTTGCTGCACTCCCGGCTCCTCCGGCCCTCCCATCATCCGTGATGATGGCACGGAGCAGCCGATGGCACGGAGCCGCCACTGCTGTTTGCCCGGGAAGGGCTTCTGCAGCCCCCAGTCTTCTGGCACCCTGAGGCTGCTCTCCTGGCGCTAAAGCACGGCTGCCCGGGGGGAAGCGAGCTGAGCGAGGTCCACGCTCGAGGCCTCCGTGCGCTCGCAGCGTCCCCAGCGCCAGCGCTGCCCCGCGCAGCCTGGGCTCCCCGCGCTCCCGCAGAGCAGCGTGTTCACCTACAGCCCTGCCTCGCTGCGGATCCGGGCAACGGGACAGCATTTGCCTTCTCCCAGGAAAAGACAGATCAGGTTCTTTCTACAGCGAAGCCGTGGTGAGAAACACACACACACCCAGCAGTAAATTCCACTATTACAGAGACACGTTTATAGGGAGATAACAAAAGAAAGCTGCTTCTGCAGTGACTTTTTGTCTAGAAAGAAAAAGAAAGAGGAGACATCTATTTTATTCTTTTGAAGTAGATACTGTGTAGGAAATGGCTAGCTTTTTACAGCTAGCTGTGTACAGCTATAGTTTTCCCCAAACTTGCTCCTGAAGCCATGTGCTATATGAGTCACTCCATCAAATGAAGAGCAATAATAAGTTACTGTGAGCACTGGGCTTTTAGATTTCTCAGTCTCCTCATCAGAAGAATAAAAATTGCCCCCCCCCCGACTTCTTAACTCTGTTGGCTGAACTTTAAAGCTGTGGCTGAAAACCAAGCAAAAGGACTGAGCACGCTGCTGCAGTGCAACTGGTTTCATGTAGTTCAAAGTCAACATTCCTGGGTTAATTTCCCAACTTTTACCACAGACTTTTTTTTATATTAAACCTTTAACGAGTCATCAGATGAGTTTCTCCTCTGCAAAACAATCCTATCTTTTAGGATGCCAGAAGCTGCAAAAAAATCATACGAGTAAGTTGCTTTAAATCTTTCTTTGCATATAAGGCCAAATAAATGAATAATGAAATGAGTTGCTTCTTCCTAAAGCGATTGTAATCTCAGGTTAAATTGTGCCATTCAGGGAAACTTCTCACAACAGTTAACTTAGGTCATCAACAAACGAATTACTCACTCTCATCTAGCTCAGCTTGAACAAGAACAGCCAAATTGCAGAACAATATTCAAAACCACAGTGTCCTCCTGCCAGAAGACTCACTTCTGTGCAGTCTCAAGGCATCTGGCAGCAGAGCCCACAGCACTGAGCTGAGCGATGCTAACGTATCCGTGCCTGCCTTGTCCCGGCAGCTGGGAGCTCCGGGAAGCCTTTGGAGGATTCTCTTCTTGGAGAAGCACGAGCCTCCACCAGGCCAGGGCAGAGCGGCTGCACTGGGGTCGGCCCCTGCGGCCACCCCTTCCTGCAGCCACCCCAGGACACGATGCTCCGTCCCCCAGGCAAGGCAGCCACAGCCTGAAAAGAATCTCCGAGTCATCCGCTGTTCACACCATACTTGAACACTGCTGTTCATTTCCTTATTCCTGACCCCACGTCAGGACAACTTTTCCAATTGACCACTCTTTCCCCCACTTTGGATGCATGCATTTCCCTACATCTCTTGCCTCCTTCTCCTACTTATTGTATTATACATTAGTGAAGCTCCACATGTTCCTCATGTCCATAGCTTGGGATACTGGTCAGAGTGGGGCTTTTTAAAGATCAGGCTAGCCACGAAGAGAAGCGTTTCTAGTCAGCCGGGATTACTTGGGCTAAATTCACCATAAAGAGTTAGCAGGAGACCTCCTTTAGACAGGTTTTCACTGCTTTGGTTTCTGTGTGTCCCAATCTCTCAAACCAAAAATCTCCCTTGTACCATCCAGCTTGGATGGAGCTTGTACCATCCAGCTCCATCTCTGTGCATCAGCTCCTCACCGGCTTGCACTGTTGGGGACAAAACAAAACATCCACTCGGGGTCTTTGCAGACAAGACAGGCAATTTTTGCGCTACTTTGGGGCAGCAAAGGCTGTTTTGTTTGTTTGCAGCAGCTGATCTAGCTTCCAGCCTTCTGCTTCACACCCACAAAGAGGAAGGAAACCACATTTCTTGGTGTCTCTGCACACTCCACAAATTCACACAGACCCAGGAGGCTGCCAAAAAGGAGCTTTTTCAAGACAGAAGATCCTAGCAAGGTCTGATTTCTAGCTGGGAAATGCATTATGCATCCAGTACCTCAGGGAATCCTTTGAGAAGGCTGAGAGAGGCTGGCTGTGGGTAGCGATTAAATGTATTGCAGCTATTATTATTATTACTACTCAGAAGGCAAGCACTAGGATATCATTGAGGGAGGCTGAGGAGGAGAAATATAAGAAAACACTAGCACCCTATAGGAAATTAAGCCATCTTCAGAAACTAACTCAGGGAAATACAAAACCCAAGTATTGCTAGCCGATTTTTTTCCTTCAAAGGTTTGCACACTCATCTCATCATCCTCTCCTCAGTCACAGTCAGAGCCACATTTTGCATTGAAATGGGAGTGTTTAAACCTAGCAGAAACCCATCAAAAGCAAAGGTTAAACGTTCAGTGTGTGATTTTGCAGCCAGAAGTGTTCACTGGGTCAGCAATGCGCTCGTATGGGGTAGGAAGGGTCTCACTTTGCTCTGATGGCTGCGGGGTGCAGGACGTGTGTCCGGGGATACCCTGGACTGTGAAAGTTAGTTCACAGAGGTCAGCGTTGTCAAATCCCCACGGACAGCAGCTCGGCAGCGGGAGGAGAGGGTCTGCGGCAGGAGCAAGCAGGTGGCAGGACACACGCTGGGGCTGATCTTGATCTGTAGAAATAAGAATTATGGCTACTCTAATAATATTCCACTTTACAGCCAAAGGTTGCATCCAAAGCCCATGGAGGATTCTCAGCATGCCTGAGACTCAGCCCAAAATGCATGTTGTTTTCCTGATTTATTGGAGGCTGATGTTCGTAATCCCAGGGGATCCCAACCAAATTAAGGCTGCTACCTCTTGAAACTGGAGTTCAAGACAATTAAATATTGCAAAAAAGACTGTTGTTTGTATCACAACCCCTAACACTGCAAAACTCTGCCTGTTATTATTTGCTGGAGATATGCACTAACGCTCTTTTTTTGTAAATACAAATAATAAGACCCTTTCAACACATAAATACTCTTCTACTGTTAACACACCCCCAGATCTGTTAGTGTCCTAGATCTGTTACTAAGTAAAACACATACAACAAAAACATCCTTATTACTCCCACCTGTAAAGATTGTCACAGGAAAGCAGATACCACCTGGCTTTAAGGCTGTCCCTGATGAAGTAAATCACTGTGTGCTCACTTGAAACATGACGGCATTCAGGGGCTCCCATCAAAAGCTGGATCTCTCTGTGCACGGTGCTGTGGGGACTTCCAGCAGATAGCCCCTCTACAAAAACTGTAAGGAGAGAGAATAAAGGTGTGCTGAAAGAGAAAAGGAACTTTAGCCGTGTTCCTTCTCCTTTCTTCTAAAGAAATCAATGGGACTATTGTCATAATTTTCAAAAGAAGCAAGATGAGGCCTTTCACTGAACACAGCAAACCAGAAAGAAATACACTTTCCCTGAACACTGCACACTGCTCTTCCTGCCTAACTCCGCACAAGGCTAGCAAAACACTTCCCATCTGCCTTACATTAGGACCCCACCACAAAGACCAATTGCACTAAGAAAATTCAGTGGTCACAAAATAGCACGGCTGGCTTTCCCGTCCCGCCGCGGCGGGCTGCACTTCTCTGGTTTGTTGACAGAGCCCTTCCCCATCCTGCTGGTGCTCGGGCTCTTCCCCTCCACCACCGAGCACCCTCCTCTCCTGCAAAAGCAGAGCTCAGGACAGATGTTTCCGATTTGCCTTTCCTGCATTCCTAGGGATAAGCAGGTATGTGGGGCAACAGCCCTTTCCAGGCTTGACTTTTTCAAAAAAAAAAAAAAGCTAAATTTCCCAGGGAGTTTCAAAACAAAATTGCTTTTATTCCAAGTGAGAATGGAACTGCAGTCCCTGAACGGAAACGACATTTATCCTGAAGCAGAAAAGCCCGTCTCCAGGGCAGGCTAGCCCTCGGCAGCTCAAAATATGGCCCTGTCATTCCAGCCGAGCACAGGGGCATCTTCTGTTTCACAGCGGATATCACATTGGTAATCTTATACCTGCCACCTGCTATTATTTTTATGGGCTCCTGATGACTGAATCACTGTGTGCTTTATCAGCTCCCTGCTTCCCCAAGACGAGTAATAGAGGTTTCTGGCGGAGGTGAAGGAGCGGCAGCCTCCCCGCGGAGGGAGCGCATCCCGCCGCATCCAGGCACATCCCGCTGCATCCTGGCACATCCCACCGCATCCAGGCGCAGTGCGCGAGAGATCCGGCCGCTCTCAGCACGTGCTGCTCAGCAAGGAGGGATGCAGCTAGAGGACAGCTCGAGCCTGTTCCCCAAAGGTGGCACTGTGGAGTAGAGCCACTAAAAGGAGGGTCCCAAGGGAGCCCTGGCACTGCCCTGTGCACAGCATCTTCCCGAGCGCAGCCCTTTGCAGCCATAGCGAGGGGGATTTAGGTGCATTTAGACAGGCCCGTCAGGCCTGGGGCTCGGTTTAGGGACACAAAAGGGCTCAGCAAAAACATGACCTAACTAGGCGTGGGCTGGAGGGGGCTACAGCATGGTCTGTTAGGCCTAGACTGGGGTTTAATCTTCCCCCGAGTTCCCTTTGTAAACTCTTATCCCAAGGTCCTCTTCCCTCGCGTCAGGGCTCGTGCGGAGGGGCTCAGACGCAGGCAGGTCTGTCCGCGGGGGCCTTCCCGAATGCACTAATCTGCACAGCATCCTTCTCTCTGGGGCACGAGGTGGAGGGATGTTCCGCTTGGTCAAATGCTATCCCCCTTTTATCTTTTAATTTCCAGCCCTGCAAACAAGTACAGCTGCCAGGCTGTATGTAAATAGAATAATGGGTTCCCTGGCCAGCAGGAAGGTATGACTCATTAATTGCTTTACACCACAGTATAGAAAGCCATCAGTGTCAGCTACAGCCAATCTCCTTGTAGAAAAGACTTATATTTGTATTGCATTTTGCAAAGGAAGCTTCTGTGTGCTCTGCCACTGTTTGCTATGCAAATTTTGGTGTTAATTGCACCAAAATGAGAAGCATATTACTTAAATCAGTGCACTCTTCAGATGGGCATCAGTGCGTGTGTGTGTGATATTCTGCCAGATGTTATTTTATTACTGCAGTTTAATACCTAACCATCTGCTTCCTTCTTATTTTGTCATGGTTTGTATTCTCCCTGGGACCTCTTTTCTGTTACACTGGCTTTTATCATCTGCATTATGTATTAGTATGGTCAGGGCTAAAGGCTGGCAGCACCCTGAGCAAGGGGAAGCAAATGAGCAGCACAACATTAAAGTAAGAGCACGGAACTGACAATCCAATTGGAACAAAGAATAAAGTTGGTAAAAATAAATAAATAAATAGAAAGAGGTGATCATTTGGGGATTAGCTATAAAGATCCCAGCTGCTACACGCTTGAGGGGTACAGAGGCAGAAAAACCAAATACCTTGCAGCTCACAGCACCCTGCAGCTTAAAAAAGCCCAGTTTTTTTTTAGGAAAAAAAAAAAAAAAACACTGCGGATTAGGCTGGACAAAATGTATATTATTCATTTATCTGGAAGAATTTTTTCCCCTCTCTCTGCAGACTGCTGAGTGCTACAAATGCCTAGACGCAGAAAGCAAGAGGAGACAGGAGCAGATTCTCATTCGACTTCCCCATTGCTCAGCAATGTGTCCAAGCCCTGAGCCCCGGCAGCGCAGGGCTCTGAGGATGCGCTGCGCTGCCAGCAGAGCTGCTAACACTGCTCTTGCGTAAGTGCAAATGAGAATACAAGGCAGACAGTGGAAAATGGACAGAATCTATGGTGATCAAGGCATCCACATCTCAGTAAGAATATCTCTGTTAACAACAACTAGGAAAATGCAAAATCCCTTTAGACTTCGATTTCCAAGTCTTTGCCCAAATTACAATGAACTTTGGTTTGAATTAAAGGATTTTTGCCTTGCAGGTACTCACTAATATCCAAACTACTTGCATCTTGCCACTTTCCACCTTATAAACCAAATTCCTCACAGTTTGAAAATGATGCAGAAATTGTCACATAGGCACCCTGCAGATGACTTGAGCAAATCTCATTTTATCAAATATAGCCAAGTTCCACTGTTTATGTTGTTAGTTCTGAATAGCGTCTTGAGATACTTTAGAAAGAGCCTTCTGTGATTCCCCCATATTATAGCCAGGGAAAGGAAAATGTTGAGCCTGAAAATCACCAGGACATAAAAGTGAAAGCAGCAGTCAGAATAAAAGGAAAGAGAATTTCTTTTATATTTCCTTATCTTTTCCCCCTTTTTAAGACAACTAGAGAATGTTTTTAATTTTTCAGACTGATTTCACAGGAGCATTTTCAAGGGCTTAATGGCCTCCCCAAAGCCAGGATCCCTAATTAGCAGTGTGTGGGCTGGCTGTCTCCAGCGAGCCTCAGACTAGGTCTCAGGGGCATTTTAACATTCATGCTCTCATAAGGCAGTGAGATTGTTCAGATAATTCATTTTACCAACACATAAAGCAATATTTTCAATAATTCTGTCTAGTCTGCTACAATTTTATTGTCTAGTAAGAGACAATGGATAAAAATGACCCGACCTCCTGTTAGTAAACTTCCACGAGGCTACACATAACAGTACTTAGCACTTCACGTCCTCGAAGCCTTGTACAAATACCAAGTAGCAGGTCCACATGGTAACTGTCAGGTGTAATAAAGAGCAAAGAGCAGGGCACTTGCAGTAAGCCCAGGCAGTCACAGGTCCATCCACAGAATAAATCCCCTTGTTTGGGGAGATCTTGTTACAACAAGTTTGTGTCCCTGCCATCTATACCGGTTTGCCCCAGTGATGTTATAACTTTGCTATGAACATAGCCCTAAAGTAAAAGCCCTAAAACAAGAACAGTTTCATAACAGTAACTAGTTTCTGGCTCCCTTTCAGCTAAGAATGAAATTAACTTTCAATTGATTAGGAATTAAAAGCATGACAGGGAATACAACCCAAATGTACTGCAGAACGGACAACGGATCTCTACAGCAGAAGCTCTTGCCTCCAACCTTTAAAGCTATTAACCCTGGCATGAATTTTTATTTAGTGTTAATTAGGGTACTGGCAGCAAAAATCAATTAATTAATTACATCTCAGATCCACTGGAAAGCCTAATGGAAAACAAAGAGAGCTGGATCGTTCTGTATCCAGGGAGGAAAAGCTGTTACAACAACTCTGGAGGAGAGAAAGTCATTTCTTTTTAAGTGTAAATAAATCAGTGTTCAGAGAAAAAAAAAAAATAAAGAGAAAAAAAGCAATATCCAAGCAGCAATGCAGAGTGCTTCCTTGACTTGGCCCATCCTGCAGGACAATATTTATCCCTCGTTCCTACATCCAGTTTTGCCCCTGAACTCTCCAGTCAAGGGGGTTTTTGCACCAGCCCTTCTGCAAAGTTTCTCCTCCTGCTTCTTACAAAACGACCACCAGCTTCACCCAACACCTGAGTTCAGATTATGAGACCTCTAGAAAAGGTGCAAAAGGTCCCCAAAGGGATGTATTTGGGCATGACTCAGAGGAGGAGGACAGCACCCTGGGACATCTCCCCCGTCACATCTCTCTAGAGAAAATGCTATTTAAGCTGTTGCAATAAAAGCATGTATTAGATTTGCTTTTACTTTATTTTTTAATGCCCAAGATACAATTAGCTAAATAACATTGCGGACAGTGATTAGCGGGTGCTAATTACAATAGCATTCCTGTCCAATTGCACTTGGCATAAATACAGCCTGGCAAAATATGGTCAATTTTTTAGGAAGAGAGGGGCTGCCTGTTACATGTGCTGCCGGGGGCAGCCCGCTGGCAGACGCTCCCCTCTCCCAAGGGCACCGGAGCACAAGAGGAAGGGGCTGCTCTACAGAGGCTCTGCAAGGAGACTTGCCTGATTCCGATCCCGATCCCTCTTCGGTGGGTTATGGAGGAGGACTCCCCGCGCTTGGTGCTCTACCAAAAAGCTTCAGGAGGAAACCTGCAGCAGGACAACAACATTTGGCCTTTTTAGGCATGAAAATGACACTTGTGCAAGTTTGCTTTCATGGTGGGTGCCGAGCCCGGTGCGACTTGCAACTCTCCTGCTCTGCAGCTCTCATGCCATAGAAAACATCGACTCACCTTACGCTGCTACAGAAGAGCCATTTAACAAGGTCTCACGCGGCCCAGTTTGGAGTACTTTGATAGAGTTAATCAACAGACACTGCTGCTCCGAAGGCGCCCGCACGGCCCGGGAGCTGGCTGGGATCCGGCGCGCGCTGGGGAGGCCAGGGCAGCCGGAGCGTCGCGCCGGCCTCCGCCAGCCGCCCCGTGCGCTCCGCCAATTCATCAGTGCCACCGAGGAGAATAAATATTTATAAATGGTCTGTCAGCTCTAATGTGATAAATTATCTCCAGCCATCACATAGATGGTTCAAGATGTGTTAAGCCAGTTCTAAACATTTGCTTAAGAAAATGTCTGAGAGGGGAGACAGAGAGAGACAAAAAAAAGTGCATGTCAAAAAGCCCTCCCAGGGAAGGATGAACCATTTACTGGTCTGATGCTACCCCACGCTTCTTGCCCCTGGTTTGTGAAGTGCAAGTAACCTGTTGAAGTACATTAAAACTCTCTTGACTAACCCCAGTTTATTGTAAATATTACAGCAAATCCATTGTAAACAGCAGCAAGAGGCTTTTGGGAACCCATTAATCAAAATAAACTGCTCTGGAAAATGCCTCTGCTCAGCTTGTTTAACTAGTGCTGCAGCTCCATACTGCATAGCTGATTTCAAAATACACAATTTATTGCCTTGGATGTCTTTGCTCAGAGCTAGATCTAAATTCCTCTGGGTACTTTAACATACAGTTAATCAAAGCACAATGCCACCCCTATCATATTTACAATCTGGCAGGCAATTAGTCAATAATAAATAAAATGCATTGGAAAGACAAATGATATTACTGTGTATGTATCAATGGGCTTATAGGCTCAAAAGATTTATCAGTACCACTGGAGAGAATAAATATTTATAAATGGATGTGTCACTCATGAAGTGATAAACTATCTCCAGTCATCACATGAAGAATGCGTATTTTCAAGTTGACATACTTTATTATCTACCTAATCATTTTTCAAAAGGTGTTTTTCAACTTTATTAGCCACACTTAACAACTGAAGGAAATTATCATCATCATCTCTGAATTGAGGGAGTAGAGCAAAGCCCCAGTTAGGGTTTGGATTACAGGCTTTACAAAGGGCATAAAAGATTTTCTTTCTTCTTCTTGTGACTCTGTGGTCACAAGTGAGTACTTTAACCCAAGTCCTGTAAACTCTATTTCAAAGACTAGGACATCTCAAAGGAAAAAATGATATAACCTTCCCCTGCAATAAAAATGTCAACATTCATGCTTAAATTTCAGGTGTCATTGACATGCAGATATACCTGAAACCCACTGGAAATTAGACTATCTTGATCGGTTCTGCTGCACTTCAGCACTGGGAGGGAACAGGACAGTTTTTGAAACAGTCATACAAAGACTCTTTTACTAGAATTCTTTTCTTATGTTTTCCAAAAACAGGAACCATAGGCATAGCTAGTCCTGCTGACTTAAATAACTGACTTACACTATCAGAATTAAACATGTGATTTAAGCCTTACATATTTTTATTGTAAATATTTAAAAAGAGAGACTTTTTAGCAAAGTATCTTGTATTAGCAAAAGTGCAACTGAAGTTACTTTTGTGTAAAATGTGTGTACACTACAGCTGTATTACATAGAATCATAGGATGCTTAAGGTTGGAAGGGACCTCTAGAGATCTAGTCCAACCTCCCTTCTTTGTGAAGAAGCTTTAAACTACGAAAACTGCACCGACACTTAGCAGCGTACACAGCAGTAGAACACATTAATTCTTTCCTGCTCATATCCTCACAAATAGATCATTAGCTACTGATTATTTCAACCATGCATATTTCCAGAACTTGTTATTCTATTTTATTGACTGAAAAGCTGAAACTGTCTATTCTAAAATACATCTGACTGTTTTAAGCCAACTGATAACCCAATAACTAAAGAACAAACAAAAAACACAAACAAAAAACCCGAGGAGTGCAGGAAGGTCCTCAGTGCGGCAAGGATGCTCGTTCAGTGCCCTCACATGCAGCATCTCTAGGTTTTTGCTGCCTCGGGGTACGAAGCTGTACCAGGCTCGCACATTGAAGCTTGCGAGTATATAGTGGAAACTGGATATTCTCCACATCTGCAAATCTAGCATGCCAGTTAGACCTGATAAAATTTTAAATGCTCCCTTGAATGAAGTTTTTTAAATGCTGCTGTCGTTATCCCACTCATTTTACATTTGCGTTTGGCAGCGGATGCCATTAGTGAACACTGAGTGTCAACAGTGTCATGATGTTGCTCTTAGAGATGTGTCAAGTACCGTGGCATGATCTTGTTGCATTTAAAATTAACCACAGTGGTAAGACTCTGCCAGTTTCTTGCATTAGATACAGAAGCCAGCAAAAGTGTCAGGTGCTTACAGAATGTTTCAAGAATAAAAAAAACAAGTGAAACTCCCTTCTTCCACTGCTTCCCCTCTTCCCTTTATTGTATTTTTTGTGCCACACCTTGTCATGCTAATTCACTATTAAAAAAAAAGTGTTTTTTTGCTGCTGTGGTGCAGAAACTTTTGCCTTGGCAAGGAGAAACCAGAGATAGTAACTAACTAAATGGCCCTAGTCTACTGGGAATCCTGTAAGACAGGCACTTACAACCTGATTTTTAACTTCTTATTCATTATCCTTGAAAGAAATTAACATTGGAGGAAGGACAAGAATTTGGATGAAACATACAGATTTGCTTCCCTGGGGGGAAAAAAAAAAAGAAACATTTTTACAGTGTGCTGCCCAGACTATGCAAGTTAACGGATCTTAGTTTAAATGCATTTTTTTTTTCTGATGCAGACACAGAGTTTTTCCCTGCAAAACATTTCTCAGTGTAAATCTTCAGTTTCTTGGAAACCACATGACTGATGGTCCTCAGCATCCTAGCTCGAGATAATCTATTGCACTTTAGCTGCAGAGCTGCCCACTCAGCATTATACGCGGCTCTAGTTTGCACCACTTGTTTTACGAGGTACAACAACAGCTTTACATCCTTCTTGGCTGTAGCTCTGACAATTTTTTTCCTCTATGATTCAAAACGGGGAAAAGAAGTGCATTTTTTGAATAGAGAAACGCTCCTGTTAAGCTATTTTCATCTTGCTCACTCACATAAAGACTGAAATGATTTAAGATAGAAACCCTGAAATGCGTGTGCAGAACCGGAGCCGTGCAGAGACCTGCTAGGTCTAACAGCACGGGCAGGGCACGCCGGGTCACACAGCTGGCCGCCAGCAGGACCGCGACAGCAGCAGGTGCTACACGGGCACTTGTCCATGGTGCCACCCCAACAGCTGATAATTTCTATTTTTCTATTGCAGGAATTAAAAGATAGCAAGCAAAGTTCATTGCATAATTCTTTTCCAGACTGCTTGTTATTGCTATGCAATGACTTCTATGCAAACCTGGGAATGGTGTTCCCTGCACGCTGGCAGCCAGCGTCACGCACTTCCCTGGCCCCAGCAGCATTTGGCAGTGTGCAGTCAAAGAAAAACCATGGGAAAAAGCCTTCGGAAGGAGGTAAAAGGTCCTGACCAGGGAAGGCGGCTGGTGGGACTTGTGGGGACCACGGGTGAGCAGCTCCGGAGCCGTGTGGCAGACATCTGCTCCTCTGTCCCATGTCGACACCGCTTCTCCCAAAGCCGGAGCGCTGCTCTGCCTTCCTCACAGCACCTGCCAAACACCCCGGGGACCTGGGGATCAGCTACAGCGCACAGATGTCTGCTCCAGAGGGCTGCCTGCAGGCGAGACAGCCCTTCCTGCCCACGGTTCAGCCGCAGCAAGCGAGCGGGGCTGACCCAGGGCTCCCAGGCAAGGGGCTGGCGTGGCGGCAGCCTGGCCACTGGGATGCTCCCGTGTGCCAGGAGCCGCGGCAGCCTTGGCTTGTGCAGGGCTGCGCCAGCTTTGCCCTCGCCTGTCCCCAAGGGCTTGCTGAAGAGGAGCCAACTGCAGTAGGTACATTCATGCTTTTGGGAGCTCCAGGAACTCCGCTTGGCCTCTCCACTGGCACAAGCCACCATGACCCCTTGGATAACAGTGAGCAAGGGCGCCTGCATCACCAGCAGCTGAGCCAGCAGTGCCAAAGGCACCTGTGGTCCTCAAGAGCCAGAAGCTTGGGCACCCATGAGCAGCCCTGGCTCATGTGCATGTTGCATGTCAGTGAGGCCTTCAGCAGACTGAACACAGTACAGAAACCAGCAGAGCAGACAAGGCATCCGGGACAAGCGTGCTGGTACAGGCACCCAGCAAAGAGCCACCGGTGAGAGCAGGAGTCACGGCCAGCAGCAAGGTCTTCCCCACAGGACTTGGGTTTATAACGAGCAGGGTTCAGGAAGCAACATAGGTTGAAAATGGAACAGAACGTCATGTCCAACCGCCTTAAAAATCTTTGGGAGAACTCTACTTTTGCTTTGTAATAGAGCACGAGAGAGCACTTCTCCTTAATAACGTGTTTTAAGGAATGCAGACATCCTTGTATCACTGGCCAGAAACCCTTCTGGAACAGGGTCACCCTCACGCTAGGGCCTTGCCTCAGCATGACGGCGGCTCTCGGGCCCCCACGGCTGCTGTCTGACCCCAGCGAGGCAGCTCCTCGTGAGGGGACTGTTCATGAGAGGGTTTGAGAAGATACGAGCGCAGAGCCAATGTGTTCTCAAGACAGATATCAAGATCTTCCACAAATCACCCCAAACAGTACATTACAGCAGAAGTACCAGGAGATGGTAAGCACGGGGAGTCAAGCCTGACCCCACACTCAGAAAGGAGAATACTTGGTTGTGAAAGGTTACTTGGGTGCTCAGCAGCAGATGGGGACACAGATGTAGAACTGACTGTTCAAACAAGTCTCACCAGAAGATGGCTGTTGAACAAACCAGTGTTGAGATTTAGAAAGACATTGAAGACATTGACCTAATTCCTTACAGAAGCACACAACACGGCTACAGTTTTATTCCTAGAAATGGAACAAAATGGAAAATACGGGCTGCGTCATTGGAAGATATAAAAACACTACTTCCAAATGTAATTTATTGCTTTCTTAAAAATAAATACACATGCCATAAATCCCAAGGGCTCGTGGCCTGAGCCTCCAGACTCACCTAAGATCTGGCTGAGAACTAGGGCTAGGGTTAAGAGACAGAAAGAGCTAAGGACACCAAAAGAAGTGGGACTAGAAAGGACATGTGCAAAGAATTGTAGCACTGCACCCAGGCTGGTTCTAGCACGACACTGGCCATGGAGCCAGCCTCCAGACCCACCTGATGGTTTATGCAAATGGAATTTGTCTCAATACTGCTGTGAGGACTCCCCAGAGATCTCAAAATCTAAGGATTGATAAAGAAGATCTAAGGATACATATGCTCATACCTGCGCAAAGATGAATTTCAGCCTCTCCCTATAGCAAAGGTCAGGAATGGACAGACAAAAATAAATTTTCAGCTTACCAGTTATCTCTGTAATTACAAGCAAATGTCTTGCCATCAGTTAGCTCTTAGTGGAGCCATAACCTCTGTCTGCCCCCAAATCCACCCTGTCCCTCTCCTTGTTTGTCATCACACTGAGAATAACTGTCCTCCCTGTCACACAAGGTCACCTCCATCCTCTCAGGAGATCAGGGCTCTCCTCGCCCTCCCGCAGTTTCGCACCAGTGCTGGGCAGCATTCTGTACCTGCCGACCTGCATCCCCTTAGCAGGGGCGAACCAACACTGTGAACCACATAGAGAAAACCAAAGACGAGGCAAAGTGATGCACCGAGGCCAAGGTCGCAGTCACAGGCAGGCGGCTGCGGGGAACGCTGTGACTGATGGGCCAGGGCTACACATCATGCATTTTAACACACAACTTAATTGAATTCATTATGGGAACTACATCCCCACATTATGAATACCAGACGGTATTTTGCAGCTAGGGTCATAACTCAGCTTCATCAAAACCCTGTAGTGGCTGAGAATGAACAATAGCAAGGGAACACAACTTTTTCAAAGGAAGTCTATAGCTACAGGCAATTATGTGCAAAGTCAAGGGTAAAGTAGGGTGCTTCAGTTTTCTTCATTTTAATGGCAGTTTTTAACCTACCAGAAGGTGCAACTTTTTCAACTAGGGATAAAATAACATATAAATAGATCAAATATTAGCAAACACTAATACTTGGACTGAAAGTACAAGATCAATAGTACTGATGTGTCTGTGAGTGTGTACTGGATGAGTCATGGTTCCCAAATGAAGGGCTCAGGGATTTGATGTCACTCTACAACCATACTCGGCTACCCCTTTTTCCTCTTCTCCATCCTTTTCTATTGCCCACAGGAAGGAACCATAACGCTCTAAAACCTCTCCTTGTTATTCACCCCAAGTGACATGAACAGCATCACAACAAGCCTCACGCAAACTTGTTGTAAGACATAACATATTTCCATAGAGCTTTTTTTTTTTTTTTTAAACCTAAGCTGAAATGCCAAGTTGTCATGTGTCCATGCACCCGGGCAGCAGCCATCTGGCCGTGCTGCGGCTCGCGGAGATGCACGCGCAGCAGTTCCGCACGGCAAGGGGCAGGCAGGACAACGTGACACGGTGCTCCGCAAAGCAATGGCAACGCTTGCTCTTTTCCAACACACAGCAACTAAATATTCACATTTATGTTACCAAGATAATGATATTAGCTTTGTTTTCTATGACCAAGATAATGAATACTTTATATTAGCTTTGTTTTCTATAACACTAGCCTTAAAGTTCTGTTGCATTATGCACATGCGCACACAGATGCACACATTTACAGAAAAATGTTTGACCCCTACTAGTTATATTACACTAGGGGACACAAAGTTCTTTCTATCACTTTGCCTACAATTAAACTTTGTTAAGTTATCCAAAGGAGAAAATCCTTGAACTTCTACTCTCCTAATTCTCCCTTTTTCCTTACATTTTTTTTCTTCTCCCTGTTTCTGAAGTGCAGTTGCTTCAAGCAGCTAACTGTGCTGCCTCACATTAGGTGAGGGTCTCTTTAGGAGCAAACTGCAGTTTGTTTAAATTGAGAGAGGCCAGATCTGAAAAAAATCAGAGGTTTTAGTGCTTAGAGTGCTTAGGCAGTGCTCAGATCTGAGACTTCGGTTTGACATTCTCTGAAGACTGAAAAAAAAGGAAATTTCACAGAATGTATGCTCACAAAAAAGCCTGTAATCAGTCTAATTTGATAACCAATTTGCTTCAGCCATGCTCTTGCCCCTGGTTTTGAAATTAATGTTCATGGGAGACAAATGTCAGTGTGCTAGGCTGGAGTGCAGAATCCATCACAGGCACAACTGCCAGATGTGTTTGCTTTATAAACTTTGGATTTTCTGAACCTGCGGGTTAAAAACACATGTCTCTATTACTAGAGATCAGGAGCGGCTAATTCGACAGCTATCAACCACAGGTATTTCTTGAGAAGCTTCAAATGAAGTCATTCATAGTGGATTATATGCTCAGTTCAAGCACTTTGAAAACTTCCAACAGTTTCCTGTTTCCTAAACTCACTCCTTGAACGCTAAAATATCCAATAAAGTTATCTTTCTTTAGAAATAAATGTTCAGTAATGAACTAAGACTGTTGTCTATTAAGGTCCTGCAGATGAACCTATAAAACACATTAAGTCATAGAAACATAAATTTCTAACACAGACTATAGAATTAACTGTGTGAGGAAAATCCTCCATGCTTTAAACTCACATGTCCATCTGAAAAAACTTGATATATACAGCTGTAAAAATACCTTGCAAAAAGCACAAATTCTTTGACTCATAAACAAAGCTTTAAAGAAGAAGCCTGCTTTGCTTGCAATTCAGTATATGAGATAGCAAGTCACTCCAAATTTCTGACTTCCCTGTGGAAACATTTTTAGCATTATCACACCAAACAATATTCCATATATGCCCTTATTTATAGAACTTGATAGCATTTCTATTATAGCAAGGATAAAGCTATTTTAACTCGTGCTGCAACACACATGCTGGAGACGCGTCCTGTCCTGACAACTCACTGTCCCAACTACTCCATCCCGTGCAGGCAAAAGGAAGGCTTGGGGGCATTTTATGTGCTATTGAAAAAATCTGGGGCGGGCAGCAGAGAACCATGCAAAACACAACAAGGTTAGAGGTGATGACAGCAGCCCCCAATCCAAGGTCAGTGCTTTATTCACAAACTTTATTTTTACACTTTGTTATAAGGAAGTTTTTACTTTTGGTACTTTCTATAATCTGGTATTTTCCTCAGCACCCAAGGGCTGCTTGGATCCCTGCAGGATAGGAACCTCCCTCTGACGTTTAGAAACTTCACACGGTGAAACCCTTCTGCTGAGGCCCAGACAATGAGCTGCACCTCTTGTCCGCGGCAGCCTCGTCCGCGTGCCGGACGGGAGGCTCCCCCAGCCCACGGGTGTCGCATCCCTGCGCTCGCGGCTCTTCTCCCAGGGGAGCGGAGCAGTCTGCTCCGCAGCACAAACACAAATACAGCTGCACCCTGCGAGCCCGACCTGCTGCGGGGTTCCCCCAGTCTGCTCCCCTGCTGCGAGCTCCTCACTACTCCCCTACTCACTCGCTATTTTATTCCCCCCTCCGACAACCATTCCTTCTCTGAAAGGCAAGAAAAGCCCCGTTGACGCTGCCACTTTTACTGCTTATCTGCGCAAGCAGCGCAAACGCAGGCCGCATATTTCTGAAGCAACCTCAGTGTAAATTGATGACCAGGCAATAAACCTGTCTTTAGATAAGTGGAGCAGTTTGCATACGCTTTTGTGCATGCACCTGCCTGTTCAGCGAGTCATCACTCATTTCACAGCTCATTTTGCTGACTGTGGTCTTCAGGTTTTATCTTTTTAATTGGGCAAACAATACACACCTTGTCTTTGCAAATAAAGTCCAGTGCTAACGTGCATGACTCCTACAGTTTTTTAAATTTATTTTTTATATATCAGCTCTTAGCAATAAGTTACACGCTGTACATTTAAGGTGGATGCATTTTCTTTTTCACAAGCTCCTGATCTGCAATGCAAATACAGGAATCTCTGTGAAGAGACTTTGATTCTGCCTCAAGCTAATCTCCAAGCGCCCACTTCAGTGTCCCTTACAAGCAAGGAGAAGATTCCCATTGATTTCAAATGGCTTTGGAACAGACCCAAAACTACTAAAAGGAAAAGAACAGACGTGTGAGTCTACCCTTACTCACAAACAAGGAGTCTAAAAACAGATTAGGAGCAGCCGCAATTTAGCTGCTACTCTACCCCATGTGATTTTTTTTTTAAAACACATCCAGACAGCGCATCACGTTGGGGACATCATGTAGAGCCTCCCATAGAGACTAGTAGAGTTACCTAGTTTACACCAGCCACAGTCTTAGTCCCGCTAAAAAGAACAGAAGAAACGGGAAAAACAGAGCACTGTCCTTTATGCATTATGTCCTTCCATCTTTTCCCACTCTTGGCTTTCCTCACATTTTAAATCCCGGATTTTAAGCCTCACAGCTCATGGCTCCTGCAGCCCAACCTCATGTGTCGTGCAGAGGGGCCGGTTCACAGCTGAGGACCAAATCACACCCTAGCACAACACGAGGCACTTCAGGGCCAGAAGGGGCACGATCCAAGAGCAGATTGCAACCCAAGAAGAGCGAAGCTCCACACATACATTGCTCAGAGGGGAAATACGGACAGACCCACACTGAGAGCTAAACTGCTGCTGGCCTCCCCTGCACCTGGGCACATGCGCAGGAGGCAGCAGCTCCACAGAACTACTACATACACACACAGGCTTCACAGCATGTTCAGTTTTTGGCTAAGATGCACTGAATTAAGGGAGGGAAAAATGTCGTCTTTGTTCTAGGATGCAAATGAGCATCTTTTTTAGAAGCTGTGAAAGAACCCCAAGTAACCAAAATTGCACACTGCCTGCAAGAAGGCAGGCTGCCTTTCAGATGTAGACTTCAGACAGAAAATAAAACATATCAAAGTGTCTGATGTGACGTGGCTTGCAGCTGCAAGGCAAAGCGACTGTCCCACTTTCCCCCCCGAGGCGAACACTCAAAATTTTCTTGATCTTATCTTTGTCTTTCTATAAGTCTTTGAAAACCATCTGTAGAGATTCATAAAGGGTATTTGTGTTTTAAGTAAACTGCAGAAGTGATCTATATCGAACAGATGGAAACAAATCAAAAGCTTAACGGGATGCAGAAAAACAGCAACACTTGGAAAAATACTAGAAATGAATGAGTAGGCAGGTCATCTGTCATTTTTATTACACTGAATGTGTCATCCTTTTCTCCTGTTTGTCTCCATGGTCAGCACAGTCCACTCACTGCTGCTCCTGTCCTCATCCACGGGCTACAAAACGTGCCCAGGACGGCCAGTCTGGACTAACTTTCCCTCTGCATCTCATTTCACCAGGAGCCTCTTAGCTCATTGTCAGAGCCCCAACACCAGCCGGAGCCGTTAATGCAGCTCCTGCTGAAATATATCGCATTTGACAGCAAAGGGCTCCAATTTTTCATGGCTTGCCAAAACATTTCTGAGCAGATAAGGTTGGGGAGAGAAGTGCTACAAATCAATCTTGCCCTCCGCTCGGGCTTGTGTGTATTTGTTTGTTTGGGGCGATGTTTTCTGACAAACCATTTCGGAGGAGAAGCAGAGCATTTCTCCAGTCTTTTCATAGAAGGCATGATAAGGTGCAAAATGATGCGTGCTGCTGGAGGGAGTGGGTGTTAATGGGACTTCCTGAGTGTACACACAAAACCAAAAGAGAAGAGAGACAAAACTTCACAAGTTTTCCCTGACGTTTCACCCTTGTTGTTGGGGCCTGGCCTGCCTGTTCTCCTCTCTTCATTACTCAGAGCTGTACAGCATATTTTAAAGAGGCTCCTGCGCTCCTGTCAGAGAGCCCCAGCACCTGTTTTGACCAGCCCTTGTAATCCAGAGCAGAACAGAGCAGTCCTGTCCCCCACCAAAACTACTCATGCTGTAGCTTGCTCTGGGTAAAATCCTAACAGGACAGAGCAGCAGCAGAGCTCCCTACGGCCACAGCACCATGTTCCTACTCACACGCCGACCACATTATGTGCAATCCCCTCCGAAACACTTCAGCCTCCATCACGCGGCTGCCTCGGCTCCACACACACCCTGCGACCAGCCACCCCGTTCATACCCTCACCCTTCCCGTGGACAGCACTGCTTGCTTTTAGTTCCACCTTACATTCATGAATGGCCAGTTTGTACTTTTTTCTTTTCTTTCATGTCTTTCTGCGCACTAGTCCCCAAGAGGCACAAGGCAAAGGTTAAGGGGCAACCCCTGATGGGAGATCTGGGCACGAAGGTGATGGAAGCTGTGTCAGAGTGCTCCTCCTGCACGGTTTCTCTAGGATGCACGTGGCAGAAGAACCTCCATGATAAATGCATATTTCTGCTCATCTGCATATTACAAACTGAACACCTTCAGCGCTTGATGAGGAAGTAACTTTCATTCTGCAGTTCCACCTCTCTTCCCCCTCCATCCGTTTTCCCCAGAAGGGACAGCACGGATGGTCTTGTTTGGTGAGACACTGGCACCATGTTTTGGTTAAAGACCCCAGACACTCACAAAACCAAGGAGCCCAACTCGTCTGTACCACGTGCTGCCCCTCCGAGGCTCTGATGTCGCATCAAGACAACTGAAGCTCCCCAGTTCTAGACAGCTCT
>VWPW01007449.1:0-11783 GCA_013389825.1 Crypturellus undulatus
AAGTTCTGCTAAGAAGCAAGTTTTTTTGGTGAAGTTCTTTTTAAGTGAAGAAACAATGTCCAGAGTGCCTGAACAGGTTGGCACCGCGTTGGCATACTGTGTGCAGGGCCGCACAGGCACACGCTGCTCCCTGCCCTCCTCTTGGATATAAAATCNTGGTGAAGTTCTTTAAGTGAAGAGCAATGTCCAGAGTGTGCAAACAGGTTGGTGCACCATGCATGGGGCCACACAGGCACATGCTGCTCCCTGCCCTCCTCTTGGATATAAAATCCCATTTGCAGCTTGTCCTCAGACCCCTTCCCAGCCACACGTTTGCAACGCGGTTCCGCTGAGCCCAAATCTGGTGCCCAAACCTCACTCCTTGGTGAGGATGCGAAGGGAGGTGTTCAACATCCCCCCCGTGCACTTCAAACACCCTGGAAAATAGTGTTTGCACTTAAAATGCTGAGTGTGCTTGGGAATGTTGTGTCTTCATTCTTTGTAGGTGTGAAGACTTGGTGGAATAAATATTTTGAAGGCTCTAAATAGCACTTGAGAGCACTAAAAGCTCAGTTAAAAGCTGAAATCTCCATCCTGCATGATGCTTGTGTTGAGCTGCCTTCAAAAGGACAAGGTGTGTCGGCAGCTCGAGAGTCCTTACGGAGTATTTCATCTTAGTTTATCAGTAACGTTGCCTGCGTACTTTTAGTAAGGAACACAGTGGCGGACTAAAACTCACGTGCAAGAACTAGAGTGACTTGAAGAGCTGCTAATTCTGCCCCGTTGATGTGTTTGGGAAGGGCTTTCTGATTAGCATCATGCCCTAGACAAATTAATAACTTTTAAAACTAATTCTCAGGCCAGGGAATTACTGAGTTTAACTGGTGCATTTAAGTTGTAAAGCTTAAGGAAGTCTAATTATTTAAATATATATATATATTTAAATATATATATATATGTGTGTGTGTGTACATGTGTTGTGTGAATGCTNGCCTGCGTATTTTTAGTAAGGAACACTCCAGCAGCCCAAAACTCATGTGCAAGAACTAGGGTGACTTGAAGAGCTACTAATTCTGCCCCGTTGATGTATTTGGGAAGGACTTTCTGATTAGCATCATGCCCTAGAAAAATAATAACTTTTAAAACTAATTCTCAAGCCAGGGAATTACCGAGTTTAACTGGTGCATTAAGTTGTAAAGCTTAAGGAAGTCTAATTATTTAAATATATATATATGTATGAGTTGTGTGAGTGCTGGGGGTCTCAGTCAAGTGGCTCTGTGNAATGCTGGGGGTCTCCTAGCCAAGTGGCTCTGTGTAAAGGGAATAGATGGGCCGAGAGTTAAATCTGATTTCCCCCCTTCCAGCTTTGCCTGCAGGCTCCTGCCCTGTTCTCCTGCTGCTCGCAGGCTTTTTGCTGCATTTTTACTTGTAAAGAAAACCTATTTATAGGGCTGCTTACTGGGCCCAGCAGTCACCTCTAAAGATCCCTGAAGGCTCTCTCTTTCCTCGCTGGTTTTGTGGTGTTAGTTCTTGCTGTTAGCGTTAACACAGCAGTTTTGTTTGTGCTTCCCTGTTTTTGGGTCTGAAATTTGTTCTTTCCAGCAAACATAGCAGGTAGGTCACTTCTTTATCCAGCTGGTCCGTTCTATCCCTCAGACCGGCGTTTCTAGCAAGGGGAGCTCTAAAGATCCAGGTCCACATCTCTGCGACTGTTGAAACCACTGGAAAAATCCCACCTTGGTTTAGTTGTTTGCAGTGCATTTGGCAGAAGATATTCAGTTGTGCTTCTAAACTGGCTTTCACTGGTTGGGTAGTGACCAATTTTTGTCTTTTATTTTGTTTTTATCATGAGATCTAGGAACTTTCTGAAGTCTTGATGCTGTAAGTCTAGGAACCTAAAGAAGACACAAATCGTTTCCGTCTTTTTAACGCTGTGAGTTCAGGTTTGGGTCAGTCCTAGGCCCTTGCAGATTGCCTGGAGCAACAGCAGAGACTTGACATTTGGAGGAAACTCAGAAGGGAGCTGGAAGCCCCGAAGAACGACGAAAACTTCGTTATTAGACTGCGTGAACACTAAAGCACAGGAAACCCTCCAAACTTTGATTTGAAAGTATAGCATTATCTTAAACACTTTTGTGTTTGCGTTTGTTTGTTTGTTTTAACCTGTTATCCCCCTTAAACTCTTTTTCAAAATTTATCTTAATGTCCCTGGCATGTCCCCCTATCTACAGTCATTTCTCTGCAACCCTAAGGACTTGGCTGGCAAGTCCTTTAGACAGGCAAAACTTTAACTAAACTGCTTTTTTGAGGGGTGATTTGGTACCCTGATTTTGTTGGCTGTTAGTCATTTTGTGGGTTTGGTTTTCAAACCCTGTGTATATGATCCTAGTCATGTCGATTTAAAAATGGAACTGGATAAACTGACCTTGAGGAAGCGTCTGGTTGCCAAGTCCGGCTGTTCTTGTGAGGGGCATTTTTTGAAATAGTACCTAACCACAAAGATTAGGCAAAAAAAAGTTATTAAAAAAAAAAAAAAGGATAATTCTGGAGCACTTGCAAAATACTGAAAATGGCCCATCTTTTTGGAAAATAATATATGTAGAGGCTTTGCATTCCCGTTGGTTGGAGTTCTCTGCACCACGGCTCCTTCTGACACCCTTCCTTTGCCTGCCGGTTCAGTAGAGAAGGGAAAAGCTGCTTGTCTGAAACAACTCTGGCTTGATGTGGCTTTGCTCTTTTGTAAATAAAGACCAATTACTTACTCGTGTGTTTGTTTATTTCAGGGATAGACTTCAAGATTAAAACTGTTGAACTACAAGGAAAGAAGATCAAGCTCCAGATATGGTGAGTGAAACCCCGCGGAGCTGCCGGGTGGCACCCGCTGGGACGGCTCCTTGCGGAGACGGGTTTGGCAGGGAATCCCGGGAGACGCTGGGATTGCTGAGGCTGCGTTCAGGGATCTCATTCCATAACTGTGCTGTGCGTCTCCCGGAGGGGTAAAAGCCTCCATGTGAAGAGCTCCCTGAGCTCATGGAGGGCTGGAGCTGCCTGACGTGGTGTAAACTGGCGTGAGTCCCGAGTCCTGGCCTTTCCTAGCTCCGATCCATAGGACAGTGGAGCCGTCAGTGCTGCAGGGTTGGATTCCTTAGTTCCTTACAGAGATGAAGAGGGTTTGGATGAGCAGAGCTTTATTCTCATGTAAATACCCCTCGTGTGTAGCTTTGGCAAGTAACTTGGTCAGTTTTACTTATTTTATCCCCTCCTTTGGAAGACCTTAAATTAAGATATGGGTTCTCAGGGTGATCGTACTAACATGCAGTTCTGTTAGTTAGATATTGTCATACATTCATATTTTGTACGAAATAAATTAGCACTGCCGAGCTCCTGCCCTAGGTATCTTGGAATAGTCTATTCCCAATTGTTGGATGTTAAACTTTTCAACATTATATATATATATATATTTGTATCTTTGAGATGTGTTTCCTGGTGCAGGGCGCCAAAATTGCCACTGTCCAAGCAAGATGTGTTGATGGGGTTAAGTCCAGAAATTATGTGAAGCAGCATGTAGGGAATTGCTACCTTCCCATGGGGAGNACTATTCCGAATTGTTGCATGTTAAACTTTTCAACTTTTTTTTGTATATTTGAGATGTGTTTCCTAGTCCAGGGCTCCAAAATAGCCACCGTCCAAGCGAGATGTGTTGATGGGATTAAGTCCAGAAGTTACATGAAGCAGCACATAGGGAATTGCTACCTTCCCATGGGGAGCTTGCTCTGAGCTCGTGTGCTCCCAGTTACCGTGTGGTTCCGCTTGGACAACAGGGGTGTTTTAGGTGGGATGTGGATGCTCCAAATGGATAAGCAGTGAAACGACCCCACCTCTGAGCCACCAGCAGCACCCGACCCCTTTGGGAGGCTGCATTGCCCTGCCCTGCTGCTGGTGGGAGCTGTGAGCTGCGGGGCTGCTGCTGGTCACTGATGGAAACGGGTTCCTGGGTGCCAGAACCAGGTCTGTCCCAGGGCCCCAGATCAGCTCTCTGAAGCACAGGGCCCTTCTCCTGCTCCTTATCCAGCCATTCTGTGTGTAAACATCTTGGAAGCAAAGGCAGCTTTGTCTTCTGCCAGCAGTTCAGATTGTTACCAGCACGGGGAGTGTTCAGTACTCGGCATTCATCTTTGTTCCACAATAGTGAAATTCAGCCGCCTCCCTGAACGCCGATGGATCGTTTCATGCATTGAGGACCTTGGTGTACATTAGCCATTTTCCAAATGGGAAGGAGTTGCTTTACGTAAGGTTGCCCGGTGTTTGCAGAGGACCTGGGCGCAATGAACCAAGCCTTGGATGCAATTGTTCTGAAATGGAAGCTGGAAAGCTAAAACATCCTGTAAGTCGCTGAGCTTAGGAGCATTAATGCAGCTATTGAAAAATTAAAAGTGATTTTTTCCTGATACGGTGGGCACAATCGTTTCCTGTGGGCACGGAAACAAGCGTCGTGGTCTGCTATAATCCACAGTTTTTATTGCTGTGCTTTGGAAAGGACAAGTAGGATGAGCAGAGGGGTGGAATAGCTGGTTTGGAAGGAACAGCTGAAAGAGGAGGATCCTTCAGATTGTAGAAGTGACCAAAGAAGATTTTTAAAACCGTGAGCGTCTTGGACAAGGGAGGTGGAGGCTGGGTTGCTCCTCACATCTCTGATGGGGAGTGGGAAGCCTGAGGAAGGGGCTGTTCCCTGTTCCCCGGTGAAGCCGTGCGGCTCCACATGGCATGGGGCCTGGGGAGCTGCAGCTTGACACGGGTTTGGAGGGGATGCCCAAAGGAGCCGTCCGTTTGCAAGTGCGGAACATGCGGATCTGCTCTCAGAAGTGAGCTCAGGAGTCTGATCTGAAGAACTGGAAGCCGAGAAAATACTTGGAGAAAACTCTGCTTTGGTGGGAACGCCCGGAAATCGGCTCTGGGTTTTTCATCTGGAGGCTGAAAGGCACCGTTTCTGCTTGATAAATAACAGCTGTGGAGGATGCCCCAGGCAGAAGAAAGCCCTGTTGGAGCTCAGTGAGTGCAATGAAGGTTCCTGGAAATCCCACAGTGGGAATTTAGGACACGAGGCACTGGTCAAGATGGATTAGAGAAAGGAAAAGGTAGGGATAAGGCTGGAAACACCGACGGGAAAGTCGCGATACTCCCGAACGGTCGCGATATTCTGCTGCTGCAGAGCAGAAAGGCGATTCAGAGGACACATCCCTGCACCAGACTCTGGAGTTTGGGCAAAAACTGCTGGAAACTCCAAGAAATGATCCCCAAGGGGAACTAGGATATAAAACTAAGCTGAACACAAGCCTAAAGAGAATAAACTTGCCTCAGTGCAGCTGAGTGGAATAGTCACACCTTTGGATTTGCTGATGTTTGCAAGAGCCCTAAAGGTCCACCGAAAGCTGCACACAGCTCCACTAACTGGATGTGATCAATAGTATTGATTTTTTATTAAAATGGGAGTTAAAAATGCGTTAACTCTTTTTCCATGGCCAGTTTTTGAGACAAAATGCCTTGGATAGATTTCTTTATCACATATTTATCCAGAAAAAAAAGTCCTGCTGCACTGGATGGATTTGGAGTCTCTGCTGGACCCTGGGGAGCTCTCCAGAAATGCCCTCCCTTTTTAATACCATGTAGCGTAGGCACATTTGAATATTGGCAAGTGAATAATGGATTTTTCACTCTCCTGGCGCTTTTCCCCTCCCTGCTCTCCCTCTTTACGCAATGCGACCTTCTTTGCCATCGTTTTGCAGTCAAACAATAAACAGGAGGCGATCTCTGGCCCTCCGCTGCCATTTACCGAGGTGGCTTCATCCTTCCTGGTCAGTCTGAAAACATAACTCGTTTCCCCCGGGACCTTCGCTTCCATCAGCTCTCTAATATCAGATCCATTAAGAGTTATCTCTGAATAATGAATGGGGAGAGCCATTAAGGAGCAGAGAAGTAGTCAGGAGCGTTCTCCCTCCCCAGCCTTTCCAGCTGCTTGCTTAGTCCCACTTCCCAGAAAAATCCCGGAGCAGTTAACCAAGGGAAGCAGCTGGAGGCAGCGGGGTTAGGAGAGGAGCTGAGCGACGGCTCCGTGTGGCCAAAACCCAATTGAAATCAATCTGAATCCCTGCTGTAACAGTAAGGGAGAAATCAGAATATCGTAGATACATAAATATATATTTAAGGTATTTCTTATGCTCTTCTGCACCGTGTAGGCGTGTTATGGAGAATGAGGGAGGTATCAGGTGAGTACAGAGCTTGTGGAGGAGAAATTAAGTGCGAGGGGGAGTTCTGCTGCGATATTTGGAAGGAACCTGTGCCGTTCAGGACTTGCAGCGTTTCCTTCAAGGCACTTTCTGCTTTCTTTCCCTCTCCGTGCGGTGCCCCTTGGAGCTGGGCACTGCTTATGTCCCCTTCAAGGTTCCTGGCGGCCTGTGGTGACCCATGTGTTTGTTTTGGAAGGACAGCTCGGTAAACTGAGCCTGTTTGGGGTGACGGGACATCTCTAGGGTTACCGACACCTTCCCCGTGCTGCAGTGGGCCTCGAGCCTTTCTGTGCCCTGGTTAGACCCTGGCAGCTACCAACTTTCCAAGCTGACGACTTATCTGTGAGGGCTTTTAATAAAAAAATACAAAATTAGCAAGTTTCCACCGTAACTTCATACCAGCTTTATTTAATGCTGTAACCTTAACACTTTGCAGTTCACAGATAGTTTCATTTTTTGCCTCCTAAGTTGTGTAAAGCAGGTTAAGCAGCCCCGTATCTCTTGTCTTTAGTGTAGTTGACTCTCAAATAAATGTCTTAAAAAAAATAAAACAAAAAAACAACAAAAAAAAGCAAACAAACAAAAAAAACAAATTTCCTTTAGAGTTAAATGCAAAAGAGAGGAATTCTGAGGTGGAATTTGGCACGTCCCGTGCTGACCCCGGTGCCAACGCTGCCCTTTCCGTTCTGTGAGCGTGGGCAGGTGCCCGTCCCTCATGTGTCCCCCTGTCCCCTCTCTTGGCAGGGACACTGCGGGGCAGGAGCGCTTTCACACCATCACCACCTCCTACTACCGGGGCGCCATGGGCATCATGCTCGTGTACGACATCACCAACGCCAAGAGCTTTGAGAACATCAGCAAGTGGCTCCGGAACATCGACGAGGTGAGTCGTGTCCTTAGGATCCTGTTCCCAGAGCTGGTGGCACCTGCAGAAGATGCCACGAGTCGCCCAGAGCTCAGCGTGGGCAGAGCAGCTCTCCTGCGGCAACTCTCCCCCATAATTTAATGGGGGAATTTGGGCTGCTCCTGGACCCACCTGGCGTTGCTGCCCTCCCTCAGCAGTGGCACCAGGGTCATGTCACTGCAGCCACGATGCCAGCGCGCTGAATGTCAGGGTTCACGTTCACATGCCAAACAAATAAATCCCTGTGCTGGAGAACCCCTGGAGGGAAGGGATCCAGGATTCCGGGCAGGGATTGGTGCTGCCAGGAGGAGCTGCAGGGACCAGGTGGGAGCCCACATCACCCCTCCGAGTAACCTTGTGTAAATCCTCCCGTATAATTAGATGTGGTTTCCCCTTCCCTCAAATGTTGTGCTGTGTTCCCAGGGCTACCAGGCCTGCAAGAGGGGCCACATTCTGCTCTGCGATCGGAGCAACAGAGTGATGCTACATCTCTAACTTCCCTTTGCTATTTAATGCAGAAACTCCTCTGAAAATAATCAAAATAGAGGTGAGAGGCCTCCTGGCTAACATAGTTGTTTGGCTTTGCAGTGGTTCAAGGCGTAGCTGCAGTTTTTAGGGAGACTTGCTTGTCTAAACTGCTCAAAGGAACCTCTGAGCACCAAGAAACTAAAACTACGGCCAGCCAGAGCCAGTGAGCGCCTGAGCGTGGCCGCTGGCAACCTCAGACTTGGCTTTTGTTGGTCTTGCTGTTGCCGATGGTGTTTTGGCATCGTTTTTGTAGATGTGCTTGGCTAGAGCAGGTGAAACCTGTCGCCTCGATGCCTCCCGCAGGAGGCTGAGTCTTTTCCCACTGAATACAACTTGCGCAACGTCTGATAGATTAATATCCCTCACTGGAAGAGTCTGGGTTGCAAAACATCCCTTCCTCCTTGTTGCAAAGGAAGGTTTCCCCCCAAAACAGCAGAACAGAGCAGAAGGGGAAAGATAACTGGTGTTGGGGCAGCAGCGGAGCTTTCTCAACGCTGTTGTCTCATTCCACTAGCAGCAGATGAGCCCTTTAGTGTAGGGCACTGTCCCAAGAATGACTCCTGCAGCCTTTGTTAGGATTTGGGAACATGCAGGTCAGCTAGACCTGCAAACAGCAGCCCGGACTTCAAAGAGCCGCGAAGGCAAAGGAGGTGCTTGCTGCCTACTGGAGGGGGTGCATGTGCCAACCCGTCTCCCGGTCTCGTTTCAGCACGCCAACGAGGACGTGGAGAGGATGCTGTTAGGAAACAAGTGCGACATGGAAGATAAACGAGTTGTCCCTAAAGCAAAAGGAGAACAGGTGAGCGTTGGACAAGACCTCGCTTGTCAAAGCGAGCGAGTTGGTGCCAGGACTATCCTCCAGATAGTCCACAGTGGGATAGGCCAGACAGCTGGATTTGTTGATGGTTGGTAAGTCTAGGGAGTGTTTCCTCAGCAGCTGCACTGTGAACAACTGCCACAAATGGAAGGAGTTTGGCTGCAGTGTCTGCTTTCTTTGGTAGCTAAAATTTTGTAGATATCCCCTTATTAAATTGCTCAACATGGGACAGGTTTGTATGCTACTTATCTTCCCGTGTCCAGGCATCGACTTGTAATTTAACACACTTTTATTGCTGTCCCTTCATTATTAAGCTCTGAATCTTCTGTTGTGACAGCTTGCCTGACTTCATCTCCTCTTTACTCCCCTAGAAGAATATTATATTCTCATAAATTCTGCTACTTCCCAAGTTGCAGCTTGGCAGCTGCAGCTGTTTGCTGGTACCAGTTTAGTAGCTCTGCAGTAATGCTAACCTTGTGCTTTTTTCTTCTTTTTTTTGTTTAGATTGCTAGGGAGCATGGTATTAGGTTTTTCGAAACTAGTGCAAAAGCAAATATAAACATTGAGAAGGCATTCCTCACATTAGCAGAAGACATTCTTCGAAAGGTAAGTGCTTGCAGGTTCTGTCTGGGTGAGCATTTAAAAAATAACCTAAAGCTTCAGCCGCTCTTGAATTCACAATTTACCTGACTTGTTGCAGCTTCTTATTTTGCCACCTTCAGATCAACAAGTTCTTGAAGGAGGAGTTTTGGGTGGTCGAAGCTTCAGATGCTTGTTGGATGCTTTGGTATTGCAGAGGTCATCCCCAGAGGGGTGATGCACATCAGAGCGCCAAGGAATCTACACGAGTTGTTTTTTCGTGAGCTTGGAGCTGCCTTGGAGCTGCACTGCTCCAGGCAGGAGCTCTCCTTCCCCTCCTGCTGCACACAGGGAGCTGCAACATTTGCAGCTTCTTGCCCAGGATGGCTGCAGTCGCATCCTGGGAATGCCAGAGGCAGGGAGTCCCGTCTTTCCTCTTTTCCGGCAGTGTGGGAGGTGGCTCACAGGACTTCCTCGAATTTCTCTAGTGGCCATAAAGTCTCCTTGTGTAAAATAGTTTTAAAATTTGCAGTGGTGCAGAATCTGTAGGTTCCTCCCTGAGCTGTTCTGTAGGTTGCACTGGAAATGTTTTAAAACGAGCCCTTCATTTCTGACCTGCCTCATTCCACCGTGTAGTTGCTGAACCCTGTCCTGACCCTTTCCTCAGCTGAAGGAATCCTCTGCCCTTCTCCCTCCTCCACTCGATCTTGCTGGTTTAGGAGTCCTGCCTCCAGTGCTCCCTGCTGACACTCCGTGTCCTCGTAAAGCTCTAGGTCTCCGTGAGGATGGTTTGGATGCAGGGGACAGATGGAGCAGGGGACAGATGACCCTCCCTACCCCGTTTCTAATGCTCAGCTCGTTCAGCCCCAGTGTCCCTGGGTGCTCCAGAATAACTCGCTCTGTGGGTGCTCCTGCCCAGGCAGACACTTCCCCTTCATCCCTGTCTTTGCTCCCTGACTGCACCAGTGCTTTATGGAAAGTTTAGTGTGAGCTCAAGGCCACATCTTGCACCCCTTTTAAATACAGATCTGCTCACAGCTCCTTGTTTGCGGTTGTCATCTTGACTTGCCGCTTAATGACTTCTTCACGGGCTTAGCGGGAGAAATTAAATTAATTAGATGAAAAGGGATGAGAATCGATGGCCTGCCAGCTCTCAGGCAATCCTTTGGATTCACATTTTTACTTTGGGCCTCCCCCTGCTCACAAGGAGAGAGAGGTGTAACTTTTGCCTGGTTGTCATAAAGGGGATAAGAAAAGGAATAAGGTGTGAAGCCGCCCGAGTCTCGTGAACGTCTATATGGGTACCTGAGCAGCTGCAAATAGCCGTGAGCAGCTGCTCCAAACCACTCGACTTCCATTTTCCCTTGGGTCNCACATTTTTCCTTCGGCCTCCCCCTGCTCGCATGAAGGAGAGAGAGGTGTAACTTTTGCCTGGTTGTCATAAAGGGGATAAGAAAAGGAATAAGGTGTGAAGCCGCCCGAGTCTCGTGAACGTCTATATGGGTACCTGAGCAGCTGCAAATAGCCGTGAGCAGCTGCTCCAAACCACTCGACTTCCATTTTCCCTTGGGTCTGACCAAGTTTTCGTCCCGTGACGCAGAGCAGCCTCTTCGTGCGCAGCCGCACGCTGCTGGCCATGCTGGCTGCGAGGAAGACGCTTCCGAGCTGCCCCTCATCACCCATTAATGACCCTGGGGCTCTTCTGTAAGGTCCCTGGCTCACATAATTCCACGACGTGTTGTGCACCGTGGGTTGCCGCCCCAGCCAAGCGCGAGCGTCGCCTCCGGAGCCGCGTCTGGGACCAGTTCTGCTTGCTGTGGGGTGGGCCGAGGTCCAAAGTTTGTTCCGGATCCCAGTTGTTGATTTTAGAACAAAACAAGGACCCCACGGATGGGCTTTGCCCACTTTTCCCTCCGTTTTTATCGCTGCATTCGCCTTGTTTATGCCTGGGCCCGTTGGGCGATGTCTCTGTAACCCACAGCCTCTTCGGCACTGAATACTGAGCTCTGTTGCCGAACGTTGCACGAATTACCTAACTTCTCCGCTTGTTTCGTTGCAGACCCCTGTAAAAGAGCCCAACAGCGAAAATGTAGATATCAGCAGTGGCGGTGGGGTGACGGGCTGGAAGAGCAAGTGCTGCTGAACCTCTCCTCTATCACCAAGCGCCATCCACCGCCCCTTTTTTCTCGCTGCAAAACAAACCACTCTGCCCGTTTTTAACCTTAAACCAATGTTTTGTTCCTCATTTTAACAAGCTGCTGTCTCCCCTTGTCTTTCTGTTTAGGACAGCTTGCGTATACTATAATTTTCTCAACAACATGTATAGGAAAAATCATGTCCGTGACTTCATTTTTTTTTTTTTTTTTTTTGATGTTCCCGCTCAACTTACCACTACGTTTTGGTTGTATTATAGTCCCGTTCTTCCTGACATTAAAACATATAGCAATCATATTCAACTCTATTCTGCAAATTGTATAAGAATAAAAGTTAGAATTAACAATTTATTTTGTACACCAGTGGAATTTTCTGTCCTGGATCATGTGCTCGAGTCCCCATCTTCTCTAGCCGCATCAGCAAAAGAGCCAGGAAAAAAACACTCATTTTCGCCTTGAGTCTGTGAAAGGGGTTTATTTTGTCCTGTGCCTTATGTGGAAAGGAACTTTTGGTTTTCATTGCTGTTATTTTCTCCCCC
>VWPW01007450.1:0-15195 GCA_013389825.1 Crypturellus undulatus
GGGCCCTGCTGGGAGCTCCAGTCTGGTCACCCGAGGGACCTCCTGCAGGTTACAGACACGCAGCAACCAAGGGTGCCCCAGAGCTGAGGGCTGCCCCTTCGCCACTGAGGTGAGCAGGGGAAGGAGAAGGAAGAGCGAGGAGAGTGTTCCCAAATCAGCCCCGTCTCCTTAAGCCACCGTAGGCTGCTCGGGAGCACCAAGCTGCTCCCAGCGCCCTGGCGGCTCAAGAAGAGGCCACCTTCCACAGAGACACTCTGCAGGCAGCAACGCGCTGCACGGCAGCAGACACTGCTGCTCTTGGAGGCACACGGAGAGCACACATGGCGGCCGGAGGCCTCGCTGCAGGGCCACCGAGTCTGCGCGGGTGAGCTCGGCTCTGCTCGAGCAAGGAATCTTCAGCCGTATACAGTAGATTTTCTTTAATGGACACATTACTTTAAACTAAGCCTCCACCATCTGTTCCACTCCCTAATTATCAATACAAAAACAAACGTCTACTCACAATTACACTAGTAACAAGTAAAGATGCCAGCAATTAGGATGCACGAACATACTCTCTGCGGCGCAGAGTACCCATCTGCGGCGCGATTCTCCTGCTCCAGACAGAGCCGGGCGGGAGGACGCGCTGCCTGGCCGGGCTCGTGGGGCTGCCTGCACCTTCCTCTTCAGAGCATGCAGGATGTGCCGCAGGCTGACACGGAGGCGACGTCCACAGTGGGTAAGTGGCATCTTGCAGCAGCAAGCGGCGAGCCTCAAACCACGGGGGAGAAGGACGATCTGGGAGCACAAATACTGAGGGGCCAGGGCTGAGCAGAGCAGCACGAGATAAAACAGCACGGAGCTTTTTGTTTCCTATCAGCTGATGCCATCTTGTTGACAGCTCTTCCCAACAGGGTGCAAGATTCTTCCCAGGAAAACCCTCGTGCAGTGCTGGGAAGCAGAGCTAAGCTCGTCTCTTGAAACCCCCTCCCCAAGCTGCAGGCTGAAGGCAGGTCCGCTGTATGTGCAGACCCACGGCTGGCCTGCAGGAGCAGGCAGGGAGAGCGAAGACATGTTCCCAGTCTGGAAAGGGGCAAACAGCCCCTAATCTCACATCCACATTATAGATGTGGATGAGGGAGAGGGGAGAGAGGTAACAACAAATTTTCTGCACAAGGAGGCTGGGAGAAAGCATCCATCACTGCTGCCTTTCCCAAGATGCGGCTCAGCGACGCAGCCCCTCGCCCAAGGCAGCAGCAGCTCTCACTGCTACGAGGCCACGACGGCAGGAACGCGCCTCAGGCCCACACTAAGAGACACACTGAGCCCCTGAGCAGTCCCTGTCCCTTCCAAAGGCAGACGGCTCCAAGGCTTTATTTTCCACAAGCAAAGCAGCACATTTCCCCCTGCGTTTTATGCTCACAAACAGCTGATTTCTCCCCCCACCGCCCTGTTTCTCTCCAGAGAGTTGCAGCAAAAACAGCTCACGGCAGCTACGCAGCTCGGGAAACTTCACTCCAACTTTGGCAGCACTATAAGGAAGAGGGAACAATGCAAAAATAAACGCCAAGAGGCTCTATTATTTAGCACCAGCCCTTGCAGCATCAGCTGAAATCACGTCCCAGCTCTGCCGTCCTGCAGCTGTTGTGACTGCAAGAGTTTGCACCACGGCCTCCAGCCCCAGGCCCGACACGCTCCCTCCCTCCTTAGAAGCGCAAGGACGCAGAACCTCTTATCGCAGCTGCAAAAAGCCGTAGGGGTCTCCAGGGATGCAGCTCTGTGAGGTTTCGCTCCATGCTGGGCTCCGCGCTGCTTGGGAATGAGCAAAGCAGGGCTAAAGCACCCGTGCAGCTCTGCGACAAGCACGGACAAAGCCAGCAAGGCAGCGCGCAGCCACCTCCAAGAAAGCCTTTGATTCTGGAGAATTCTCCACCGGGTTTTCCTTCCTAATTGGAAGGGAGGGCAGGCCGGCCTAAGTGCCACAGCCCGGGCACTTTGCTCACCGTGCCATCCCTCAAAGGCCTCCCGCGAGCGCCAGACGTTTTAATTACGGTGCTGGAGAGGCGGGCGGGCTGGGAGGGCAGGATCGCCCTCTCCATAAGCACCGCTCATCTTGATAGTTTCCCGAGAGCGCCGGCTTCCGAAAGAGCCGCTTACAGTATCGAGACACTTTCAATCAAAAATATTACAGCAACAACTAATTACGTCCCATCATTCCCATGGCTCTTTGCCTTTAATGGTGCATTTTGCCGCTACAGAATTACAGGGAAGCAGCTCGGGAAGTGCATAACGAGCTATCCCCATCAATCTCCCGTGGATTCGTTAGGAAGGATTAGCCGCAGAATAACAAACCAAGCGGGCGTGCGGGGAACGCGATAGAAACAAAACGCCGCTCGGGATGGGGTGCATTTGCTCAGCAGCCCTGTAGCAATGTGGTGAATCCGTCGTTGCCCGTTGTGGGACTGGGCACACCAGGGAGGCAGAGCCACCACTATCAGGCAAAAAAAATGTCCTATTTTTCACCCTTCTTAGACAAAAAAAATGCCCAAAATATGGACATGGGGTGTCCAAAATACGCATCCGGGTTTCTACGCACAGGCATGTTCATGCACACCCACCAAATCAGGAAAATGAAGACAAAAAACCCACCCTGCACCAAGCCCTGTGCCTGACACAGCCTTTCAAATAACAGGAAACTGCGGAAGCCAAGTTGCCGGCGCGGAGCATTGTGAGCAAGCGGCGCGTTCCCGGCGCGGGGAGCGGGGCGCTCCCACGAGGGCCGAGTATTTTTAACAAAAACCTCGCAAAAAAAGCGCCAGTGGCTGCGTGCACGAGCGAGCACCGGCCGCCTCACAACAGCACTGCTTTTCTAGCGATCGTTTTTCCAACTGTGACTTTGTATTTATTTTTTTATTTTTCCTCCCCTGTGGAGGTAGAGGTGGGAGGGGGGAAAGCTCTTTTTAATGCCTTTTTTTTCCTAAAAATGTAGGAGCTGGACAAGGCAAACTTAGCTGCTCTCGGGATGCAGTTGCACCATTTAATACATACACAAAAGGCAACAAGCAGCCAAGGTCCAGCGGGTGCCGGAGGATGATGAGGGTGCACAGGGTGCAGCTGGCAGAGGGGACAGGGCCATCCGGACAAGAGGGCACGCACACCAGGACTCGCTTGCCACACTCCGAAGGGAGACGACCAGCTCAGCCGGAGTAATGCCACCTGTTTATCCAAATGCTACTGGGATGAGATGCAGGGAATCACAGGGACAAGTTGCCTGCAAAAGAACTATGGGGAGCAGGGAGGAAGGTAGCAGGAGGGAAAGGAACGGAGAGAAAAAGTGAGAGAACTGCAGAGACAGAAGGAAACCGATAGAAAATTGCCAAAGAATAGCATGCATCACAAGGGATAAAGAGGACCAAATCAACTGCAGAGAGAAAGGAGGAGAGATGGGGCTTACAATTCCTTGGTTTCCAAATTAAAAGCCCACTTCAAACCCCCAGGAACGAGCTCTAGCCTGAGCTCAAGGAGATGCATGCTGCAGGGAGTGGCTTCAGGACGACACGTGGGCCCGGCTGCATCACCCTGTGCAACAGGGCCTGTTCGCTCGCACATCAGAGTTGCCACAGCAAACATCAACGCGCTACAGAGTGGCCTCTCAGCCAGCCCACGGCGGTGCCCGGACTACGTTACATCCCAGCAACCTTCCAGCACCATCGAAACCACGGGAGCTGCGTCAGGCTTCGGTGAGACCGGCTGCCTGGCAGGAGAGCGCTTTGGAGAACAATGTCGCCACGCGCTTGAATCCTCCTCTCCACTTGCACGAGACTGGGTTGCCAACAGACGTCACTCAGCTCCGCAGCCTGCCCCAGAACTCGCCATATGTCCCGCTTGGCAGCTCCTCGGTGCATCCTCCAGAAGGCTCCGAGCAGGAGCTCCGGCACCCGGCGACGGGCACCAGCCTGCCAGCAAACTCTGCTGCTCCAGCTTGGAGCAGCAGGGCACGCGTGCCCTCACCTCAGCAGGGACCTCTGCCCATGCCACCGCTTAGGAGAGTCTCCTCAAGCTCGAGCTTAGGGTCAAACCTCTTCATCAGCTGCACTGTTTCCAGCAGGAACCAACTCCAAGGTGGGCCCAGCTGGAGGCCAGTAGCCCAAGGGTGCTCCACGCGCTCGAGGTGGCTTTGGCACGAGCTCAGTTCAGCCACCTCGGCCGCTATCACTAGATGTCACAGGGGGAGACTAGAGTCCCACCAGCAAAGCAGGCAACGGAGACCAACTACCCCGACTCACCACACACCTGAGTCGGACCCCGATGTCTTAAGGGAGACAAGGACAAATCAAGTGTTTGGGAGAACTTGCTCCACAAAACGGCTTTCCTGGCCTCCCAGAGGGAACGGGTCAAACTGTTGCTTTTCTCTGGTATTAGATGACAAACTACCAACCTGCTGCAGCCTGACAGCACCATGTAGCTACGGGCCAAAAAGGGGCATTACCACCAACAAACCATTCGAAAATGGAGCCTTTCGCTTCCCATCTTCTCCCTGGTCAAGTTCGATTCAACGTTTTCCAAAAACTTAGACATGAATCACAGGGTGCGACATCAACCGCAAAGGGTTTGTAGTTTTTGCTATCCAAACGCTGCGTAGCAGCTTCGGATGTTCATGATGCGCTTCAGGCAATCTGTACGGAGGCAGGGGAGCCCATTCCAGAACTCTGCTCCTGGGAAGGTGGGGATCACCCACATTGTGGTGGCCCTTCAAGGCCACAGCCACATCTTGTCTCATTACTGACAGGTTCTCCAAGAGAAAACAAGTGAGGACAAAGTCCAGGATGTCAAAGACAGGGGTTGCCAAAACCGAACGAGTTAGCAGAACTGGGATCTTAATCATCTTGGATTTTTTGGGATACAATAGCCTATAAACAGAGAGTTAGTTAGCAAATCGGGAGGACGTGGCAGCCAGAGCATCCTCGATTACTTGTTGGGATAAATTAGGGGGACGAGCTGCCGTCACGCGCGGGACTGCCAAGGGGTTTCCCTGGAAGCGGCTCGGCCGGAGTGGAGCGGCTCCTATTCGTGTTCCTAAGCATTTCGGCCGCGACGCGCCCGGCTGCGGGGACGACCTCCGCAGCCACGAGCAGACACGCGACGTTGCAAGAGGTGCAGTAAATTCTGCTAAGCAAACACCCCGGAGTTGTCCTCCCTTCTCCTGCGGCTCCCCTTCCTGCACGTTTATTTTGCCTCCTTCCAGGATAGCACCGCCTATGAGGAAAGCTCTAAAAATCAAAACATTTATCCTGCATTTCCCTACAAGCAGTTATTTCTTTAGAGCAGCAAGATGAGTCACCGCCTTGGACTGTATCCTCCAGCAAAGCTTCACGCTCGCTACAAAATCATGCCTCTCATGCAGCCCTAAATCTAAAATGCCAGCCGCACTGTCAGAGACTCCTTACGACAAGAGATGCACCTGGGATAGTCCAGCTCCTATTTACTAGATCTTATTTTCAAATGTCAAAGGGATTCTGCGTGAGCTCCCAACATGACAGGCTGCTCCAACAGCAGCCAAGAGCCGTTTATTGACTTGGGGGGTTAAAAACTGAGCCCTTTCCACCCACGTACACCTCGCCCGAGCTCACTGACACAATGAAGTCCTTGGCAGCCATCGAAACTTCGGAAAAAGCCAGCCGATACCGTCCCCACCAGCTCCGCAGCTCCTGCTCGCGGGGCCCACGGGCTCCTGCTCCCTCGCTCGGGGCGGGTGCTTGGGCTTTGCTTTCCCAGCAGCACCGGGAACGGCGCCGGCTCCACACTGCCTTTTTTCCAAGGCTCCACACTGCCTTTTTTCCAAGGCAGCCTCCGCCGCGTACCCGATGTCCTCAAGCCTCCAGAAAAGCTGCCCAGCTATTTCCATGCTTAAACAAGCACCGAACAACAGGAGGGAAATCCAAGCCCCCGTGCGGGGCCGTGCCCTGACCACCCCCTGCTCCCGCACACGCAGCCCCCCGAGAGCCCGAGGGGAATCTGGGAAGACGAGAGCAGAAGCAGGCAGCGACAGGCTGCTCGCGGCAGCAGGGATGAGAAATGTCCAAGCTGCAAGGCAAGGAAACCGTGCCGAGCTCCCATGCGGCAGCCCAGCCGTGCAGCTTCTTGCTTTATTCCACGTGTTTTATTTAATGCCACTTGAAGGAGCACGGATGCTGCCACGCGATGCCAGGACAGGGTACGCCTTCTCCCGCGGCGGCACCTCCCAAACCAAACCCGTGCAGTTTGGGTATGCACTGAGGCTGCCGACGCCGATGAATATTCACAGTCCCACCTTGTCCTGCTCCCGTTTTCACTGCACCTGGGTGCTCGGCACCTTGCGTGAGCTCCTGGCTCCATCCAGCACCCCGCTCCAGCTTAATTTCAGAGTAGCAGAATGGCCGGAGCAGATACCCCACATGCAGCCCTGTGCACTCCGGGCGGGCTGGCAGGAGATCCGCATGGTGCCCGGTCTGCTACGCACCCCAAGCCGGGAAAAGTCTTTCCGGAAGGAGGCACCAGGAAAGTCACCTGGGTCTGCCCGTGCACGGGGGCATCCCATGCTGCGCCAGCTCCGCTTCCTTCCCACCCGCCCAGGATAAGCAGCAGCCAAGACCCTTATGAGAACGTCAGGGAGGAGGAGAAGGAGGACGGTGCAAGGCGCTGCCGTGCTCCATGATGAACTTCCCCGCGAGCTCCTCTCCCCAGCACCTCTTCTGCTGATGGCCTGACCCATCCTCCCTGATTGTTGTTGCTTCACTGAAATAAATCACTTCAAGTGCACATTGTGCTCGGGGTCTCATTACCGTTCATCATCGTCTGCACAATGGAGCTGTCACATCCTTACGGATGCTGTCACCTGGCAACACAGAAGAGGCTGGAGGACAGGCAGGGAGGGGGAAAAGCGGTGGTAGCAGCTCCCTGGGACAGGTATGGTAGCCCCAGCCCATCTCTGGGCACCGTTTGGGCCCTGGGATACGATGTTGAGCTCACCGGACCCCTCGCTACCTCACAGCTCATGTCAGATACACACGGGAGAACAAGACAAGCGTCAGGAAGCCTCTGAGAAACATGTGCAAGTTGGCAGAAGGATGGAACTGTTGGACACCAGCGTCCCAAAGATGAAAACACTGAGCAAGGAGACTCGGCATGACAGTGGACAGCAGGAGCACCTCAATGGCCAAGCTGGCCTCCTCTTGATTGGATCCCTCATCTCGAGGGGTCCCCTTCAAGAGGGGCAGCCAAAACGCTCCCTTCTCTCCCTCTCTGAAGGGCACCAGCACCCCCACGACTGAAGCAGCGATGTCGATGCAGGAGCACAGGGAGAGCGCACCGGTTACCAAACCCTTTCCAGCTCTGCATCCACCACGCCAGGCTCAACCCTTCGTTACAGAAATGCCTTTTAAAAGCCATTAGGTTGCTCCAGACTAATCTGAACCAGAATGCCACCATTATACTTCAAAGAGTAAATTAAAACCTCGGTGCCAAAGCCACGCGGCGGCTGCCGCGGGGATAACGCCGCCGCCGCATTGTTCGCCCGTCAAGCCGCTATCAAAAGCCATACGCTTAAAAGCGAGACAGGGAACAATTAAACTCGCTGCTAATCTCGGGGCGTCCGCATCAAGCGCCAGGCTGTGGCTCCTGCAAGCGCGAGCAGCAGCATCTTCCAGATGGGCAGCGGGCACGCGGCGAATGGCTGCTGACCGGCACGAGCTGCTCACGGGCTCCTGGCCAGGAGCCTCTGTGCTGCCCCGTGGACACAGCTGGCACGTGCTGGGACCTGCTCAGGCGGTACGCGAGCTACTCACACCCTTGAGTGGAGGGCTGAGACTGCACGTGCTTCCCACAAGGTCGGCAGACGTGTTCAGCCCTCCGTCTCAGCCATCCCTACGGAGGGAAGGAGGAACCACTACAACACCCTGCACCAAAACCACTGGAAGGAGACGCCGTGGATATTTTACAGATGCAGATCAAGAAGGCATTGCTTCAGATGGACTTCAGGAACCAGTAATTTTCCATTCCTGCCTTGCTCACAAATAGACATCATCAGTATTAGGACCCGCAAGGACCCTGGAGTCCACACGCCAGCAGCCGCTCACGGGTGACCCAGGCTGAGCCAAGGGATGCACAAAGCCTCCCTCCAAACCAAGTCTGCCGTGAGGAGGAGCAGCAGCTTAGACTGAGCATCAAGGCCTGCAGGGCCACGGTCACCCAGCTACAGGCACAATAGGAGCATTCACGAGGCCTTTCTTGTGCGGGCCCGCACGAACCCAGTAAGCAGGCGACTGCAGAAAGAGGAATCGGTACAAGCCAACCACGGGTGAAAGCCTGAGCTCGCCCACAGCGAGAGGAGCTTTCTGTGAAGTTGAGCAGAAGCAGCGTTTTGGACCCACCAGGACCTTTTGCAGGGCTACAATCACTTGCCGGGGGGCATGGAAACCAAGCGACTTGTCACCACTTACCCAAAAAACAACATAATTATCCAACATGAAAGAACGGAGGATCCTGGTGAGCTTTAAGAGTGAAGCTTTCACATCGCGGAGGGTGAGTGTTGGGGTCAGCTTGGTGCCCGAGAGGAACCACTGAACACAGAGTGCAGGGGCTGCGACACTGAGGGGTGTCACGAGGATTCCCGGCTCCTCAGGGCACTCCTGCCCTGCTCCTCCTGTCTCCTACCCTGAGGCTCTGGGAGGACTCAGGACTCCAGGACACCACCTTCCCCAGCCCCTCTGCCTCCTGCGCCACCTCCACAGTCCCCGGGTCACCCCACCAAAGGCCCCTGCAGCTCCATGAGGATTAACAGCCCCGTGGGGGAGCCGCGAGGACGCAGGGGCTCGGGCTCTCCCGCCGTGCGGATTCATGGTGCAGCCCCAGCGCCCTCCCTCGCGGGGGCTCCAGCCTTGCCTGCGGGGCTGTGGCGGGACGAGCCCCCGGGGACTGAGTTCGTCCACCACGGCCAGGAGGGATCCGCAGGGAAACCCGATCCCTGGAAACGCCGGGCGCCAGCACCCCCGCGCAGAGCCCTCGCACACGTGTTGGCGCGCGGCGGGGGGAAACCGCAGCTCCCAAAGAACACGGGCGCACAAACAAAAGAGCACAAGCTATTAATCTGGGGGAACCAAAGGAAATGAAATCATTATGTCTGCAGCTACAACATCCAGAAGAACAAATTTCCTGCCTGGATAATAAATGGATTCTTTTGTTTCATGTTGGCCCCAAGCACGTGACCGCCTTGGCCTATTCTTCATCCAACACATCTTGCTGCCTAAGTGCCCCGAACGGCTGGAATTTCAGCTGCTAAAAATATATGCGTAATTATAATAATATATTACAATAATAACAACAAAAAAATCCAGATCTGCAAGCGCTTCAGCGCTTTTCCTCTTAAATAACCCCTGAAGGTTTTCCAGAGCCCAAGCAAGGAAACAGAGACGCCAACATGGCAACCGTGGCCGAAACAAAATCTTTGCAGAAAGACTCGGGCATCAGAATGACCATCCTGAGTTAACACAGGCAATAAATAACCTGGCCAGGTGGATAAACAACTGCGTGCGCCACTTTAAATAATGATGCCACAAAACCACCCCGCAGGTACCTGCCGGGCTTGCAAACAAGCCCAGGCCCCCCCCGGGGTTCCCCGGCAGGTCCGCGCCAGTGCCCAGCCCCTCATCGTGGCATCAGGCCGCATCAGGTGGGCGGCTCTTTTGGCCCAGCTCCCCAGCCTCGCACCACTGTTTTTGCAGGCGCAGAGAGGAGTTTACAAAAACCCACGTTTTGAACCCAAGCGCAGCGGCACCTCACTGCAAAATGCCCGAATTTTTTCACCAATTAAAAAATCCTCCGCAAAGGGAAACAATCCCAAACCAGGTGGGGATTTGGTTTATTTGGGTTTGTTTTTTTAAAAAAAACACACTCGAGGAGGTGGAAGTTTTGACCGAGCGCAATGCTTTACTCTAATGGTCCAAGCTCTCCTAGATGCCTCCCAGGAGGGCATCAACCCACTGTGAGCTCCAAAGCAGCGCCCGAATACCCAGAGCTGCCTCCCCCTCTTCCCAAATCCAGGACTAAATGCTCCAGAGGAAACAGCATGCGATCCATGAACACCCAAACCTGCTGGAGACACCAAACCCCCGGGCAGGTCCCCACGTGGCCAAGTCCGGAGAGAGGAGGTTCCCTTCACAAGGGACAGGCTCAGTTGTCACCCCCAAGGCAAAAGAGCCCAGCTGAAACACCAAGATTTTCCTGGGAGGCTGGAATTTTGTTTCCCATCCTCCAAAACATTAGTCTAGCAGCAAATTTTGAATGATACCAGCAAAAACAGCTACGCGTTGAAAGGCGGCTTATCAGCCTGCTGCCCTGTCACAGCCTTTTGGAGTCAATGTTTTATTCTCTTTCTCCATCACCCAGAACATTGCAGCCAAGGCAAAGCCCATCCTTTGAACTTCAAATGCAGAGAGAACAAAACTTTATTTTGAGACACAGCTTATAAGCCTTCTTTGTATCTTAACACAAGCAAAAATCCAATTTCTTCTGCCTTTGTAGGTCATCTTTAAATTGGATTATATTTTGGGGAGCGTGCACAGCGTCCAAGCATCACTGTGGTCACATTCCTCAATGTTGCTATTTTTCAAGAGGGGGGCTGGGAGAGTCAATGGAAATTAAATATTTACACACCCACGTACACTAATCCCAGCTAGATCCAAGGGTGGGAAGCTTATTTAAAAAAAAATCCTTAATTACTTTAGCAGTTTTCAAAGGAATAATCCAGCGATTAGCCGCAACGCCTTACCTAAGCAAACACGCGTTTGCTAAAGAGGAATAATCTCGTCGGGCGCCCACACTTGAGGCGGGGGCTGGAGGAATCCCTTTGGAGGCTTCCCGTGCCACACAACGGCCTCCAGAGAGCCGAGGCTGAGCCGACACGAAGGAAGCGACCGCACGGATAGAGGGAAAAATCGCTCTTCGTTCCATGGCAAGACAACATGGTGGAGCCTGGGCGCAGGCACTGCTCCACAAAGGCACTCAGTGGTCACTCGGTGGGAGCCCTTGGAGACCCTCTCAACAGGACGAGTCAGCACCATTTCCCCATGTCGTTTTGGCAATGTGGGACATAGCCAGGAATCGAGACACCAAGAAGTCCAGCCAAGTTAACCCCTGTGCTTCACCACGCTCTTCTCACCATGCAAAGGATGCACCAGGAGAGAGAGGAGGCCACAGCCACACCTTGCAGGGACAGTCCAGGGCGTCGCTCACGGTAAGGCACCAAGACAGCCCAGACCAGGGAAGGGTCTACAGAGACGTCCGAGATCCTCCCACCCCAGCCAAGCCAGCAGCAACATGCTAAGCATCAAGTGCCTCTAGGTTACTCAAGGAGAGGGTCAAAAAAAGTCTTCAGGATAGGGAAAAGTTGGCCTATAAAATGCTAGATCAGATCATTTGGAAAAAGAAAAAGCTCTGCTCCCTCCGCTTAAGTGAACTATTAAAAGTGGAAAGCGTTAGTTTGGGTAATAAAGAGCAAGACCCGAGGACCAGGCAGGGAATTCAGATTCACAGCTTGCATCAACTTCGCTCACGGCAAAACTTCACCCATTTCCTAAGTTGCTCACCAACTGCATGAAACGTGCTTTATTTCTGCTGCTTTCCAACTCTCCTCCCTTAATAAAACGGTCTTCCTCGCCTGCGTGGGCATCGCATTATAAGCGTTTGCACTTTGATTCATCCCAGACATAAGGGAGCTTTCAAGGTAACCTATTAGGTGCACTTACTGTGCCTCAAAACATCACGGTTTCCACCAAAACATGGCAAAACTGTAAATAAATAGATAACTAAAGCGTCTCATGGCAAACTACCTCCAAAACCTATGAGGTTTGGGATTCGAAGCGTCACACACGTAAACGACAAGGTCACAGGCCAGCCCCGAGCCCCGCGTTGTCCAGCACTGCTGGCACCTGAGTCTTGGCAAGTGACCCCAAGCACAAGTCTGTTGAGCCCTGTCGGCTCCCAAACCAGCCCCAAAAACACCTCAACCCTCAGACGAGCTGAAGGACACATGGGAAGCCCCCAAGAATCACTCACTTCCTTCTCACCCCAGCCAGGAGCAGCACTCTCCACCAGCACCACGAACCACCTCCAAACCACTTGGGTCCCAGCACCAGCTCGCCCAGGTGCCATCCATAGGGACCTTCCCAGATGGTCCCCATTTCCACCAGCCTGTCCCTGCAGGGCCTTCCCGAGGTGCGCAGTGATGGTCAAATGCGGCAGGAGAGGACAACCCGCTCCGGGATGCAGCAGGAGACGGTGCCAAGGCAGCGGCACGCCAGGCGCACACACCGCGCGAGGCAGCGGGAGCAAGGAGGTCTCGGGCTCCTCGGAAACGTGGTACTAAATACTTTTGGCAATACACCGAGCTATTTCTGTAAGCCTCAAAAAGCTGAATTTTTATCCGCTTCAAGCACATTTGTTTCAAATTAAAAGCACAGCTGACGCCTCATGGAGCTCTCTGAAAATATCCCACTCCGGTCCTGCTCGCATGCCACGTTTCTAGCACATCCTCCACTGCATCTCATCACTCCCAGCACTTAGAAAATTAAAGGCCTGGCCTCCACGTTGCCTCATCTCTGCTCGCTCCAGGAAGATGTCCCGGGGGACAGATGACCAAGTGGGGCACATTTAGGCACCCTCACAGGTTTAGGAGTCCCAGCTCTTGTTTTGGAGGGCTCAGGAGGCCATGCTCCCACTGGGCTTCTCCAGGACACAGAGCTGAAATGGCTTTGGATGGGATTTAACAGAGGAAGAAAAACATGCGTAGGACACGCGAGACACTCGCTGCACTAAATCCCAACCATTTGGCATGGGAACAACAAGCCAAGCAGGAGCTGCCCCATGGGACCAGCCCAAGCCTCCCGGCCCCTTTCTTGCTGTAGCTCCCAAGTTCAGCGCTCCCTTTACCACCATTCCACCTGGTTCCTTGTTTTCCAGGGGAAAAATGTAATTCACGCCCGTTCGGCTCTTCCCCAGTGATTTAACGTCTTTTGAGCAAAAAACCAATTATCCCCGTATCAACAGGGCCCTAGCGAGGATGATAATGAGGCAGTTCAGAGCCCGCAGCTAAGCGCTTGCAGAGAGCGGCTTAAGCAAGCGGAGGCCTCCAGTAATCAAAGGCCTGTCCCTTGCGTCCAACTGTGGGGGGGGGGGGCGGAAAGAGAGAGGAAAGCTCCGGAAAACGTCAATCACACCCATTCCCTTCTCCGTGCACTTCCTCGGCCATGGGTCTCTTCCTGAAGGCATCTCAGACGCTTCGCTGCTCCATGTCATGGAGCTGGCAGTGGGGCTTTGACTAGGCAAAACCCCCAGGTGTCTCCAAAATCTAACAAAGGAGCCCCAAATCCATCATCATAATCACAGACACCACATTTTTCCCCTCCTTCTGCAAAGTCCTTGAGAAGAAGCCACCTGCCCCAGGCAGACACAACAGCAGGGGAGCACGAGCAGGGTCCAGGCGTTCCCGGAGCGGTGCCGGAGACGGGACATGGGCAGATGGGGAGCGCCCGGATCAGGTCCCTTCCTGTCGGCCTCCGACCCGCCGGCGCCTTCGCCGGGCGGGAGCCCTTTCCCCCTGGAGCTCCCTCCGCAGCGATTCCACACCGCGGGCCTCCCAGCAGGGCCTCTATTAGAGGCGGGCGAGCGCACGTATATTTTAATAATAATTAGGCCGCCCCAGGTTGCAGGTTTTCGCAGGCAAAACTATAATTATTTAGAAACAATCAAGTTTAAATGCCAAGGAGTCTTAATGGAGCTGAGCTAATTAACCAATTTCGACTGAATAACTGATTAGGGAAAGCAAAAAGAGGGGAGAAAAAAAAAGAAAAATCGATGATCATAGACAAAACGTTTTCTTTGAACAGGTTGTTTTCTCTCAGCAATTCTCCCTTGCATAAAGGGAGCCCAACGATCCCTGCTAACCAAATATTATTGTAATTAAATATTCAATAGAAAGGCTCTTCAGTTATTCAAAGGATGGCTAACACTTGTTTATAATTGGGGTTGGGATTGGGTGTTTTCGATAGTTTGAGCAGCTTTTTCTTCCCCGCTTGGCCGCAAGGCTCCCGCTGCCGAGTCGCACCCCCGTGCACGGATCCGGCCTCCGGCGCAGGGCAGGGGGACTCCTCGGCCTCCACAGCCGAGGCAGCAGGCACGGCCCGCAGCGGGCTCGAGCGCGGCCGGGTGCCGGTGCCGAGGGCTCCCGCGCAGAAACCTCGGGATTTCTCGCATCCGGGAAGAGGCCGCTGCGAACCGCGAGCTCCGGCTTCGGCGGCGCGAGCTCGGCAGCTCCAGCGAGCGCGCAAGGTCAACCCGAAAGGCTGGGGAAGAGCCCTCCCTGGCCGCCCCGTCGTGTGCCCGGGCTCGGCGCTGTCCCGGCCGGGCTGCCCGCGCCGCACGCGGCTCTGCCCGCAGGAGCCCGCGGCAGGAGCGCTCCGAGAGCCGCCGTGTCCCGCCCGCGGCGCCGGGAGCGGCTGCTACCCCAGAGCAGCCTCCGTTCGGGCAAACCCTCCCGTCCCCAGCGCACGGAGCCCTTCCCGACGCGGCGGGATCGGATCCACGTGGGCTCCGGCGCCCAGGGCCTGCAGCTTCAGGCACGGGCATCAACTACCCCGCAGGGGCAGCTTCCCCATCCAGGCCACGGACACCTGCAGCCCCCCAGCTGCCTCCGCAGCGCGCGCGGAGCGGGGATGGTGGCGCGAGCCTCCCCGGGAGCCCCCGCTCGCTCAGGCAGCGTCCCTGGGAAACACCCGTCCCGACCCCGCGCGGGCTCCCGTCCCTGCCGCTCCCCCGACTCCTCTGCCGTCTCACCCACTCCTTGGGAAAACTTATCCCGTTTCGCTCTCCCGCTCCGCTCTCTCGAGGGGGCCGGGCGCGCTTGGGCAAGCGCCTCCCGAAGGCGCCGCAAAGCACCGGCGATCGTAGCTGCCTCCTCGCCTTTTTCCACCCGAGTTTTTCCCCTTTTCCCTTCCCCAGCTGCTCCCCAAGCGCCTCTTCCCGCCCCGCTCGCTCGGGGACGGCGAGGGCACCTGGGGCGGCCCCGCGCCCGCCGCGCCGCCGTTTCGCCGCGTCTCGAGCCCAGCGTTACCTTCGAGGGCGGCCGCGGCGAGGCAGAGCAGCGGCAGCAGCAGCACCGGGAGCGCAGCCATGGCCGCGCCGCGC
>VWPW01007450.1:15606-58770 GCA_013389825.1 Crypturellus undulatus
GGCGCTCGGGCGCCCCCCAGCGGCCGCCGCTGCTTCCCGCCGCCGCGCGCCGCGCTGGGGGTGCCGGGGGGGCTCCCTGCACCCGCCAGGCGGGAAACGGCGGGAAACAGCCACGATTCCAAAAAATAATGTAACCCATACAGATATTTATATACACTTACATTGTAATGTACATAAAATAATATATAATTTTATATAAATATATATATTTTTTATACACATGTATATGAAAGATGCTTCTCGTGCTCCGAATGCAAAAGCTCTGTCAAAACGCAGCTCTCCTCCATGGATAATGATCCAGAGGGAGAAAATCTGCTTTGGGAAACGCGCCCCTGCGCTGGCCCTCCCCGTGGCCAACAGCCCTGGGGCGGCCGTGCGGGCCTCACGTGCCCATGGCAGCGCGTGGGGCACACGCTGTGAGGCACCCTGGCACGGCGCGATGGGCCGGTGTGGAGCGGTTCTGTGCTATGGAGCACCAGGCCATGTCCAGCCACCCGTCCGCGCATCTGTGTCGTGCCCAGGTGCTGCCCGGTGCCGCGCTGCAATGCAGGCACAGCAGGAAAGATCTCCAGATGCTGCTGCTCCAAAGCTGCAAGTCACCCCAAGCTTATGTGTAAAAAATTAAAGCACAACTAACAAAAATAGGCTATTTTTGAGCCTTGCGCTAGCCCTGCTGCTGCTCCATTTCCTCCTGTCCAGGTGGGAGCGAGATGAGTTTAGTTTCTGCTCCTCCCAGCTGTCCCCAACGGCACCGTTTGCTTTCCGGGGTGTTTCCACGCTGGTGGGAAGGGACAACCCGGCCGGGCAGGCTGGCCAGCCCTCAGCAAGGCGTGGGCACACGGGGCTGGTGGGGACAAAGATCGGGCACCTGCGGCCGCGGCCGCTTCCTCCTCGGGCCGCACGCGCGTGAGCGACGCTGCCGCCTGGCCCGGGCTCCCCACAGCGTCACCCGCATGGGCAACGTCTGGAGCTGCTGCGTCGCCTCGGTGAGGAGGTAACAACACACAGACACATTTTGTATATTTATATTTATTTATTTGCAGGAGGGAGGGTGAGCGTTGGGGCAAGCGTCGCTCTCTGCTTGACAACGCGTTCCCCCAGTTCGTGTATGCGCAGCCCAGAGCTTCTGCTTCGCCAAGCGCGGCTACGGGGAACACGTCCCCGGGCAGGCCCTTAGCTGCTCCTACAGCCCTCAATACGCTAAGGGACGCACAGGGCTGCAGCACTGTGATGGGAACACAACATCCTCCTAATTCTAAGAGCCGTTCCTCAGAGCTGGGCCTAGCCCTGACTGGACCCTCCAACCATGGAGCGGAGCCCAAAAGCAGGAGTCAGCTCCATGCGGAGCCCTGGGATCCTGTTACCAGCAGATGCCCGGGGCCCGTGGCACGCTCGCTCGCTGCAGGGGCTGGCACGGCCACGCACAGGTGGCCCTGTGGTGCCGGGAGTGCCGGGCTCCTGGTCACATGTGTTTCCTGACGGGCCGTGCGGGTGCCAGGGCTGAGGCTCTGTCCTGGAGCAGGAACTGCTGTCCCTGCACCGGCAGTGCCCGGCCGTGGACACGCTCCCAGCGCACGGGGACGTCCCTGCAGCGGCACGGCGAGCAGGGACCATGCCCGCTGCGCAGTGGGGCCCAGCGGCCACGCCAGCAGCAGCTCCAACTTCCTGGCATGCGGGGAATCCTCGGGCATTGCATTACAGCCATGTGTCCTTGGCTCATCCCTGTACAGTTGGAAAGCACTGTAACGGGAGATGCTTCATTGAAAGAGCCGCTGTGCCAGAGCGCAGCTCTGCGGAAAGGCTTCCCTCCCGGGGGCCCCGCACCACCCATGCTCCGAACCCCGTCCCAGGAGCGGGACAAGAGACAAGGGGAGCGCAGAGGCCGCGCTGCTCCGCTCGCAGCATTGCAGAACCAGCGCCACGCAAGCGCGCAGCCCGGGGATGTTCCTAGGCACTGCTGCGATACAAATAAATAACGGCGATAATAATACCGCGGGGGGTGCTTGCCAGCACGCCCTGTCACCCGAGCCCGCGCCGGGGCAAAGAGCACTGCGGCAGCCGCCCAAGCGCTGCGAGCGATCCGAATCCGCTGACATTTGGTGGGCGGGAGGGCAGCGCGGGGGCTCTCGCGCCCTTGCCCCCTCTTGTCACCCTCCTGCCCTGCCCTGCTTGCGTGCAAGGAGCACGTGTGAGAGCAGCGGGGAGAGAAAGTCACAGCACTTCCAGTAACAGTGGGGACAAGTGGGACATCTTTCAGTTACAAAACACTTCTGTCAAAAAAAGTGGTCCCAGTTAGAGTCAAAAGTGTGTTTCTGCGAGCTAAGGGTCGCGCTCTCCCTACAGGTTGTGCTGCTGCTGCAGAAAGGAAGGGGACAAGAGATCCGATGAGCTGAGTAAGTCCCTGCTGCTCTACCTCAGTGGGGTCCGTGAGCCCCAAGGGAAGCGCGCGGAGGGGATGCAGCAGGAATGACCCGCGTCGCCTCCCCGGCTCTGAAACCTCCAGCGGGCTCATAAATAGCCTGAATGGTGAAAAAGTTCATGGACGCATCTGGTTCAGAAACGATGCTGGAGCAAGCAGGCAAGGCAGGAGAGCACTGCTGGGTTAACACCCCGTGCGCGGCGCCGCCTCCGGCTCTCCGGCTCGGCAGGAGCCCGCCAGGATCGAGCCCATCTCGTTTCCCATGGAAAAGCCGAACACAAGCACTGTCCTTGCAACCGTCTCAATGACACGAATAACGTGCCGCAGAGCTGAGGGGGACAAATGCTAAATCCCTGGCTAAGAACAATGCTAATGAAAGCACAGAAGTGAAAATTCATTACCTGAGCCTGCTCAGGAGCGGTCCTGAGGGACGCTCTCCAGCTTTCTGCGCTGCTTGGGCCCAGCTCCGATACCTAGGCCGATATGCTGGCGCTGACTGTGCTTTATTCCCATTTATTGCTCCACTTCCTTATCAGAACAGCTTTCTCCTTCTCGGAATAAAGCACTGTGCATCCTGCCAGGCCTGCAGCGCTGTGTCATAACGCTAATATTTGCTCGTGTTTCCAACAGCTCGCGTGGAGGTGGCACCAGCAACAGGAGGAGACGGCGAGCCCAGCCCCACAGGTGAGACCTTGGCCTCTCCTGCAGGGAAGCCCTTCCTGGCTGCAGCTCGGGATGCCCCGGCATCCTGCCAGTTGCTGAGAGGTTGGAGATACCCATTGGGTATCTCTATGTCAACCCAAGGTGGTGCGTGGGGCGGACGCTTTGGGGTGCTCCTTCTGCTGTCGCGGTCCGGTCTCTTAGGGCTTCCGAGGACAGGCACGTGAGCCGAGATGGGCTCTTGGGGCACAGAGCAGGTGGAGGCTCCCGCCTAGTGAGCAGCACATGCCAGCGCTGCCGTGAAGTGGGCAGGAGCAATGTGATGTCCCGGGAGCGCGGGAAGGCCAAGTGTCTGAGAAGGGATCTGTCGAGAGAGCCAGGCTGCTCTCCCTCCTATTCTTGCTCCAAGTAGATAGAGCATGATTTTTTTTTTTCCCTTTTACTTCTTCACTCTTGTCTCTCAAAACATTTGGGACCGTATATCCTGCACCAGACGGATTTTGCACTGTGCAGGGTGCCCAGCTTGTGTGGCAGTTTTATAAAAAGTGGTTGAGGACAAAGCACGTTGCATGACTGGTGCCTAATCCAGGTTACTGAGCCCCCTTCGCCACTGCTCCCTAAACTGACCACAGGGTATCCAAAGCCTGAGATTGTCCCTGGAAAAGCCGGAGGAGCTGTTTTGAGCGCTGCTTTCGGGGTGCTTTGGAGAGGACACAACCCTTGCAGGGCCAATGGCAGCTGGGAGAGCTTGCTGGCCTCCACATGAGGTCACGGGGAGGGAGATCCGTCACCCTGGCCTCTGTCCCCGGCACGGCCTTCAAAGGATGAGCTATTTGGGGATTATAAAAGGATTAATGCCTTAATGACTGCGCCGAGCCCGGCCAGCAGCCCTCTCCCTGCCTCGAAAGGCCAGCGAGGACAAGCGAGCCAAGCGGCACGCTGAAGGTCAACCGAGCTGTGCTGCGGCGGACAAGAGCGCGCGGCCCTCCGGCACGGAGCCGGGACACTCGTGACACTGCTCCACGTGCCGCCCGCTGCAGCCAGGAGCTCCCTGTCGCCTCGGCCACGATGAGGCCGTGCCACCACGTGTTCCACCGGCCCCATGAGCCCACTCGGGCGCCCCTCTGCACTGAGCGCTCCTCGCAGGACTGCCATGGCCACCGCCGCGCTTCCCGGGCAGGAGGATCAAATACAAGGGTTTATAGTTCTGTGGAAAGTTCCGCCACCCTCTTAAATCACAGTGCGCAGCTGCTGACACAGCAGATGCGGCGCAGGGGCTGCCACGGCGGAGCAATCCGGGGCCGGCACGGGAGCGGCCTCAGTGCCCGGCAGCTCGCTCGGAAGAGGGAAGGGAGGCCAGAAGAGCAGATTAAAGCTCATCAGGTCATCAGGGCGCAACTGTAACGCGGGACATGACGCAAGTCTCAGAGCATCGGGGCTGACTCGTCATCGAGGAAGAGGCTGGCAGCTGGAGTTCGGTGGTTGTAAATGCAAAGGGACAGATACAGGGGAAAACAAAACACACAGAATAGACCAAAAGTCCAAATTCACACGCGCGTGCTCACAAGAATGCCTTCTAAATGGGTTCGGTGCTACAGAGCGGTTGTGGTTTCGCTGGGTGCCGCAGGGAGAGGTGCTGGCAAGGAAAGGGTGGCGGCGGCGCTGGGGCTGCGGCGTGAGGCGACAGGTGAGGAGGGCAGCGTGAAAGGCCAGCGGGCAGATGGCGAGAGCGCCCCGGAGAAAGTCACCGCGGCCGTAAATCTCGGGGCGCTGAGCCGGAGACAGGCACGGCCCAGGTGGCTGCGAGTGGCTGCGCCCGCCGGGCATCTGTTGCGGCCCGGGCGGGAAGGCCACGTTGGGCAGCGCCCGCGAGAAGGGCTCGTGTCCCCCCCTAAAAAGCCACCCCGCGCTGGCCCGCGGCGGTCCCCCAGCACAGTGGCCACTCCGGGACTGCCGGAGAGCCCACAGGTGCTGCTGGTCCCCTGGGACCCCCGCGCTGGCAGCGCTCGCGCAGGCCCGGGGCCAGCGATAAAATTAGCCAAGCGCCTCGTGCTGGCAGCGCTCGCTGCGAGCGGCTCCTGCAGCCGGCCCCGGCCCCCAGCGAGGGCTGGGGGAGCCCCGGCCAGCCCCATTGCACCTCGCCCCACTGCTGCCCCCCAACAGAGGCTGCTCGGACCCCTTGTTGGCGTTGGTGGCTGCGCCATGTGGGCCCTGCTCCCGCCGTGCTGCCCCAGCATCTCTGGGCTTTCCGCGCGGGAGAGAAATCCTTTTAAGGGTTGCTGCGAGCCCCAGGACTGTCGCGGCCCCCCCGGCTGTGCCGCCCAGGGGGGATTTGAGCGTGGACAAGTGTGCGGAGCCGAAAGGGCAGCGGCCAGGGGAGGGAGGGAGGGAGAGGGGGGAGCACGAACATGAAACGGGACCTCGGCCGCTGCCGCGCGGCTCCTTCCTGCAGGCCGGGAAAGGGATCCCGGGGGCGCTTTCCTCTCGTCACCTCTGCATTAGGGTAGGCTTTGGCAGCGCCCCGATGGTGCAGCTGGCGGGTGCGCGCCGCGGCTCGGCGGCAGCCCCCTTGCCTCTCGCAGGGCCGGCAGCGCACGCAGCGGCTCGCGGCCGCCGCAGCAGCAGCAGCCCCGCGCGACGCCCATGGGGACCGTGGAGTTGAAGAGCGACCCTGGCGCGCTCACCATCAACCTGCTGCTCATCGTGCACCCCGAGCGCGCAGCGGGCAAGCCGCACACGCACCGTGACAGGCCGCCCGAAAGCAGCACCACAGCCCCACGCACAGGTAAACCCTCTGGGGCCGCGGTGATGGGGACGGCGGTGCAAGACGGTCGGGGCTTTGCCCCCCGCTCCCCTCTGGGTGTTTCTGTCCCGGGTCTCGTGCTGCGGAAGCCTCGGATTTCAGCCTTCCGTGCGCAAACGCCGCTCGGCTTCGCGGCTCTGAGCCCGGCTCCTTGAACATGCGCCTGGCTCAGGAGCGGGTCAGCACCATGGGGCTGCAGTCTCTGGGCACTTGCTTCACAGCGAGCGCAGCAGCAGAGCCCCGCAGAAAACGGGGATAAACCCATGTGGCGCAGAGTGAGCCTCGGCTTTGCCTTCGCTGAGCCATTTATAGCCACAGGCAGCCGGGAGAGCGTCCCCCCGGCCACACTGCTCTCCCTTCGAGACCTTCCCAAAAGCTTGGAGCTGGAAGGAAACAAGGAATGTTTCTGGATGGGAAAAGCTCATCCTTGCAGCAGGTGCAGGCGAGGCAGGGCTGGCTGCCCCGAGTGGGGCATCCCGCAGCCTCTAACCCATGCGCAAGCCCTGGGGAAGCTGCGGAGGCTGCAGGGAGTGCCCTGGCTCTCCTCCTGGGACCTCACACCACCAGCTGCAGCAGGAAAGGTGGATCGCGAAGCCATCCCGCTGGGATGGAGCAGGGGAAGGATTGAGGTGGCCTGCAGCCACCACCGTCACCGCTTTGGTCCCTGTGGAGCAGACTGGACCCCAATGCTCTGAGGGTCTGGGTGTCGTTGAGGCAGGGCTGTGCCCGGTAAAATGCAGCTTGCAGAGAAGGAGCACGGCAGGAGGGACCTAACGTGCCCTCCGCAGCAGTTCTAGGGGTGGTTTGTTTGCTCCTTAGTCGTAGGGCAATTCCCGCCCCGAGCTGCGTTTCCTCCTCAGGCCTCCACCGCCTCAGAAGGAGCGGCCCACAGTCCTGTGTGTGTGTGTGTGTTACAGGTGTGCAGGAGGATGGAAATGGAAACAACAGAGCTCAGCTGCCAAAGGGGAGAGAGCGCAACGGTACGTGGCCTCAGAGCCATCGCGCAGCTTACGGAGGGTCTGCTGTGTCAGGAAGCGCGTGGCTTTTCTGCCCCTCTGTGCACTGGTGCTGTACTCATCCCTGCCCCTCCACTGTGCAATTCCGGTTGCACACAAGGAAAGAGGCAGCTGCTGGTGCTGAGCATCCCCCTCGGCCGTTCATGGGGAATGACGGCTCCCAGGGAAGGAAGCTGGGCCGGCACGCTCGCCGCTCGCTCTGCTAAGTGCAGTGCAATGTCTGGTAGGAGACAAAGAGGCCCGAAGCCGGTGCATTAGGATAAGCACGTCAGATAGGGCCAGTAGGCCCAAGCAGCTGATTCCAATTTCCCTGCAGCGGCGCTCAGCTTCCCCGGCACCAGCCACACAAGTCGGGCCATGACCTGTGCGCTGCTGGGCAGGTCCCCGCTCCGTGCCCTTCCGAGAGCAGTGGCAGCCCCAGAAAGCTCCCAGAGCGAGCGAGCGTTGGCAGCAAAATGCAACTTACTCTTAACCAGTCTGATGGTGGCAGACAGCAAATAACAAATTCCTAATCCTGTGAGGCAGAGAAATACCCAGCTCTGCAGCCTCCGGCACCCTCAGGAGGGGCTGGGGCTCTGCTGCAGAGCCGGAGCTGGAGCATCCATTAGGAGCACAGGACAGGACCAACAAGCTCCCGTGCAGGACTAACAGTGGCACCATGAGGATTTAGTGCCTGGCTGTGTACGGGAGGCTTTTCTTGCAGCTCTGCCTAAGGCACTGCTTAAATCCCTTTGAGGATGGCTAAGCAATCCTGATGTCAAAAGCCCAGGCAGCGCCCTCGATCCTCCACCACCACAGGGGTTAATAAATTCACCTTTAATCAGCCGCGTTAGCATCTTGATGAAGCCTCTGACGCCGCCGAGCAGCTGGTGCTGCTGCAATATTTACAAACTGTATTACATAAGCGGGCCGTGCGCCGCGCTGCCGTCACCGGGCCGCTGCCCCATGCTGTGCAGCGACACCTCAGCACTCGCAGGCCTCATCCTCCCCACAGTCGGGGCCGTATCTGGCCTTCGGGTTGCACTGCAAGGAGGAGACTCCTCGCACCGATCCCTTGCAGCTGGCAGCCGCCTCGGGCTCGTCCATCACCCTCCACACGCCCCGAGACACTGACGTGTTTTTTCTCATCCAAGCAGGCCAGCAAGTCCCCCGGGAACCCAGCAAGCCAACGCAAGCCCTTACTTCCTACTCCAATGAAGGTGAGTGGCTTCTCAGGGCTTTTCAGGGCCCAGTGGTCCTGGAGCACTCACTTGTGCACCGCCACCCTGAGCATGAGGACACCACAGAGGTGTCACCCAAACAGCAAGCTTCTGAGCCTGGGCATGGCAGCACCTTCTGCACCTGCTCCTCCGCTGCTGTCTGGATTGGGAACAGTAAAAAAAAATGTTACGAAAACATCAGCAACCATTTTGTGCCATTAGTTTTTAAAGCAGACAGATGTAGTGCTTAGAAAAATGTCTGCGGGCTTACTTGTAGGATTTATCAAATGTCTTTTAAGCTTACGAGAAAAAAACGCATTCCTTGCTGTTAAATCTGTGGGTTTTTTTTTTTTTTTTTTGAAATGAGACATTTTAATTCGTAAGAGAAAAAAATAGAGAAAGTGGAAGTCAGCAAGAAACCCCACAAAAACTTAAAGATAAAATTAATCTTGGAAAATGACAACAGGCATCCTTGAGAACAAAAGTGTTGAGAAAATCATCCTAGAGCCTCCAAGGAACACCTAGCTTTGCCTCCAAATTAACTAGCCAGCTCTAATCCTAACACCCTGATGGCTGCAAGAACCCAAGAACTGGAGCCAGGCTCCAGGATTTAGAGGGGTTTTACAGTTTGTAGAGTTTTTCTTGCATTCTGCTGCCAGGATGAAATGGTGTCAAGCTTTTGTGCCTAATCACGAGAGACACAAAACTTCTTTTAAAGTTAAATCCTGAGCAATAGTTATTTTTTTGATGAAAGAGCAGATTCCTACCTAATTAACTGGGTCCAAGAGCTGGGTTTTATGGAAAACCCCAAATGTCTCGAGACTCGTGATGAACCTGCAGGCGCAAACAAGTGCAGATCGATGGCAGTCCCAGGGTGCAGGAACATCTTGACCTTTGGTTTCCAGACCAACTTCTCGCAGCCTGATCCAATATGATGAGGACACAAGCGTGCCGGAGTCCTCCAGTGAAACCTGGAGGTTTAAAACAAATATTTTTAAAATAAGTGCCCGAAGATGCTGTCTCTTTTAAAAAGTTCCAGAAATTCTTGCAAGGTGCCACATGACTTTTTCTCTCCCCTTCTAATTCTCTCCCACTTTCAGAAGGAAGACCCCCACAAGGTTCCTCATGAGGTTCTCTGACACCGGGCCGTGAACAGTGCAGCCCTCAGATGAGGCCTTGTCTGCTAGATGCAACAGCCCGTTCAGAAACTCTAATATCCCAAGTTAAACCCCCTTGCGTCTTCTCCAAGTCTCCCTAATCCCCACTTCCTTACCGAGTTTCTCGTTGCTCCTTGCAGGAACACAGGTGACGGTGGAGATCCACCCCAGAGACACCACCCCGCAGCTCATCAAGAAACTCTCCTTTGGGAAAGGTAGAGCCTGACATTGCGTGCGGTCATAGCTGAGTCACGGCCAAGCACGTACCGCGGTGCTCAGGACGACCCCGTGACAAAGATGATGCCTGTAGACAGCTCCACAGACACAATGTCCTTCAGAGGACAGGCCAAGCCTTCTTCCCCTTGCAGAAGGGGCAAGGCCAAGCGGCCTGCAGGAGCTCGAGAGGCTGCTCACGAGGCCCCTACACCCGTGCATAGGTTGGCACAACCTTGCAGTCATCTAACCCGGCTCTGTTGCAGGTCTCCAGAAGGCCAGCCTGAGAGGCCAGGACAACAGAGGTGAGGTTGCTTTGCCACGGCGTGTCCCTCCTCCTCCTCCTCCTTCTGCTCCCCTGGGGCCTGGCATCTCGAAGCTCTTGGGAAGCTGCCAGCAGCCCTGGTCAGAAGCTGCCCGGAGATGGCCACATGCCCGCTTTGCCCGCCAGGCAGATGCAGCTGCACCCTGCCAAAGCAGGACCTCGAGGAGCAGCTGGTGGTGACAGCAACCCCCTTCTGAGTTGGGGCGGGAGAGTCTTCTCCAATGGCACTGGGATCACATGGGTGGTGACAGGCCTGAGGCTGCAACGTCCCTCAGAAATCCCTCCAGCTGCTGCAGGGTGCTCTGCAAAGTTATCGTCTGACCGGAGCTCAGCTCTCTCCACCTCGGTTCTTTCATGCCACGAGCACTTTGGCCTGGTGCTGAGCAGGAGTCTGGTGTCCCCAGCCTAGGGCTAGAACAGGAGAGGTCTGACTGAGAACAGGAGAGGTCTGACTGCTTGGGAATGTGGCATGTGTAGGGACCACGGGACAATGGGGAGGAGATCCAGGAGCCTTTCTACCCTCTGTACCCACTCTCCCCAACACAACCAACTTGCACGTCCAAGCACAAACAAGCAGGCACAGAAAAACCTGAATCCCAACTTCTTCCACTCAACCAGAATCAGTTATTTTTACCTGTCTCCCCTTTGCCAGGTTTCCAGAAGACCGGAGCCCCACGCCCACCAAGCGGGAAAGACCTGCACGGTAACTATTGCAGTGGCGCTGGCACAGGTGGGACAACGTGGGGCAGCCCCACCAGGGAAGCCGTCAGCCCTACAAGCAGACCTTGCTCTGCTCCAGCCCCAGACCAAAGCGTGTTGCCGAGCGATTTAATTTCCATCATCGCAAGCACATTCCACTTCCCAATCCTCTTGTTTGCCTGGGGGGCAGGAGAGGATGGTTTGGGGAACTTCACACTTACTCTAGATGTTCTCCAGGCTCTCCCCTTCCGAGGAAGGCTAATCTGCAAGTGGGCACGACACACATTTTCTGAGGAAGCGTGTAAGAGTGCCCGAGTTATGGTGAACCCGCATCGGCGGGGAGCCTTAGCAGCTCTAACCTGACAAAGACTAAAACTGACAACCAGTTTTAAAATCCATCCAGTTCCCAAAAGGCAAAAAGTAATTTTCGAAGCGGGATAGAGTAGGAACCTTTAAACGCATAGATCTGCTTTATCTCTCCTTAGGTCAGCGCAATATCCCTTTTTGGCGAAAACCGAGCTAAACAAGCGAGCATGTTACAGGGCCACGCGTTCGCCCCACGTTTTGGCAGGCAGCACCTCCCCAGCGCAGGGCAGGACAGGACAGCAGGTGCTGGTCACCTGCATCCTAAAGGGCAGGCTCCAGCAGCGCCAGGACACGGCCGCGCGGAGCCGAGGGCGCTCGCGCCAGCCAGGCTCGCAGCTCCCCTAATCCCTCCCTGGGGCAGGGGTTTCCGAGAAGAGCGAGGCTCGGATTAGCAGCGCGTGCAGGGGCTGCCAAGGCGCAGGGGGAAGGCGCTAGGACGGGGACATGTCCCCTTCTCCCCCGTACCCATTGCTAAGCAAGCAGCAGCCCTACGAGCACCATCCACCCGCCCTTCTAGCTCTCCGGAGTCGCACAGCACCATTTTTGTTTGATGAGCTCTTTTAAATCCTTGTTTCCTGAGAAATAACCACTCTACAGCTACCTTGAAAAACGCCTTTGGTGCTAAGTGGCTTTGGCAGGGCATGGCAGGGGGAGAGAGCTGTAGAGCTCAATTCTTGCTAGCTTGGAAGGAACAGGAGCGTTGAGCAGCGTGCAGGCCAGGGAAGACATCCAGCTGATCCATCTGTGCACCGAGCTGCAGCCAGAAGACACCTACACGATATAGTCTGGGATTTTTAGTCTGGATCATACGAGCTAGGCAGGATGGGCCCTGTTTTGCACACACCTGGCAAGGAAATCCTAGGGGTGCTCCTGTGTCCCCTGCTTCCTAGCCCCACTGGGCTGAGGGACAACAGTGCTGGAGGTCAGACAGGAGGCAGGACACTGTGTTTCATCCCCTTGTTGCAGTGCTCAGCCAGGAAAAGTTCCCCTCGAGACAATAAATAACTTGTTTCTTCGCAGCATATCCATGGGACAAATCCTCTCTGAAATCCATGCCCGTAGACCTGCAGCAATTTGAGAAACTGGATGCCTACGCGCTAAAAGTAAGTGGTGCTTTTGCCTCTGTCCTGCTCCTAGTGCTCACTCCGCTGAGGCCGTTCCTCGAGACCTTGCTACAAGCACTAACATCAGCTCAATCTGAGCTACGGGCCAAGTGCCTCAAAGTCCACAGCAAAAACAAACAAAAAATTTCTGCACATACATCAGCAAGAGAGGTCCCACCCAGGAGGAAAACTAAGACCCAAAATATTTCTTGCCTGAAGTGTGGAATTACAGCTTTGTATTTCTATTATTAGTGAAGCTCAAGTGCTGGCCGGGGTCCTCCTTGTGGTAGCGGGAGGAGGGCAGATCCACCGCACCGTTTCCTCACAGCAATCTTGCAACTCTTCCTCCATACAAACAGGTTAACGTCAAGAACAGCGTGGAGGACCTCGTTACAGCCCTGCTTAAACAAGCCCGGACAGATCTGGAGAAAGTCCGGGCCATTTGGATGTGGATATGCCACCACATAGGTAGGTTGGGACCTTGGGCTGGCAGATCCTCGCTGTAGATAATGTTATTGCTGTTGCTGTCGTTGCGTGACGGCTGCTGTTTACTCCATGTCGTGTGGGAAGGGTCACACAAGGACACGCAGTGGGCGGAAGGAGGGCTGTACACACGTACATCCAGAAATACATTCAGAGGTTATTTACCATCACCGTTTCCATTCTCCTGCCTCTAGCGCTTCCACGTCCCACCAGGTTTGTCCGTGCAGGATTCCCTTCCATGCGATAAGCCTGTGACTCCTGCTCAAGTTCGTCAGTGGTGCTACCATATAATTTACTATCATCTAAACAGCCGGAGCATAAAACCTGGTGGCCAAGCCCCAGGGCTTGGCTGACACGTTTGGAGCTGTGCAGCATCTCCAGAAGTTTCATTGCCATCACTGTCCTGAATCCGCACATGCCCCATGCGGCATTGCCGGAGCAGCCTGCATCCTGCTGCCTCGCTCCGGGAGGATTTTCCTGCCCTCTCAGGCTAGGCCTCCCTGGGGTGACCAGATTGGCAGAGTGATGACTTTTTTGCTTCGCAAAGGCCCAAGTGTGTTTTCCCCATTAATTCTAGGGGGAAGAGCACAGCTCTTCTTGCCTCTCGCGCAGTCCCTCCATCCCTGCCCCAGCCCCTCTCCTGTGCCCTTGCTCCATACACCCTGCCCGGCCACCTGCCTCTTGGCCCATCACCATCCACACGCAATTGGGCAAGGACGGATGCGGCAGATATTTTCCTAGCCACAGGGCACAGACAGAAGCCGGGCACGGCTCAACACAAGCCAATTTACAACGCATGTAACCATAAGACATGTTCAAATCATTTAAATTACAATAACTACCCCAAGATGTGGGCAATGCTGGATCTGCTGAGATGAGAGCAGCTTTGGTGCAGTGCAGATCACTGCCTGCACAGGTCAGACATCAGAAAGCAGAAGAGCGATTTTTGGAAGCACTGCCCTAATCTCACTCCCACTGAGATCAGGAGGAGTTTTGCCAGCAACGGCACCATTAGCGCCGTGAGGTCAGGCCCAGGCAGCCTCAGTCCTGCCCTTAAATTTGCACTCTGCTGATTTTACTGCATTTCACAAAACCGAGAATTTGACTCATCTCCGTACCACACACTGTTTAGCTGCTGATCATTCAGACTGTCTTCATGTTAACTCCTTTCTGGCTGTGACTATCCAGGCCAACAAAATTTATACATATACATATATGTGTGTATATACATATATAAATATATGTATAAAATGAAAATAAAAAGATGGGAGATGAAATAGCCCTAAGTCACCAGAGTCATCCTCAATATGGAAGACATCTCCTGAGAAAAAGGGATAAATCAGGCATAAAACAAATAGTAGAGTCTTGCCTTAGAGCTAAGGCTCTTCCATTCATGAAGCGGGATTAACAGCCTATACTATCTTGAGAGTCAGTTTCTGGGATCTAAGGCTCCCCAGAGAACCCCTAGATCTGCATTCCGAGCCCAGGCCCTGGCTTGATCGGAACAAACCTGGAATCCACCCACCTTTTCCAGTTCTCTGGATGTCCCTGCTATTCTAGCATGTTTTAATCTCCCCACAATATTTGTTTTTACACCTTCTGAGTTCCTATTTCGCGTCCTTGCTGCATGGGCTGACCTCTATTTACACACATAGGGAACAAATACAGTGCTAGGAGTTTAAATGTGCTCGAAGAAATGAGATGTGCCTTAAAGAGCTCTGAAGTTATAACCTCAGTCCTAGTTTGGACCTCATTTCAACCGAGACAGCTGCTGGGCATCTTCTGCCGCCCCTTTGAGCTCCGTCCTGATTCACAACTACCTCGCTGCAGCAACAGCACTAGAAGAAACACTCACATTTTTGCCTATCTTATCCCAGCTAGCATTAAAAAAAGGAGCCATGAGTGCACAAGCACCTAGCTCAAGCTCTGCCAGCAAAAGCTGCAGGTCTCAAACCTGCCTCTCCCTCTACCCCACGAGCCAGCCCTGAGGCTTGTGCTTAGCAGAGCCTGGTAGATAAGAGCAGCAGTCGCAGCACGGCATCAAAGCACAAGTGCAGCATCTTCCCAGCTTCTTCCCTCCTCCACAGCATGAGGGGAAGGGCGAATAGGCTGAGACAGCATTCCTTGTCAGAAAAAAATACGCTCATATTTTAAGAGAGAGGTTACAGACGCAACCAAGGTTGCTAAGTATTGAGTTAACCTTCCCAGACCAGTTTCTCAAGCTGTGTTTGAAGGCTCCCTGCTGCGCTGCTGCTTTGCATTCAATTCAAAGGGAGATTTCCTAACTTGCCCTGTATTAATGCCCTGCCTGTGCTGCGATATGACTCGCCTACAATAAACCATTTCAGGGACTTGCCAACCAAAGACTTTCCAGGTGATTTCTCGTATAAATGTCTTGTAGAGAGCGCAAAAGGCTCAAGGCAGTAGCATTAGACAGCACGTTGCTGCTGCTGCGCGTTGGCTCTGCTGCCTCGTTTTTGGCTGAGCTTTGGTCTGTGCTCCCTCCTGCAGAGTATGACGTGGTGGGCTACCACAACAAGAGCCAGCTGTCGTGCAAGGCCATAGACGTGCTGCACGCGGGGAAGAGCATTTGCGAGGGATACGCTGAGCTCTTCGAGCAAATGTGCAGGTAAATGAAGCTCCAAAACATTCAGTGCCGGGGAGAGTTAACAGTCGTGGCCATCTCTGCACCTATTCTGTCTGCCCTCGCACTGCCTAGTGTGACTTTAAGCAGGACTTGGAGCTTGAGCTTCCAAGGCAGGCTGCTAATCAGCAGCAAGTCCCACACAGGTTGATCCTGCTTCTCCTCCGCCCCAGCATAATTCACTTGGTGCCATCTGCCGAGCTTCACGTCGCATTAACGTAACAACAGACACAAACGGCACTCTTTCAGTTACAAGAGGCTCGGGTTTTCCATGGAGGGTGAAGGTGAAGAGCATGGCAAGATGCGAACAACGAGGAACGCAGCCATGCGAGAGCGGGGGGATGTCCCAGCAGGAGCTGCCCAGCTCTCCTGCACAGACCCTGCCCTTGGCCGCGTGCTCCCTCACACTCTCCTCACTGCTTTCAGGGCTCCCCATCCCCACAGCTGAGGTCTCAATATGTTGGCTTGGAAGAGCTGTGCGAAGCAGTAACCAAGGGGCCCTTCAAGTGCAGGACCAATGTTGCGTTAGCGGGCTGTCTAGAAGGAGAAGCCTGGAGCTGATGGCTGATTTGGGGGAGATTTTCCGCTATTAAACAAACAAAATTTGCAGAGAAAGGCTACATATATATTTTTACAATATGTGCCAGCTGCTGATGCGGTTAAGCACTTCCAGCCAGCACCACAACTCCTAATATCTGATCTTGCTTTCCAAAGAACAAAATAGAGAAATAGAATCATCAAGTCTGAATTTATAACTGCATCTTAGGAAACAGCAATTAGAAAAAGTGGGGGAAATTAGCATCTGTTCATTAAGGAGCATATGCTTAGTCCATGGATAAAACGTGATCTTTCCAAAGATACCTTTTACTGTCTAACAACTCTGCTCATTTTACTCTCCTTAATTCCTCAGTTCCAGGATGACTCTTCATTTTGTCATTCAGAAAAGCTCCCAGACTTCCAATCTATTATTCTCAGGAAAAAAAAAAAAAAAGAAAAATGTTTATCCCATAGACTCCCTTGCTGGAAATCTATAAGCAAAGACATTTCATTCGTGTGAGAGGATCCCCTCATTACTGCTTCCTGCACACTGATCAAGTCTTGTGCTGAGTCTAAGCCTAAATGCAGGATGCAAAGAGCTGCCTTCCTATTTAAAGGTTTAGGAGTCGGGGAAAAGGGGTCTTTTATTTTGCCTTTATTTTCTCCTAGCTCCTGTAGAGGTGACTTTAACCAACAGCCCCATTTTCCAGTCGCCAGGAGCCTCCCAAAGCTCCTGCTAAAGTCAGTGGCTGACACTGACGGAGACCTAATCGAGCTCCTGTTTTAAACAGGACACTGTCACCTCCAGCCACCGCTCCAGCAGCCAAATTCCTTCTGATTAGCTCGGAGTCCCAGCAGCAAGGAAAGGTGGGCAGTTATAATGGGCAGCAGGTCACAGAACATCAGTTTCCAAACATTAGCCCTAGCAGAAATGAACATAAACAAATTTCAGAGCAGTATTTTGGGAGCATTTGTCAAAACGTGTCCTCTCAAGTGACAACCAGGTTTCAGGAGACAGCCTGACTGAGTGAATCCAGGAGAGGAAATGCATTAATTCAGCTCGAGGCTCCCCTGCACAGACACAGGGGGAACTTGTTTACTCATAGCTGTGAAGGCAAAGCCATCATTTGCACTTGCAGCGTTTCAGCATCTTTAGCAGCCAAAGTGGCTGCAGGTGGATCTGGCCGTGGAGCTACTTATCTCCAATTACCCTGCAAGTCATCCAGCTTCCACCTCTTCCTGCTTCTTGCCCCTCCTGGGGGCAGTAAGTGCCCCTTTCCTCGCGGTCAGGGGATCATATGAGTACCCAGCGCAAGTCAAACCCTTCTGTCTCCCTCTGGAGAAGCCAGAGCTTTAGACAAAATCAAATTCAAAGCTGAAATCAAAGGGAAAAAGGTGCTGTTGAATTTTAAAGAGACTCTTGCAACAGGATCTAGGTTATTTCCCACTCCTCTAAGCAGGAGAGCAGCTCAGCATTCAATCATCCTGGTGCACTATGTGGAGCAGTTCTCCTGCAGCACATACTTAGGTCATCAGCCACCACCAGATCTCCCTCTTCAAGCATTTCTGTAGATCTTCTTTGACTGTTCTTACAAGGGTATTTTCGGGCTGGGTTTTGGTCCAATACCTTTAACAAGCTGTTATGAAGGTGCTTAACCTTTCTCCTGAGAACTTTGAGCCCATCCAAGACCAAACCACTGATGCAGCTTCACTAAGCTTCAAGTGAGAGCGAAGAGCAGGTCTTGATCCTTAATATTCTACTTGAATACGCAGCAAGGAGAATGCCTGGAGGAGCCTGGAAAGATTAGGTGCCAATCCTCAGGGAATTAGTGAGAATTTGGTGCTTAGCTCCTGCTAGATCTCTTTCAAACTCCTAGGATCAAACCTGCCTTAAAGCCCCTCGTCCGGCTCCTCATCTCAATCACACTGTGTAAATCCAAGCTCTCCCCAGTCACATCAGGGAGTTGCTCTAGATTTACTGCCCAGCTCCATCCTAGAATTTGGCTTGCCAGGAACCAAGGGCAGGCAGGGGCTGGATGGATGACCCTGCTAGCAGGCTTCTCCGTGGAATTCCTCCCAGTCTTGTCCTATTCATCTTCAATTCCAAGGCATGAGTTTAGTGAGTCTGTAGGTTAGGCCTATGTGACAACCTCCCCTTTAAAGCAGCATCTTCTCCATGGAAAATGAGGTATTCCCTAGGAACACAGCTTCCCTGCCCCTTCCTAGCCAGCATCTCAGTTATCAGCCTTAGACTCCTCGAAAGTGCCTGGCACTAACCAAGCATCTGTCCGCTGCTTCAGAGCACACTACTTATCTTCCCCATAGGCAGCGCCTTTCTTCGCACCGCATCAAACCCACATTTTGCAGATAAGTAATAAACTATGCAGAGCAAGTTTAAGATAGCTGTTCCATTTAACACACTTCTCAATGAAGCAGATAAGAAAAAATATCAGTGCCATCCTACACGGAACAATCCTCTAAGCGAAGCAAATTTAGACCAAAGCTGAAATAAGATGCCAATGTTGGAATCCAGTGCTCTCAGCTGCAGAGGGCTTATTAACATGTTGCTTGTTTAAATACTGTTTACACAGCAGCAGGCATTCACAACAGAAAATAATGAGACTTTTGTTATGCTCGGGGAAAGCGCAGGCTCACTCTTGAAGGAAGCTAAACCAGCACCTACAGTGCAGTGAGGTCTTGGGGCTTAGTTGCTGGTGTTGAATATCTGGGCCCACCATTTCAGAGAGCACTGGTGAGCACAAACACATTTTCATTTGAGAATTACATGGGCTAATTGCGGACGATGTCGAAGGGATCCCACCAAGCGACGAGATGGAGAGTGGTTCAGCACGTGTTGTTGTCTCCCTCCAGGAATCTTGAAAGGAGATGGGCCTGGAGTTTTACACTCTGGACAGCCAGCAAAAAGCCAGTGCAGATATTGGTATGAGAAGGCAGCTAAAGAAACTCTGCACAAAATACAGAGATTACCATATCAAGAATGAGTGTCCCACTTAACAGGAAGGTTTCCACAAATTAGAACACAGAATAACCTAGACATCTAGTTTATCACCAGAGCCAAGGGATAGAGTTTTCAGAAAGAATCACACTTGCATACTTAGACATCTAAAGCCCCTAGCTCCCTTGAAGCTCAGCTCCAAATTACGGACTTGGCTCCAGTAGACTACAGGATTCCAGTTCTACAGAAGTGCTGGTTTTGTTCCTCATGTCCTTCCACAGAAGTACCTTAAATGGCTTAAAATAAAAGTCTCCCACGACATCTTACTGTTTACTCTCAGCATTGCAGGAATCCAGTGCATGAAGCTTTCGGGGTACTCCAAGGGCTACGGCTACAAGATGGGGCAGACCTTTACCGGGGACTCTGACCATGCCTGGAACGCCGTCTATCTCGATGGAAGGTGGCACTTACTCGACAGCACCTGGGGAAGTGGTTCCGTGGACGATTCCTTCACCAAGTTCACCTTCAGGTAAAGGCACAGTTTCTGTGTTAACACACAAAACTACCACAAACAAAGGTGGAGGGAAAGCTGGTAGTTGAAGAACAGGCAGTGCCAAATTTTAGGCCCCACAGCAAGACGCAAAGCCCTGAGCAAGGCATCCCGGCTGCCTTCCTGGGGGATGGAGGGTGTTCCTAAAGCTTTCTAAGGCGTTGCCCCACACTTAAACAACACACCCAGCCTTTCTGCAGGAGCCCATGGTGGCGGTGGCAATGGGTAGCACAAACACTCTGGTTTTATCCAAAAAGTCATTTTTCCCCAGATATGGAAGACCAAAACTGAGGTTCCTCCTCTGTCTGGAGGGATTTTAAACAGACTCTGAGCAGACCAAAAACTCTCCAGCCTCCTCCCCTTGCAACCACCGCCATTTAGCAGCAGCACCAGCTATTTATAGTCCCTCTGCTTCCTTTAATCTCTTCCTCTTGTTGCAGGTACAATGAGTTTTATTTTCTGACCCACCCGGCTCTATTCATTAACAACCACTTCCCGGACAACAGTAACTGGCAGCTTCTTAAACCAACTCTGGCGCTGAAAGATTTCGAGAGCAACATGCTGCACAACAGTAACTTCTACATGCTGGGCCTGCTCACTGCACACCCAACAACAGGGATCATCCACACAGGTAATGGAGGGGAAGCTGCGCTTGCCCTCGGGGTAGCGCTGAGCCTGCCACGCACCAACGTCGTGTTAGTGGGTTGCAAGCACCTCACCCGGGCTCCTGGGTAGAGCAGGGTCAAGGGCTTGGGTTGGTTGCTTGCTTTTAAGCTGCAAAAAAACTGCTATGGCTCCTGGGCCAAAGGAAAACTCAACCATAACGTCAGTGTTAGTAGAGGGGAATTAGACACATCTGTGTTTGGCAATTTGAGATAGCCTGGGTTGAACAAAAGCTGCTCTTCACCTTGCAGTTATTGAAGGATGCTCACTGAAGTGGACAGTTGACAAGCTGTGACCATTCTCCTGTGAGGGAAGTGGCAATTCACTGTGACACATTAGTCTTCCAGAGGAAAACTCTCACGTATTTTCTTTCTCTCATATTTCACAGAGAATGGAAAAGCAGCCATTTCGGTGGATTCCCGTTCCTCCATGCTGTTTTCCTTTAAGCTGAGGGGAATACAGGAGCACGGTTTAATGACTTTGAAAAAACACGGAATGAAGCTGGAAATCTACCCCCAGAAGACAGGCAGTCACAAGCTGCAGATCTTTGCCAAGCCCTCCAAGGCCCTTGATGATGTCTACAACTGCGTGTTAGAGTATGTCATAGAGTGCAAGTCCGTGGACAAGAGCAGGCGCTTCCCAAAGGACCTCCACCAGCCCGTTGGACCAAGCTGGTTCTCGGAGCGGCAAGGGTTCCTGCGGCCGTCGCACCTGGACCCCATCATCCACACCAACGACGGGCGCTGTTCCCTCACCTTCACCCTGGGCAAAGACATAAGCGTCTTGGCCTCGCTGCACTCCGATAACAGCAGCCTCACGGAGGACGCAAGGAGGAGGCACATCATGCAGATCCGCCGAGGGAACCAGATCGAGCTCAAGATCCACCTCCCCCACGCAGGGGACTTCGTTCTGGAAATCTATGCCAAGAAGAAGTCGGATCCTGGCAACTATGACTATGTCTTCAACTACCTCATCTCCTGCCTGAACACAGAAGTCAAGTGGCCGGCGTTCCCACAGAGCTACAGCAAGTGGGCAGAAGACTATGAGATCGTGGAGCCGCTCTCCGGCCTGCTGCCAGCCGGTCGCAACGTGCAGTTTAAGCTCAAGATGCACGGGATCGCCAAGGTGCTCGTCCAAGCCGAGAGCACCCACCCGCTGACGCTGAGCAGAGACGGCTACTGGCAGGGCACCTGCAACACGTCTGGCTGCGCAGAGGTGTTCGTCATGGTGCACGAGAACGCCAACCACAGCTTTTACTCGCACGTGCTCAAATATGAGGTGGAGTCCCAGTAACACTCTCCCTTGTGCCATCACCCACCTGCACGAACCGACATCTTGAACGTGCCTGAAACCCACGCAGCTTCGTGACATTCTTAGCTGTCTCCATCGTATTTGTTCACTCAACAAATGCAGAGCGATTCTTGCATGGTCTTCACGAGACCGACGGTTTTCAGAAGTTCCAACACGCAAAATCACAACTGTTATGGATGGACCGTCAGTAGTTCAATAAAACACCACCCATTTTTTGTAATACCATTCAAACAAAGATGCTGAGGAAACAACCGAGTGGCTGTCTGCAAGCCATTAGCTATCAGCAGTGGTTACTAGTTTCCGAATTATGGACCACAAGAAAAGTCTTATTATGGCTACTGCAAGAAGAATCCAACTAGTTAGGCAGCAGAATGAAGAAAACACCCTGTATTTTTGGGCAGCAATGTAGGACGTGAGGAATTTAAGAATATTTAAATTGTGTTTCTGTTTATCTTTAGTCTAGTTGCAAAATACATCCTAGAAGAGAGAAATGCTAGGAAGAAGACACAATGCAAAGTTTTCTTGTGCACTTAATTGTCTTACAAATTTAAGTGATATTGCAAAATGACTTTTTATTCTGAATCTTAATCCAATAAACAAAATTTTTACCTTTTTATATTAGTGTATTTGAATTGTAAACACTATTCCTGCAATATTAATACTATGATCGTATCTCAAGCATAGAGGTGCTAAAGCACAGAGTTTCCAAAACGAAAACTACCAACGGAGAATAAAGTTCTCAAAAAAAAAAAATCAGTCCTTAATCCAATTCATCTGTGCAAGACTGGAATTAATGAACCTGTATTAATGAACCTAAGGAGTTTCGTGGAATAGCAGGCTGAGTGACATCATTTTCATGGAGAAAGTTCTTTTTGGTGCCCTAGCCTTGGAAAAACATACACACCTGAGGCAGAGGTGGGCTTCTAGTGTGAACCTCACCTGTGTTACAAGCCATAAAAACAAGCAACATTTTCATACAAGATCCAGATGTCCGTAAACGCTACCCCAAGGGATATTCTGCTTGCACTTGAATTTAAAATAAATCTGTTATGCTTTTGCATGATGTTTCATTGATCAAATGATACAACTGCATCTTCAGGACATGTTTTCCCTGCACCAGCCTGTGGTCTCTCCTAGGTTGCCCGCCCTACCCTAGAATCCAATTTTTAAGGAAGTTTGCAGTTGTGCAAGGAAGCCAGAGCCATATCCAAGGGGCAGAGCTCTCAGAATGGATGCAGGCTACTGAGGACACAGGTAAAAGCAATAAAAATATTTTTTAAAAGTAAAAATAGCCCAGCACACTCCATTCCCTGGACAGCAATGCGTGCTGAGCAGCACAGATGTGGATACCAGAGGCAGCTTGGGGTATTTTGCTTGCCTGGGACCTTGACAGTGAGAACGAATCTCCTCCGCAAGCACAGACAGCCCTCATTTATTTTAAGGAATTATTTTTTTTCTCTGGATCTCCTTTTCAGATCAAGGAGGACAGAGATCCGGGACAGCTCCCTGCTTACAGGCCAAGTCGTCCCAGCCACACACTTCACTCCGTGCAACAGGGAGGGAGAGGGGGCAGCAGAACCAAAGAGAAGTTCCTCCGTGGAACAGGGTTACGGATACGGGTTAGCCGCTCACTCATAGGCACACAGGGGCGACTAGACGAGCAGCCAGATCTCCAGCTCTCCCTTGCACCGAGTCTCCAATGTTGGATGCTCGTTTGGCCACACTGGTGTCCCATGTCTTCAGAGCTGCAACCACAGTGACAGGCACCTCCAACAGTGAGCCCAGACCCCCATGGTCCCACGGTCACTGGGCCCCATTCTGGTGGGCAGCCATGACAAAGCCTCTCCACGCCAGAAGGCAACACTGGAATGATTCATCCCATGGGAGCAGGAAGCACCTAGCAGGGCCTCGGGAGAGGCCTCCCTCCCCTCGCCCGACGCTACAAGAGGCAGATTCCTGTGACCACACATCCCTATACATGCCCACGTCCTCAAGACAGAGTGTGACCCCAGGCACAAGTCCGCAGCCAGCAGAGCCGGCGGCTGCTTCCCCCGTGGAGGTGCTCAGCTGGTGCGTGCGGAAGCGCTGTGCAGAGACTCCCAGATTTTTGTTTCCAACAGAAAGCAAACATCTGGCTCAGCCCCGCGAGAGTGTCAGAAATCCTTTGGTGTTATTGAAAGGATGAGTTCAAAGACACAAAAAAACCCTCTCCAGCTTCATTAATTATAGAACTGCCAGGACCAGGTGATTATTCCGAGAGATGCTTGACACTGCAAAGGCAGAGGAGAAACCCTGCAGCCCCAGATAAAAGCACCTCAGAAGCGCGTACGTGCCGTGACATCCCCCTCGGGGATAAACAATCCTCTCTCCTCCCGCTCATGGAAAATGCGCGTTCCCCACCAGAGCCCAACGTCAGCAGAGCAGCTCGGGCACCGCCGCTGCCGTTACCTCTACACGGCTGCTCCTCCCCTGCCGGGCGCACCCCAGAGCTCAGCGGCTCCCGCGCTGCTGCCACCACTGCGAGTGGCCGCGACGGAGCACACGGATTCGCAGCCAGTGCCCTTGCTCACTGTAGGTGACTTGATCTCCTCCATCCCTGGCAAGTGTGTCTCAGCCTCTGCCTAAAAGGCCTCCAATTTCTTCCATGGGGGTGAGGCAGCTGTGGTCTCCAACCCATTTCTCCTTGCCAGAAATCCCATAGCCTTCCAGCCCTCTTCCTGAGAATACATAAGCAGACATTGCTTAAAAAAAATTACCCTTTAGCCACGTGTGCGCCCCAGAAGCACTGTCCCACCATCCCCACCCCCGAGACAAGGCCATTCTGCCTCCTGCACGCAGAACTTACCACAGAGACTGCAGCATTCTGGTTCCAGTCTGGTACCCGCTCAGCCCCGGTGTTTACCTTCTGCTCCGCCTGTTCTGCAAAGCATTGACTACCCAAGGCAAGAGCCCAAGTTTCTAGCTCTTCCTGAGGGACTACAACTGTCCCTTCGGCCATGCCTGAAAGGCAGCTGTGCAGCACACTCATCCACAGGGAAATACATGTGTTTTTAGAAGGAAAAAGCTTAGTTCACTACTTAAAATGCATGTGTATTCCTGGACCTTCAGCTAAATATTCTAGCTGACCTTTAAGAAAATGGACGAGGTTGCAGCAGAGCAAGAGACACAGAACATTTCCATGGGGAGGACGGGAAGAGGCCATCACTGCAATCTTGACACACAGCTCCCCTGCTGCAAGTTCTACTCTTCAGTCACTTTAGATTGAATTCCTACTTTTCTCCCCAATGGAGCTGTTTATTACCTGCATTAGAGATTAACAAATACTGCAGGATTACAGCAGCTAATTGAACAAATGGATCATCTCGTTTCACGCCTCGCTTCTGACAAGATGAACTGTCAAATATCGCTAAAAGGAGGGATTAGGGAAGCAAACCTTACTAATGAGTCAAAGTGTCATTTAAATGTCTGAAAACAGGGCCTGATGCAATTCTCAGTAACTTCCAAGTCTTCAAGAAATGTAAAACAGCTCTCACATTCAAAAGGTATCATTAAAAAAAAAACATACTGCTGTCACAGTTGAGGAACGCGAGTGCATTCAGTGGATCTACAGATTCACATGAGAAGGGGAAACAGCAGTTTGTTCTATTTTGCCATTGAATCTTGTCAAAAGGCCTCAGGGCAAACAGGTCCGTACTTGAGCATGGGATATTTCAGGCGGATGTTTCAAAAAGGCACTTACTGGTGGGCAGCTCCGCGCAGAAGCTGTGGCTGATGCCGAGTGCCTACAAGATCCACACCCGTGTTTTACAGCTCCAGGAGGCAGCATTCCTGGGCAAAGTGCAGCGGTGACACGGACTGCAGACAGGCATCGCCACCTCTGCTCAACGCAGCAGCCCAACCTAACAGTTGCTTTTTTTTTTTTTAATGCCCATCTTGCTTTTGAAGTCCTGCTTCTCATCAGCATGAAGCTGCTCTAGGGCAAGGGGAAGGCGAGGGAAAGGAACAGGAAATTTAAACTCAGGACAAGGAATGTCTCTGTGCGTCATTTTGCCTGCAAGAAGGTTGCAAGGTAGACCCATGGAAGAGCTGCAGAATCCCACCTGGAGAAAGGCAAATCCATTGGAAATGGGTTCAGTTCACTCATTACCAACTTATTTTTGTTAAGAGAAGGCTGCATATATCCCCAAACAGGTCAGACAGCAGTTAACTCCGCAGTACGATGCCTGAGACACTAGATCCGTATCAGGCCGATACCGGCTTAGGCAGCAGCTGTAATTACAGCTGGCGTGGGGGCGAATCTCGCGCGCGTGTGGTTCCCCACCCGCTCCCTTTCATTTTCAGTTCCACCTACTCCTCTTTTCCAAGAGCTGTGACCACAGAACGCAGCCATTCATCCCTCCGGAATTTCACTGTACTTCACGCAACAGGCAAGCGAGATGAAGAAGCTGGAGAGTGTAAAAATAGTAAATGGCAGAAGTTGTGAGATGAACCAGGAAATATTATGAAATTCTACTACAGGAACAAATGAACTGGGGAAAATACAGCTGGTCAAAGGAAGAGGAATCACATACGTTTTCCTCTCAAGAGTACAGCTACTCTTGAAGGGAAGAGATGGAAAAAATGCCAACATTTCTGGTGAGAAGGCAGCACAGGCCGCAAGAGATGCCCTCTTTGTAAGAAAGAGCAAAGGGTTCTTTCCCCCTTTTGTTTTATTTCAATGCTTTTACATGTATAAAATATACTTTAAATACTTGACATTAAAATCAGCAGACAGGTTTGCTTCTAAAAACACCGCAATCTCTTTGTGAGTCACTGCACAGAGGTCCCTCTCCGGTGGAGCCTCCTGACCCGCTCCAAGGCGCAGGGGTAGCTTCGCGTGTGGCCGCCTCCGCAGAGCAGACACACAAGCGGGGAGCTCCCGCCACCCACCCAGCCCAGCTCCACGGGGGAGAGCAGCTCTCACACCCAAACTCCAACGGCAGTCGGTTCATGAGCACCTTCCCCCCGCACTTCTAAGTCACTTAAGTAAAAAAAAAGTTTGAATTCAATGTCTATGGGAAAAAAACACCATTACTGCTGGTGTCCAAACTGTTTCACTGTCTTTTCGCTCTCTCGCTTTAGTTCCTCAATGTGGGTATCCAGGCGTTTCAGGATGTGCTGGGATCTCAACTCTTCCTCTTCCAGGTATCTTGCAGCTATTGACCCAACTGAAGTTCTAGGCAGGGGGCACTAAAGAGAAATAGATATTAACAAGGCTGATGGGCAGAGAAAACTCCAGCAAGAAGCTTCAAAACACGTTCTGCCACTAGAGCATCAGGGAAAAGACAGTAGATTTAACTGTAACTAGAGAGACCATAGGCAATTACACATTAAGATGCTCAAGGAGCAATGAAAGCAGCGACAACACAGAACTTTTAGGTTCATAATCTACTACATCCACAGAGGTCAGCTGAAACCACTAACATTTTCTAAGGGCAACAATACTGCCATGCTGACTTCTGCAAGGAAAATCCTGCCAGCACCAGATGACTTTTTCAAACACATCTAGATTGGAAAATACCAAGGAAAACCATCCTTAGAAGTCATGCTCCAGAGTCGCACTCAGGATTACATCAGCCATCCACTTTGCAGAATGGCAGTCAACAACGAGAAGATAGTAAGGTTGCTTGGCTGCCTGCAGAAAACAGTATAGAAATCTATAAAGTTCTATACAGAAGTGGATATCTGATACTCTTTCATTCCAAGTTTCACAGCCAAGTACAGCAGTGATGAGCGAAACTGGCAAGTACACATGCTAGCCAAGGGATGCTGTGTCATTTCTGTCCTACGTGCACAGACCAGGCACTCGACCAGCCCTCTCAGTAGCCTCCTATAAACCCAGAAAACCTCCCCTGCCTTGTCAAAACTGCGGAGGGTAATATCAAACCATTGCCCCTATGCAAGTCTTTCACCCCAGCGAAAGGAGGGAAAGCCCTGCCGAGCTGGACTAGCACCGAGGAGCTCTCTGCTTTATTTTAAATGCTTTCTCTTTTGAAAAAAACAAGTTTATGCCACACTTGCATATGTGAAGCACAAGCTGAACTCCCATCACAGCCCACTGAATGCCACTCCAATCCCGCTCGTAACGATCGATAAATTACCCTAGAGTCTTTCCCGTGCAGACAAAAGCTATTCCTGCCACTCGCCTCTTCTGAACACCCACAGGTTCTGAACTTACAAGAACAATATCGCAATTAAATCTAATTTAGGAGCAGATGAAGAGGAGCTTCCTGCACAGGCACTGGCAGGTGAATTACGAAGTTACTGAGGAGCTGCTACAGAAAACTTGCCTCAGCACCTTGGCAAGGGAAGTAAACTGGTTGTTTTCCAACTCTGGAGATTCATGGCTTTCTACCAAGCCAGAGGAACATAGGGAAGTGGAAACAGGGCTGTGGAAAAGAAGCAGTTCTCCCCCATCCTCTTTAACCTGCATGTCCTCAGAAAGCTCATTTCTGCCTCTCAGACCATATAGAAGACAAAGTAACACCTACTTTCCTATGAAGTATCAAGTCCTTGAGCTTCTTGGGTCTTGAAGCAGAACTGTTAGCACCATCTGAAGAACTTCCATTGGTCCTTTCTAACCTCAACCATTCTCTGATAACACATACAGGCTCCTAAAATTAATTTTCTGGACACATTCCAAAAGACTTCAGCCTTGAAAGAATCAACAACTACTTTTGGTAATAAGTCTCATCAAGATCTGCAAACCTGCCAAGCCTCTGCTTATCAGCTTTGGAGGCTTCTCTGGGCTCCCCACAAAATGAAAAACATCTCTTTTCCCCAGAAACTGTATGTTCAAATAGTCAGCACTCTACACCATTTTGGTATCTAAGCCTGTGCTGAAGACCCAAACGAAACACCCAAGCAGCATTTTGAAGTGACAGAACCAGATCACAGTAGACCCGGAGGTAAAACTGTAATATGGAAAGAAATGTCACAGCCTTAAGCATCTAAGCCAGAACCTTTGGACTTAGCTTAGCAGTTACACCAAATGGAAAGGCTTTACCCTCAGAGTTTTGAAGAAGAATCACATGATTCCCACCATTCAGGGTTTAACCACCCACAAATGGCTTTTCTCCCTGGTTTGGGTTCTAGCTATACGTACACACGTCATAGACCAGACCGTAGATTCAAAAACCTGGTTCTTTTTGCCAGATTTAGCCACTTGACTGACGCATCAACCACTAAGGAGCATCCATGAGTTTCCCTATGAGTGCTTACCAAAGGCACGGATTCTCTCTGAAGATTTGGCACAGACTGCCTGGATGCTTCATCAGTGAAACCCGCGTTTCCATCCAGCACAAGGAGCAAAGAATCTCCTCCCAGCAGAGCATCAGAAGTAGAAGATTCCACACCATCCCCATGGCTCGTCTGGGCAGGGGGCTCCCCGCTCTCAGAGGTCGCAGCATCCGTTCTGCCAGGGAAAGGCTGGGTTTGCCATCTCTGCGACTGGCCTGGCTGATGCTGGACCATCCTGTCAGGTCTGTGATGCAGTTTTTCTGTTTGTTCCTCATGCCCCTGCTGTGCTTCCCGAGGCGTCCTGGAAGACAGGTTTGGAAGCACAAACGCTTGACAGTTTGTCACTTAGCAGCTGAAATTCAGCAAGAACTTGCACAGAGAGAACAACTAATACACAGCTAAGCCCTGGCAACCCAAACCAGCTCTCTAGGTTCTCCCATAAGCACTGGGTGCTGGGGACAGACGCTCAACACAAAGTATGCGGCATCGGAAACCCACACAGCCATCTGCCTTCTCTTCTCTTCCCTGGAGGTAGAATTCCTGGGTCACCCAGCACTTACCTGCACTGGGCAGCCCTGGTCTCGGGCTCTTCACTCTGTATCTGCTGAGCAGTGACCTGAGATTCATCCGGGCAGACCTGAGCTGAGGGCTGCAGTTTTGCTTTAGCTTCTGCTAGATCCTTCTGCAATTGCAAGTTCTCAGATTTTAATTTACTCAGTTCAGCAGCATAGCCTTCTCTGAGAGCTCTCAGGGTGACTTCTTTTCCCTAAGAGAGAGAGAGCAAAGGGCTAAAGTCAAAACTTCTGTTTTATAAGACACCATAGGGAAATACAGAGCAGAGTTGGTAAGTGATTTCTTAAAGCATATTCTACATTAACTGGCAATTTTTTCAAAGCTTTTCTAAGAGCAAATCAATTTTATGTGTCTTACTGTGTCTATATCCATACAGGCCGTGTTAATTTGCCTAGGAAGTCTCCTTATTAGATGCTTTTAAAAAAACACTCGGAATAACTCAGACATCCCTCTCTCTGGCATTTGGATAATGAGATGGACTAGATGACCTCAAATTCTCCTTCAGGATTTTTTCATATCACTAGGAGGAAGTCTCACAGCGAAAGCTGGGAATATTCAGGTGGCAGCCAAATAAAAGATGCAAGTCTGAACAACTCTGCAGACACACGTTACTGGAGTGCCCCAAAGCCACACGTTCCACCAGATACCTCCCAGGGATGCAGAGAAGCACTTGCTCCAGTGGCTTAGCTGCTCATGAGATGTAACCACCCTCAGTGAGAAACTACGTTTCACCTGATCTAGCAACAAAGCTGCTTGCTAGAATACTTCCAGATCCCCTCACCCACAGTGGGAAAGGTCTGAAGTAGTAACTACCAAAGGCTGCACATTCATCTCCCCAGCTGGGATGAGCCATAATCCTTTGGAAATATCCTGCCTTAGCAAACGGAACTGACACAGGAAACGGTGGGTCCTCTACATTCAGGGTAAAGATTTTTTTATACAAACTTGCCCTAAAATTACCCGCATGAACAACATACACCACTGCCCCATTACTGATGATGAAGAGAATGGCTGCCTGGCTTCACAGCCCCAGCTGCTCTCAGAAAATCACGCGTTTGCAGTTGCACCCACGTGATGCAAAAAATCCATCTGCAACGCTGAATCGCCAGTCCCAAGCCTTTCCAGAACTTCATGAGCTATTTTAGACATTACGCAATTTCACAAGCCTGTCTCAAGCAACTTTCACTGGTAGAAACGTGATTTTTTTTTTCCTCTCTTTTCAGAACTGAGAGCAACTTGCTTCTCTTCTCCCCATCCCTTCTCCTTACCAGGCCAGGTAGGTACAATTTTCCACTGTTTCTACTCTTGTGATTTTCCCACTTTTTTTTTTTTTTTTGCATTTTCTGTTATAATCAGATGCTTAATTCATTCTCATTCCAGCTGTATTTAAGGACCTTTTAAACGTGCATTTGAAAAATCTAGCCAGGATCTGCAGCACGAGCTGTTCTCACATCCTACCATGGCAGCCACACAGGGGCCTTGAGACTGTGTGTGTGGAGGGATTGTTTTTGTTTTAAGCAGTTTGCTTGGTTTCCATCTCATTATCAAGATTTTTTAAGCCAGTGACTTAAAAGACAAACTGGCACTTCAAGCAGGAGGCAACGATCTTTAGGTCACCTCAATCTCAAATGAGCCCTCCAGGAAGTTTTGCTTTTCCTCCAGCTCACTGGTCACAGACCTCCACACAGCAGCTCCCCGAAAACTTGGTGTATTTCACCACCACTCCAAACTCAGTATTTTTGAGCCTTATTTTCCTTACAAACTGGCCTTTTTACCTGGCATTGAGAGGTCTGGAAAAGGGTGCTATAGCCCCCTTCCATTTCTGTGCCCTAATGCATACCTCCACCATCCCGAACTCCATTTTCTCCAGCATTTCCGAGAGGTGACGGTTTTCGAGCCTCAGAGTTTCCAGCTGAACCAGAATTACCTGAAGAGACAGAGGCAAACAAAAGCTCAAAAAAAAAAAAAAAAAAAGGAAACCCCCCCCCCAAACAGCCACAAACACAACGCATACCCTGCCCACCCCCTACAACAATTTTCCACCCTAAGTTCAAGCCTAACTACACATTACAGACAAGTTTGGGGCTGTTATTCCTGAAAGTCTATAGAAGAGAGCATACAGTAACTGTGCAAAGTCATTTGCTTTCAGCTTTCAAAGATGTCATCATCTGACCTAGTTATCACAAGCTGTGTCAAAGAAACCTGCAAGACTCCCAAACAGTTACAGGTTTGGGAAGAAGAAGAGGCGAGACAGCCGTAACAAACATCATAAATAGCAGGATTGCACTAGAAGGCTCTTTAAAGTCTTTGTTCTAAGACTGAAGACAGAGGGAAGCTATTAGCATAGCTAAAAGGCATGGTGTTTTTCAAGCCCTCAGACTCTTAAAGAGGCAGTGCAAGTTTCCTGCATTTTTTACCCTGTGCTCCACTGCCTTCCTCTCGGCTCTTTCGATCTCTGTTCTCAGTCGGTGCTCCAGGTCTGATGTGGAGCCGCTTTTTGATGCGATCGCAATGTCCCGCTGGTGCAGCTCCTGTGTTAACTTGGAGATTTCCTTTTTCATGCCTTCCAGCTCACTGTTGTGAGTTTGCTCAGTTTGACAGAGTTGCTCTTTCAGCTAGGGGAAGATACACACACACAGCACCCAAGAGACTTTAAAAGATGCTTCAGCAAGCAAGCAAACGCATTGGACACGGTCCCGCAAAATCCAAGCACTGGAAAACAAAAAGCTCTATGTAACAATCCTCCTGTGCACGCTTGTCCTTCCTGATTGATAACCACCTCATCCTGTCCCTTTTCCACACCATAAACTGCCATCGGAGACAGGATGCAAGTTACACGCTGTGGAGAACTTGAGACAACACATAATGGATCAAACCATGTTCCCTTTGGTTCACATTCTGCCTCAACTGCCAACAACAGAAAACCGAGGCAAGATGTAAACACTAGGGAAGCACACTGCTACTTCCATTATATCCCCTTGCAATTCACCCCTTCCTGAGCCAAAGATGGTATTTTTAAATAGCGCTGAGTGGACTTCTCTTCCATAAAATTTACTCAACCTTTTGAACCAATATTAACTTGCATCATTCAAAGTTACCCATGGCAAATTCCCACAGATTAGCTATGCACAGGGTAAAAATGTACCTCTGTTTTCATAACTTCATTTGATGATAACGAATCTCTGTATTACAAGAGGGAATAATCATTCCTTATTTACCTTCATGACACGCATGATTTCTCTTTCTGAATATTCAATTACCTCTTCTCCATCGTTTTAAGTCCTACTCTATCTAGCTATTCCTTGTGTGAGTGCAACTCCAGTCTTTGGGTCATCTTTTTCTGTACCTTCCCTTCTCTCACGTTCCTTTTGAGGTGAACAGGCAGCACTCTGGCAGGCACTCCACACGCTTACTCAGCGTTGTAACAGAACAACATACACAAAAAATTCTTCCATTCCTTTAGCCAGAAGCACCAACCACCCAAACCCATTTTTTTGCTGAGGATTTACAAGTATTTGGAAAAACTGAACCAAGGTTCTCTGCCTCGCCAACTCCATGGGTGCCTTTCCCACTCTCCAGGAACAAAGACACGTTACCTTTTTAATCTCTGCCTTTGAGTCACTATGATGTTCTTCCATCGACTGCAGCTCTTTGATATTCTCAGCCAGCTCTTCACTCAGTTGCACACACCTCGCATTTGAAGACACCAAGCTGGATGCCAAACATAAAGCTAGAGATTAGAATTCTTCAAGAATAGAATATGGTCAGAAGAAACCTTGATCATCCAAGCAGGTTCCAGGGTCCATCATAACAGAAAGTGGATTCTAACGCAGGAGTTCCTTACCGATCCTTTGGGTTTGTGCACCAAAATCATCTCCAAAAAAGATGATGAACCAGATCTAGTAGATAAAGTGGTTTCTTGCTTCTTCGCCATAATAAAATTACCAAATTCCTTGGCAAATATTAATCTAGACCACAAACTCAGCAAAAAGAACTTCTAATAATTCTCATTTCAAGGGGAAAGTCTAAATCTGGTGTCTATCAGCTAACTAACAGAGACTCCTTAATCTATTAAGGATGAAGGTGCTAACAGCCTAAGCAAGCTAAAATAAAATAAAACCACCCACAGTACACAACGAAAAGCAACCAATTAGCAAAAGTCTCACTATTAAATTTCAAAATGAAAAGCATTTGATTTCTTTAGCCCTTTGATATTTAAAAATCAGTAGGCCTGGTGAACTTGCATAACGTAATACATAATAAACTGTATTCATTAAGTTTCACTGTGCATCCCCGGGAAGTAAACAGTCAGCTACCTGTTCTCCAGCTGAGTCACCTCTGACTGTAAGTGCTGCTCTTTCTTCTGGGCAACATCCAGTTGCAGGAGGAGATGCTCCAGCCCTGGAGAAGACGCCTGTCTCTCCTGCAAGTGCTCTTCCAAGGCCCTGCGCAGAGACACGGGTTTCAATCTCAACACAAAAACATCTCATCTGAGCTCACTAATACGCAGAACATAACTGTTTTCTCATAATTCTCTGAAAATTCCTGAAGTCCAACACTAGGTGACACCTGTGCACACTCTGAACATACAGACATGTCAGATTAGGGACAGCTCCCTGTTTGAATTCAGGCTTATGTAGGGCTACAGTCTTTCTTCGCGCTGGCCTCTCTGAACCGGAGTTTCGCTGCCATTATCAGGCACCCAGTAACCACGTGAAAGAAGTGTCGTGGCCGCTGGCCAAGTCACACCTGCACTTCTGGCACGGTCACTAGAACGCTCTAGTGTCCGCACGTTGCCACTGCAGAACGGGAAGGCTGGGATGACCTTGCCACCCACGTAATTACCCCTGATTACGCCCTGATCTGACATCATCAAACTGCCGACAATTCTCCTTAGCATCACTAGGTACACACTCATGCTCGGAAAAGCCTCTGCCACTTGACTGAAAATGCCTGGGCGACACGAGAGGGGAAGCACCGGGGCAGCAAGAGTGCTACCTGATGACAAGGTCCTTTGTGCGAAGAGTTTCACTCAGCCGGGTCAGCTCACTCTGCAACTGCTCCTGATGCAGCTTGGAGCTATCAATGAAATCTTCTTGGGACTGCAAAGTGGCTCTCAGTTCCATCTTCTCATCTTGTAACACCTGCACAGGGAGAAGAGGCAATGAGTGCTGCAAGGCAGGAAAAAATCTGTTTATTCTAACGAGATAAGTTGACCACATTTATAAGCAACACTTGGAAAGGCTGCAGAGCACCACACAGGTACCACAGAGTCAGCTTTGAGGGCAACCTGCAACTTTACAAAGGCTCTAGAGAGAGACAGGAGTTCTGGGGTGACAACCCTTCCTGCTGCTTCTCAGAGGCCCTGCTTTACATTGAGGTCCCTAACAATTCCTCCACTGACCTCTAACATTTTCTTGGATTGCCTTAATTCTTCTTGAACTCTCTGCTGATCTTCCAGAATCATCCGATTGTTTTCAGTGAGATCGTCCACTCTCATGTTAAGTCTCTCCACCTCCAGCTCATTGGCACAGATGGCATCATTGGCCCTCTCCAGCTTGCTGGTTAAGTGCTGGATTTCCGATCGGCTTGCCAGTTCCACCGACTCCAGCATCTGCTTCCGACTGGCAAGCTGAGTCTGCTAACAGCAATTGGTTGGGATTAAAGCTAAACTACACAAAGCACAGTGCATCAAAACCGCATGGATTTTACACCGATTTCTTTGTTCTGCAAATCACACTCTGAACAAGCAAATCTATCTTTCAAGGACGTTGGGTAAGAATTGTTTTAGGGTTATGAGACAAGCTTTCCGAAACTGATAGAATTAAAAAAATAATAATAAAATTGAGGGGTCCCTCCAGCTCCAAAAGGGTTCAAGCAGGGTTTGGGAAAAGAGGGCCTCACTCAGATAACTCTAGTTGCCCAGGTATGAACTGAGAACAGAGCTGCTTGTTTGGGTTTTTTTTTTGTTTTTTTTTTTTTCACCGTTAATCCAAGACTGGAGAGACGATAGCACATTAGAAGGTTTGCAAGCATCGTATACAAGCTGGAGATAATCCAACCATTAATTCCACATGAGGACAGTGAGTAGTTCTTAGGGCACAAGGGGTGGGGAGAGGGGGAGGGAGGGCATCTAACAAATCAGAAGCTGATCTGAGTGCAGCAGTCAATTATGCTTTGCTTTATGCAGCAAATACCTGCTTCTAACAGCCTGCTGCCTTTCAATACTTTATCCTTTTAATAAAAGATAAAAAAAGAGTAATAGTTATAAAGAACGTGTGACTAGCAAACAATATAGGACTATTATTTATAGACACAATACTTTATTTCATAGTATTTCTCTCCGCTTTGCTACCTGATGAAGTTGCACAAGCCAGCTCTCAAAGCTTTCTAAGAAAATTTACTTTGTACCTAGCCTTTTTGTGTAGCAGCTTGTATTTTTTAAAGGTTGAAACAAAATATTTGAGTACTCCTTTGCTATCAATTGCTAAGAGTAGTAATTCCTGTCAGCCTCAAAATCAGCACTTGCTTATTTATTGCTCAGCATATAATGCCTCTTAACAGAGAAAACTATAAGAACTGCATGTTTGGAAGACTATGGTATAATTTTGATTACAGCCTTTTCATTATCTGAATAGTTGAGTCAGAAAATGTAATCAAGTAGGGCAAGAATTTGAAATATAGCTTTTTTTTTTCAGCCCAAGAAACTGGACTACCTGAATATTTATTTCTGCAGACAATATCCATGCTATCTTACTTGCAACCCAGGATCAGACATCTCAACTTGACCTCAGGCTAAAAGGCATCAGGAATCAAGCAAATAAAAAGCATGGAAACGTGCATGAGAGATTTAGTTCCTGCATGCTTGGCTTTTCAGAAAAATGGAGGATTCAGACAGGCAGCTCCGGGTGACCATGCACCAGCTCGCCTGCGCTGCTTGGGAAAACTCTCCTCGACTTCTGTTCTTCCGCTCCACAGTGAGGAGAGAGTCGCTGCATGAGCGGGCGCCGCAGCCAGCGCTCCAAGGACACATCTGTTCCCAGACAATTGAGCTATCAGTGACATAAAGACAGCAGAGCAGCAAGACCTTCTGTTCAAAGGCTCCCTCTGCATTTGCGGATTTACTCGCGTCAGCCGCTCGCACAGCCCCTGTCAGAGGCTGCTTCAATCCTGTCATCACCAGCCTCCTCCTCGCAGGAGCCCTGACTCGAGAGCAACTCGGGAGGCCATTAAGTGTGAAGGCCCCAGCAAGAGCTTCTCATCAGCGGCTGCTGTGATGGTGTCAGTGGGACTGCACGACTGTGCTCTTGGTCAATTCACTTGGCTCTGCTAACTCGCTGAACCCTGAGCTGTGCAGGAACAGCAAGAGAGGAGGAAAAATGGGGTGGGGGGGGCTGAAATTTGCTGTTGCTTTGGTGCTTTGTGGAGATATCTGTTGGGAGGGAAAAGCATTTTCCAACGTCATCGTCTGAGCTGGAGCCCAAAGCTGTATTTAGCTGCCGCCAGGTACACAGCTCTGGACGCCGTGGCACGAGGTAGCAGCTATTCTGCAGGGTCACTGCTGTGGCCTGTGGCTCTTGCACCAAGCTCCGTGCCGCAGCCGTCTGCACCAACAGGACAAGTTAATAGGGGTAGTGGGAAGGCAGAGTCGGGGACATTCACCCAACCTCTGCGACAGACTCCGATCTTTTCTCCCTGCAGCGTTTACAAGCAGAGCTCACTCTACCAGCAAGTTAAAAGTCACTTCAGTGGCAACCTAAGCTGCATTCAAGCCCAAGAGATTTCACGTCTCTCGCCCTTTCCCACCAGGAAAACAAGTACCTGAATGAGCTCAGACTGCTCAGCCAGGGCCTTCCGCTGCGCCTCCAGGGATGCCACCTGCTGCTGGTAGAGCAGGCGCTGCTTCTCCCAGGCAAGGGATTTTTGACGGAATTCCTGCAAAGACAGCAGGGGTGACGGAGAGCACCTGTCCGAGAGGGCAACCCCCTTCCAGGTGGCACCCGTGTTTGCCTCCTCCCGTCGCCATATCCACACACGTCCCCCTGCAGCAGGGACACCCTTAGCCAGGCATTGGATGCAGTAGCTCAGCAGCACCAAGCCCCTCTTGCACGGTGCTGCCTCTGGTTCTCCTCCCTCCTAGGTTAACACCTCAGTGTCAATTATCACTGTTTACAAGCATTCAGTGCCAGCAGACTCCCGGCCAGCTTCCTCAGGCTGCTGTCAGCCGTTTAACAGCTCAGCCTGACTCCAGCTTCTGCACGGGCTGCTATGGAAATCACTAAGATGGCAAGCATGAAATATGGAATTTTAATGCTGATCTTTGATCCAGGAATTGGACTCTACATCAGTCAGATGTGTTTGTTAGCCCCGACTAAAGGGTAGCGCTGAAGAAAATTGGGTGCAGTTGAGCCCAGCATGGCAGGAAGATTAAAAGATGAGACGGAGTTGAAAAGGAGTTGGATATGTGGTTCCCTCCCCCTCAGAGCAGTGAGATGACAACCTCTTCACACTGCAATTCATTTTGTTCACATAATTAATTATTCTTCCAGCGCCTTCTTCCTTTTATTTAGTCTGAGATCAAGAACAGCAGCATAAATTCTCCTGTGCACTTACAGGCCCCAATGCAAAAAACAGCCTCTATTACACAAGCTGCTGAGAAAAACTAACCTGGAATAGTCCAAGATTTTTTGTTTTAAAATGAGGATTCAGTGCCCTCTTGTTGGTTGCGCATTCAGAGTCCTCACTGAAGCCCAAGCAGGCAATACTACAGACCCTGATCAACATTTGCTTTCTAAGAACACACCTCCAGCTTCCTGGTGAGCCGGCTCATTTCTAACTGTTCCTCCTCTTCTCTCCTGGCACCTTGTTCTCTAGCTTCTTTCAGCTGTTTCTTCTGCAGTTTCTCGTAGCTTCTCCTCAGCCTGGCCAGCTGCAAGGAAGGCAGTGAATAAGACTACACTGTTTGAGTCTGGTGCAGCAAGAATTAAATAGCAGTTTGAAGAAAGGCACACAAAATGGCTTGGTGCAAACAATTCCCTCAATTCAAGGCCACGTGCTTTGCAAGTGAAGACTTCTATTTATATAAACTATTATATCCGACATAAAGACAAAATATGCCAAGTTGGACAAACAAGGAGCAAAATGCCACTCTCAGCCATGACATCAGCAGCTACAGCTAAACCTCTGCCTTATCAGTATTAAGGCAGATGAAGCAATTGCTAAGAGAGGCTTAGGCAGCGGCTGCTGCAGCCAAGAGTGGCACTGCGCTCTCTACAGACGCCTCCCAGCCATGGCAGGGCCCGCCAGAAAAGGCAGATTTGAGCACTGCCATTACACGTAATATCCACACTATCTTCTCTGTCATTTCCTGCTCAGATAACCCACACATTTCACAGTGACTGCAGGATGCCAACAGGAATTTGAAGAATCAGCATTCCCGTTTGATGAAGAAAGCTATGTGCACAGACGAGGAGGACCACTATGAAAGAGAAAATAACATCTGAGCGAAGGCTTCATGATTCACAGCCTATGCACTGGTCACAAAGGCTGACTTCTCTTCCTTAAAGTTCCTCCAGAGCCCTGAGGCAGCAAAGCACTTGGGATGTTCAAAGGGAACACAGAGGTATAGGCTCATAATTAATATGGGACGTGTTTTAAACCACCCAGGAAGACTGCAGATACTGATTTATCCTTGTAACAACCCAAGTTGGGTACTGTACATGCAATTTACTAGTAACAGTGGTAAACTGAAGCAGGAAGAACTTGCCCACAAAGAGTGCTAAGAACAAGAGACCTAGGGAAATGGGAAACTAACGTCCTCTATGTTGATAAAATACTAACATGCTGCAATTTCGGTCCCAACACACACTTTTTAATTAAAGTAAATAATAATCCAAATATTAAATAATAATTCCACTATAGAAATCTGGGCTGACCTGCCAGTGCATCTCAGCTTTGCTTTACAGCTCCCCCGTTATTCCGGCGGGAACACCTAATGAATAAGGACAGTTAATCATCCTGAGCAGTATGGTGTTTTAAATGAGGACAGATGCCTTCTGCTGTCAAAGCTGAAACTACAAAATTAGTTTAACTTATGCCTTACAGCAAGCAGGAACCAAGCCAGTCCCTCCAGAGAAAGCGGGTCCATGCTCTACTATTTAACTCCTTGCTACTGAGAAGCAAGTGGAAACAGGAAAAAGTTCTGGCCCAGGCCTTAATCCTCACCAAAGAGAAAGAATAAACAAGGCAAAAAACAGATGAGACTATGTATCCATCTCATCTCATGTTTTCCTCACGTGATCAAGGTCAGCCTCACCAGCTTTCTTTTTTAATTCTCTGCAATGCTGAGGGAACAAGCTGCTGCTTCCTGTACCCATGGCAGCTTCAGCATAAGCACTTTGGTGAATAGGGTGAGAGAACACAGGAAATTTTGGCCATACATTTGTGCAGATGAAAACTGCAATAATACATTTACTATAGCTTTCCACTCCAGCAGCTGCCTGTTCATCACGAAGGTTCTCCAGCACAAGAGAAACATGGCTACTGAAGCAAAAAGCATTATTTTATCTACACTCAATCTCTTCGTACAAGCATAAAGATTAAAAGAACGGAAAGGTCGAAAACCATGACAGTGACATAAAATACTTCACCTATCAGATCACCTTGGAATAAAAATATATATATATATATATTTTTTTTTTTTTTTTTTTCTGAAACTCACCTCTTCTTGAAACTTCTTCAGCTGCTGTTCATATTCTCTCACCATGTCCTGTTTGGCTTTTTCCGTGTCTTCTAACTGCTGACGCAACATGCCGACCTAAATAAAGCCATTGAAAGGCAAAGAAATAAAACAAGAGCTTTGGCTTTGAACCATCCACCCCCTGGCTTTCATTTTGGGGATTTTCATGTGCCATTTCCATCACATAGTTTTTAATCTTAGCATGTATCAGGAACAATCTACCGGCAGTCAAGATCCACAGTGTTATCTCAATGCTCCCAGGTGAAGCAGAGTGCTCTAAGAGTGCCTGAAGCTGAGGGACAAATATGTGCTTTGAAACTCATGGGGAGGACCTCACTTATATTGATTGAAATGCTCCTTTGACTCATTTTCATCTTCTTTTTATCCTTCTCCTACCCACAGGAGAGCCACCTTTCTAACTGCAGCCCAAAAGATTGCAAAGTTCAATAAACAAGTAATACACAACAGACCTACAAGACATAATCACAAAAAAAGACCCTATAAATAAACCAAAACCATGAATATGCTCTTGTAGTGATTTTAACCATGCTTTACATTTTTTTCCACATAAATGCTTCTGACGGTAAGAAATAGTTCAAAAATGCCTAGAGAAAAAACACAAATGATAAGTTCTTGTTGTCCTTAACACAGCTATATGCCAAATTTAACACTGTATTTGATTTTAAAACAACAAAAAATCAGTCCATTCTGATGAAACAACTTCTACACAGTACACTTCTATGCAAAGTCAACAATAGTCTTTATACTGAATTATAACGTCTAAAACCCGAGGGACCATGCTGACCAGGCACCAGGGAATTGAGGCAGTACCTCCTTGTATTTCTCTTCCAAAGCAGCCCTTGCAGAAGCAAGTTCCTGCTCCCGAACATCCAAGCAAGCCTCCAAGGCCTGTGTCTGTCCTTCCCACTCGGATTTCTTGTGAGCCACCATAATGTCGATCTGCTTCATCAGCTCCTGCAGTTCGGCCTCGCATGAAGTCAGGAAACCACTGCAGGGAGGGAAAGAACTTGCTGAAGACCTAAAGCAGGCACCACCTGGCACTTTTTAAATCCTAGCCAGAACAAACGAGCTACACACTTTACATACAGAGATTTTTTTCCTTTGAATCACAGAGGCATAACAAGCACCTACATACACATCCCTTTGTCTTCGTACTATGCATCATCTAAGTAAAGGAACAGATTTTATCCATATTTTTTAATCTTCTTAACTGCTCTCCAGGCAGAGACATTTTATACCAACTTTCAGTCACCAGAGAATTCTTACAGCCAAGCGATCAGCTCCTGAAAAATAGAAGTTTATCACAAATGCAAACAAAATCCTAAGTGGAGGGGGCTGGATGACAGGATGCTAATGAAGAATAAAGCATTTGCAACCCACTGGGGCCAGTGCGCTCCCTCGTGACTGCAGGATTTCTCATTTGGTGCAGTAATTATTGAAGCCAATTCAGCTAACTCCTCTCAAACTTCACAAGATGCTAAGCTCAGGCCAATATTAAGGCTTGCAAGATACAGCCCTAGAGGGCAGTGAACTCAATGACGATCTTTACCCCTTTAATTTGCCTGTCAAATGGGAAGCACTGAGAAGAAATGGAAATCAATAGGTTAAGGGATCAAAATGTCTCTGTTCTCCCAGAACATGTGCACACTTCACAACTTGACAGTTGGCTTAATAGGGAAAGAAATAGTTCCTAAAGAAGCCCAAATCATTTGTATTTTAAGTTCGCCCTGCCCTGCGAGTTAACCGAAAATTAGCAGTTATTATGCAGAGAAAGAACATTTCTTTCTCAGCAACTGCTAAAATAAAGTTTGGTCTAAGCTTGATTTCTGCTGCCAGCTATTTGCAGAGGAAATACATGGGATCAGTAAACTTGGCTCAATTTCTCAAAGACAACTATAAAACAGCCTCAACAACGGTTGTTTCACACTTGTTTTACACATAAAGCCATGTTTTTTTTCTCCTATTATTGACAGTGCAGTCTCTCTGGGAACTAAAAATCTAATTTTTTTCACCCATGACAAAGAATGAAGGATTCTTCAGAGATAAACAGTGCTCTACAGTGCTAGCATGCTCAAGAAATAATCAGATGTTTCCAATAAAAACAGGCAGCAACGGCACATCTCATTAACCTAACAGGGCTCTTACAGAGATACTTATTCACTTTTTATTACTACTGCTCCTGGTCTTAGAAGGTAAAAAGGGTTTTTAAAAGCAAAAGGAGGTAGAGATTTTAGGGAAGATGACACACAAAAATAGTAACAAGGCCACAGGATCAGACAGCAAGGATTACCGGGAAGCCAGCTCACCCAGTGACTTTGTTTCCATTTTAGCTGAAGGCCACTGCACTAAGCAGACAAATAGCAAAGACCTCATTTGAGCAACGCAACTTTTGCTCAGCCAGTATTAGAGGATTAGGTTTTAAATAAAAGGGGAATTAGTGTGAATTAGCCTGAAGGACTGGTGTACTGGGTTGCATACATACCTCCCCTGGCCATGTCTTTGCATTCCCTCCAGCAAAGCCTCCATCACCAAATCCCAGGGGCGTTAGCAGCTAGGAAAGTAAACAGAAAACAGAGGTCACCTAAGGCAACGCAGTAGCAAGTTTATATATATTCCTGCAGCCAATCGCTGAACATACAACAGAAGCAGTCAGAAAGTAAGTTTACAAAATTGCGTGATATAGCACTGGTACACACATATGGGTGTGAATAGTGGCCACCTTCCCAAAATTACAAGTCACATGCCTGCCAAATACAGGTAAATGGATTTGCCTGCGAAAAACACGCACTCACACCTCCAGCTCCATCAGGGTTGATGATCCCACAGCGTTACCTGCTGAACAGAAAGGGCACAGCACAGGGAACCTGGGCTACTGGGAGCTGCTTCACCCAGTGCACTGGGACTTCTGGGTGTCCTGAAGAACCCCAGGCCCAAGAGCCATCTCCAACGGGGATGTTTGTTGCTTTAGAGAAAACTTAAGCATCTTGCAAGCAAACAGCAGTGAAATGACCCTACCCATGAATTAGGTCTCTGCTACAAATCAGCTTGAATAGCACACACAGTTCATGACTGCTTTTGGGACACCTTGCTGCTCCGTACATATATTTTTTTTCAATAAGGCACTACTTTCCCAAAGATGGCTCCGGCCTCTAACGCTTCGAAAACAAACCCGCACGGGTCCAGAGCAGCAGGAAGTGCCCGGGAAGCCACGGGCTCTGCCGAGAAGCGGCTCCTCGGCGCTTGCGGCGGTAAACACCCTATTTGGCACTGAAACACCGACTCTGGGGGCGGGGGAGCGGGGCGCGACGCGAGGGGCGCGGTGGTGCCTGCCGGTAGTGGCAGTTGGTGCCGGTAACGGCGGCGGCTGCCGGTAACGGTCGCTGGCGCTCGCCCTACCTCAGCGGCTCCCGGCGGCGGCGCGCGCGCAGCGACGCGGCGGGGCGGGGCGGG
>VWPW01007450.1:58775-70448 GCA_013389825.1 Crypturellus undulatus
TGCGCGCTGCGCGCGCCGAGGCCGCCGGGCGCGCGCCATTGAGGGCGCCGCGCGGGGCCAGGATGGACAGCGAGGTGCAGCGGGACGGCAGGATCCTGGACCTCATCGACGACGCGTGGAGGGAGGACAAGCTGCCCTACGAGGACGTGGCCATCCCCCTGGTAGGCGAAGGGAGCTCTCCGAGGAGGGAGGGCGGGCGCATCTCCCTCCCGCCCGGCCGCCGGGGGAGCGCTCGGCAGTCACGGTGTACGAGGCGTTACTGAGGTGCACCCGCCCGGCTCGCGTCGGGATTTGTGTATTTATCGGCGTGCAGTGCCGGTAACCAAGAAGAACGCCTCCTTCTAGGAAGTTTAGGGTGTACTAAGTGCATTGTATTTTTTTTTCCTGTTCTCAGAACGAGCTTCCTGAACCAGAACAAGACAACGGTGGCACAACCGAATCTGTGAAGGAGCAAGAAATGAAGTGGACGGATCTGGCTCTCCAGTACCTGCATGAAAACGTTCCCCCCACAGGAAGCTAGCTAATCAGTGAGATAGAGGTTCTCTAAGGAGGAGACAAGGCTTCTGGAACAGCCTTGTACTCAGTCAACTGTTCTACTCGCAGTGATGGAAGACATTTTAAAGTGCATCTATAATCAATGTGAAATAACTATGGATACCTGAAACTTCAGAGCTGGTATCAGAATGTTTCTGCTTATGTACACACAATTATTTCATATCTTTTGTTAACTTGTTTTAAGTTGGTGCTGATTCTGATCTTACTTGTTTTCTACATGCAATCAAAGAAATAATTTTTATTGTCTGGAGTTGTTCATTGGTTGCAAAGCTCATGTGAAGTGACTGCAAAGTGGTGGCTGCAAAGGCCTATGACCCAAGAAAGATTCCTGTGTAAGTGGGGGGGCTCGTTTTAAGAGTTCACTGTGCAAAAAAAAGTAAAAAAAAAAAAAAAAAAAACACTAAAATTGGGGAGTTACCATCTTTAATTAGCATTGACTGAGAGATGTTGTATGGGACTCATTAATAGGAGGAATAGAACGGAAATTGCATGTAACTGAGGGGAGCCCAGTTTGAACTCCCTTGGGATCTGGAAGGGACAGCATTTCTGGGGCAACATCCTCAGCGTACCTGCCAGTCTGCATGCTGCAATCAGGTGGTCTAATTTGCACTAAAATAGTAGTTACTTACAGTCAGTGTATTTGTCCTATTTCAGAGACACATGCATGAGCTGTCTCACATGGGAATCCATAAAACTGTCACCTCCCCTTAAAGACAGGCCCACAACACTTATTAATTTGCATGATACCAACCACAGCAGGGGCTCAGGTAATGGAGCCAGAGGTGCCTTTCCCAGGGCCTTATACACTGAGGAGGGATTTGCCTTGCATCCCACTGCCTAGAAAACACATGCAGACTCTGCACAAACCGAGAAAGAGAAAGCTGTTGGGAGCGAGGCAGGGAGGAAGCAAGTGGGGCTGAGCTTAGGCTCTAAGATGTTACCTTGTTTTATGCAGAGAAGACAGGCAAGGGCCTCCGCGTTCCTTCTCCCATTTTCTCTCTGATTCTCAAATGTCTTTTGCAATTAGCAAAATCCTTCTGCTCATCTTGTGTGTTTCACTGTTCTTGGACCGATTCCTTCACTCCATTGGCAGAACTTGCTAAAGAGAAAATATTTTGACAGAGTTTAGGATTAGTAGTAGAGAAATTGAAAAAGGATTTGGAAGAAAAACAAAATTTCAAATAGTTTTGCTTTGCCAGTGCATCAGGAAAAGAAAAAGTTAAAAAAAAAAATCCTTGAACTTACAGCTTCCAGACTCTATGGGAGTTTTTCTGGTGTCCTTTCTCAAGCATTTATCTTCTTGAGTATTATCAGAGTCCAACTTTAGCCTGCGTGAGTACACAGTGGATTGCAGTTTCATGCGTGCCTGGCAAGCCAGGGATTGCTGAGCTGCACGAGGATAAGACAGACAGAGCCTTGCTGGTTGTGCCCCTGTGCCTGTGCACAGGCACCCGATCATTGGCCAAGCAGCATCCGCTGGCCCCAACATAAAGCAGCAGGAAATGGGGATTAACCCCAAAATCAGGAAGCTTAATATGCCCAGCACAGGCCAAAGCAGCAGAGTTCTGCAGGTGCAAACTCCAATAGTTGAGCTCCTCAGCTGACTGGCAGCAGGGGAAATGGGAGGTGTCATCTGTGCTCAATAAGATGGTTCCAGTCCTCCTCACATTCCTCTTCCTTGGCACAGGTTAGAAGAATTTACAACGAAAACATTAAGCAAAGCAGCCACAACCAGTTATAAAACACATGGAGCAGCTTCTGTCCATCTCTGGTCTCTGCCTCCTTTCTCCCATTCCCTTCTGATTTTCCCAGCTTTGTCATTAGCTCTTCCAGCTCTGATTCAGATGTCCTTTTCTGCCTTTTCATCTGCCATCCCAGATCTCCCACCCAGCAGGGAAAACAACACTTCTTACTTGGACTGTATTCATGAGGTTCCAGCAGGGATGCCAGATGTATGAATGTCATCCCGTTGGCAGTTGCTGGCCGCCAACAGGGACACAGGCTGAATTGACACTCGTACCTTCACTTTGTCACAACACAGTGTGGTCACATCTGCCTTTCCCCAAGATCATGGATTTGTAAGAGTGGAAGATGTCGGGCCAGGAGAGAGCTAGAGTGCAGGAGAGTCAAGGGGACGTGAGAGTGTGGGGAACGTCCTGATTGCTCCCAAGTGCGGAGCTGAGAAATGAAGTGCTGGCCCTGCCCAGATGGGTATCAGGCAAGCGGTAACACCTACGTTCTCTGCTGCCTTTGGCATTGTTTGCAAAAGACAGATGTGCAATAATTTCCTTAATTTCAACACATCTATTCAAAGTGCTGCTTACAGTATGTTACCAAACCACTTGTATCTTTGATTAGCCACTGCCCAGGGCAAACCATATTTAAAATGAGGAATCCTGTCAGGATAGATGGTGCCTCACCCTTTTTTAAGCAGTAGCTTTGGGTGTATAACTAAAAACTGGCCTCCAGTTCTTGGCTGGTGACTTCCTCCTTTCACCACACCTACTGTCACCGGAGAGAAAAAAAAAAAAAAAAAAAAAGGCAAATTGTTGCCTGAGACAACTACTCATCCTAAAGGAACAGTGGGAGCCCTAAAACCTTTTGCCTGCAGAAGTTCCACGTGGAAGTCCGTATGCTGAGGCTGTGTGTCATGTTCATCTACCTTTTATGGGCGGTGAAAACAGGTAGGAAACCAACCATTTGCTCTGAATATTTTTGTCAAATAAAACTTTTTTTCTGTGCTTTGCTGAAACATTAACATACCTATCCTCTAAAACTTCTGTGCAGGGTTTTTCACCATTACTGTTTACTTTGGCAAAGCAAACTATACTGGTTTCATGAGTGCTATCCAATTATAAAACTAGAAGTGCTTTTTATTCTCTTTTCCTCGCTTTGCAAACATTTCTCATATAAGTATTATATAATTACATTGAAAATGTGGTTTGAAATATTCAGAGAAGAACCATTTCTTGTCAGCAGTGTCTTCTGTGACCAACATGAAAGACTTCATAGTGAGTTTTGCAAAGGCTAAATCGGCATTCATAAACACATAACTTCATTTGATATCCTCCTAGCCCCATCAAGACTAATTCTGTGTAGTAATAAACAAACATACTGCCTTCTGTTAGCAGACACACGGGAGCAAGTTGCTCAGTTTGTCATGTTACAGCTCTCTGTTTTGTAGGGAAAACACACAGGACTGAAAACAAAACAGAAAACACATGGTATTCTTAGAAGTACTGACGAGCATTTCAACAGGTCCCTGGAAAAATGGTGGGGTTTCATTTTTACATAATTTGATGGATGTGCAGTAGGAACTGCAGGAAGAGGAAATGATAAAAGAAAATTGTGCGAAAAGGCACCAAAAGAAACCAGGTCAGATAATGACGATCTTACAAGAGGTGGGAGGAGAAGGCTAAGGTATCAGAGCACCTTGCACAGGAAATCAGCATTTGCCATCCTATATTATACAGAAAACTGAGCAGAGGGAGAGCTGAACTGAGCTCAGAAAACTGAGCAGAGGGAGAAAAATAAATTGCCTGAGGCTGTCCAGCAAGCTGATGGTCAAGGCAGAGCTAGGAAGAGATTAAGGGCATACAGGCTGGTTTTCACCTCACCTACCTGTTTGCTTGTAGAGCTGATCACAGTACATTGCCTCATCAGAGCTCCGGGTGGAGATGGAAAGACACTGCCAGCCGTTCAGCCGTTCATTCACCGTTGCCGCTAGGACAAGGAGCAGAACCAGAATAACCAGCTGTCCCCGTGTGCCAGTTTTCCTGCCTCATGTTGGAGGAGCCTGGGATCTGCACCAACCTGCCAGGAGAGAGCGTGTTAGGTTCCCCCACAATTATCAAAATAAATCTAATACACTTGGTGCAGATTCCATAAGATTTTTTAAATGCTTCCTGTGGTAGGTATGAGCAAATGCCAAGAAGCTCCTCAAAAGCTCTTCTTTACCTGAAGGTTTGGGCTGCTCTGGTGACTAATTATTCCCCTGAGTGAGCCTCCACACAGTGCAGGAGCTATAGGAACAAATTAAGCAACGAGTACAATCTTGTACCATGTAGGAATAATTCTTGCCTGACATTTCTGCCTGCATTTCTACAGCTTCGGTGGCAGTAAAGATGATGAACAATACTCTACAATAACATTATGCAATAACTAAACCAATATCTAGTTATTAATCAAAAATAAATATAATTGTATTTTTTTAATGTTACATTAGTGCCTAGAAGTGCATCACTGAGAGCACTACATATGTTGACGTATGTCAGCAGAAATGATCACCTCTCTCTGCTAGTTACTTCCAGACGTGCAGGTGAGCAGCCTAATAGAAGAACTACGTCTCTCCAGAGCGTCTGGGCACTCAGACTGTGGGCAGAGCTGGCAGAGCAGGGGACAGGCGCCTTGGTCACCGGTACTTGTGCAGTCATGTTGTCCCTGGGAACTCTGCTCAAAGTACTACAGGAGCAGAGCCTGCTGATCCAAAGGGCACTGCTTTCAATGAGGGCCTGGCTGTGAGAGCAGCTTCCTCTGCTCTCACTTTGCTTTTCAGATTTTACCACAGGCTTATGCAAGAAGGGCTCTGTGGATTTCAAATATTAAAATGTATTCCTGAATTTATGATAGCAATTTAAATATCCAGTTGGACTTAACTGCAACATCCTCTTTGCCTATCCACATTTATTCGGGAGTTCCTGGGGCTTTTACAAAGTAATGAGCACTATGACAATGGAAGGATTATTTCATGTGCTGGGTGCCCAGCATTTATATCACTTTCATGTCCCCGACTTCTCTTCTTCTCTAGAAGGAGAGAAGTTACTTGTAAAATTGAGACAGATATATCATTTAGGATACAGCTATGCACAACTCCCACTCATAGGTTTTCTAAACCTCTTCCACCCACTGCACTGCCCTTGAAGCATCAAAGGTCTGGCAGATCTCTAGCAATCCAGGCTGAACAATTTTTGCTGCCCAGGTTCAAAAAAGGCGGGTGAAGAGAAGGACTGTGAGGCTACAGGACCTGGAAGGGCCTTCTGAATTGGCGCCTGTCAGGAGACATGCTCTGATTCATGGCCCTTGCCCTGTTGGAGGCTATTGGACTCTGAAGGCTCAGCTGGTTGCCTGCAGAAAATGCCCCCAACAAAGGCCGAGACCACCACATGAAGCAGCAGTTACAAAAGTTCGGGAGGTCTCCAGCTCCGTAGAAAGCAGGACCAGTAACATTTCCCATGCAGTCAAGGGGCTCCCCTTCGCAGTTAGGAATGGCACCCCACATCTGCAAGTGCAAATGAAGCATTGAGCTGTCCCTCACAAAAGCAGGGCCCCACAGAGCACGTCAGCTCTGGGCTGCAGTGCCTGAGAAACAAAACATAGCTGCATCTCTTCCCTGCAGCGTGTCCACAGCATCTGGGTGTGCTCTCAAAGCCATACAGCAACCGCTGACGCTCCTCCTCAAAAGGGATCCCGAAATATTTCCTCTGGATGAGGCTCAGCTTCCCAACTTGAGACACCATGACATTGGCACAGTCATTAAATCTCAAGAGAGCCCTTTCTGGGAAGGATGGATGTTATGTGTTAATAATGTATAGCTGAACACTGGGCACCCTGGCAGGGCACACGTGTTGCAAGGCAGTTATGGAAAATTGAGAATAAAGCCCAAGTGCCAGAGTCTAGTCCCTTCCATGTGAAACTTCCATAAGAAATGCTAATGATGCAGGGTTGAGTCAAGAGAGCAGCCACGTTGCCACCCTTTGACAGCAGGTGCTGTTTTGCAATGTAGGGCCTTGTCACAATGCAGTAAAACTCCCTAATTTTCAGGGTAACTCAAGTCACGACGCGATGGAGAGGAGGAGAGCAGCCTGGCTCGGGGCTCACAAAGCTCATGCTGCTGCCTGGGCAGGGCTACTTGACAGGAAGGTGCATGGCCAAGGTTTCCTGGTACTGGTGCCAGACTGTCCACTCTGTGCTCTTTGCAGGTGCCGAGGAACCATGTCCTGCATTTACCAGACTCAGCCTGGGCAGTGCTTTCACAGGGACAGACCTGCACGTGAAGCTAATGCTCTACACCAGGCAGAACCCGCACTGTGCCGAACTGCTCAACTCAACAGCCTCTAAGTATCTAGATGTAACCAAGAAAATCACCTTCATTATCCATGGATTCCGCCTCACGGGCTCTCCCCCACTCTGGATCCCTGACTTGGTCCATCTCCTGCTGTCTGCAGAAGACATGAACATTGTCCTTGTGGACTGGAACCGAGGGGCAACAACTCTCATATACAGCAATGCTTCCAGAAATTGCAGGAAAGTTGCTGAGATTCTTAAGAGACTTATTGATGAAATGCTGGTAAGTTAGAGATTCAGAATATTACATAAAGCACAGTATGCAAAGGCCACAAGGAAGCATTTAAAGACTGCAGAATTTCCACCTCTATGCAGTGACTCTCCTGGCACAAGACATAAAAACACACGGAACATACAGCTTTTTTATTTTTTTCCCCCACTTTCATTTGGATACAAAACCAAGATCTAAATATATTTGTGGTTACTTGACTTCCACTTGTTTAATATATTCGGCTATAATGCTTACTTGAGCTTTCACTAAACATTTTTTAGTTCTATTTATTTCATCTTGACGTTTTTATACCTTCGTCAATGATCCTAGCTATCCTTAAATCGCAGATTGCGGGAGCCTCACTGGACTCCTTCCACCTGCTAGGGGTGAGCTTGGGAGCGCACATCTCTGGCTTCGTGGGCCAGCTGTACGAGGGCAAACTCGGCAGAATCACTGGTAAGTCCTTCCTTCCGCTCAGGACGTGGCTGCCCGGCACCGAGCCGCACCACACATACGGTTCCGTGTCGCAGGCCTTGACCCAGCGGGCCCTTTGTACAGAGGGAAGCTGCCCAGCGAGAGGTTAGACCCTGGGGACGCGCAGTTTGTTGATGTCATTCATTCGGACACCGATGGTGAGTGCCACCTTGCTTCCTTGCCTAGAGCGGAGCACAGGAGAGTAGGGATAGCCGTGCGGTGCTGGGGGTTCCTTGTCGCTCAGTGGCCAGGACTCCTGCTGGCCCCTGCTGTGTTTGCATTGCAAACACGCTGCCCTGCTGCCCAGCAGCTTCTTGGGGCCAGCGCGGCTAGAGGACACAACCCCCAGTGCTGTGGAAACAAGCCAAAGCCTCCAGGAATATATGGGCAAATGGTATTACAATTCCTGCACAGGTACCCAAGATCTAAAATAACTGTTGTTTTATTCCACTTGGTTCCTTATGTTCCTTTCTTCGTGTGTTTTATGGCTTAATAAACCCTTCCCTCCCTATTTCTTTCACCAGGACTAGGTTACAGAGAAGCCCTAGGCCACGTAGACTTCTACCCCAACGGTGGCACTGACCAACCAGGCTGTCCGCAGACAATATTTTCTGGTAATTAATTCAGCCCTGAATTGCAAAAACACTGACAAAATATTTCCAGTCAGGAAAAGGAGGAGAAGGCCACAGAAATATCATTACTGCTAGAAAATATATGAAAACAGTTTTCTGGGAAGGCACAAAAGCAATCCCTTCCCAGCAGTGACGCGGTACCCTGACACAAGAGGCACTGAGGTGATGAGTATAAATAGGAACCTGCCCTGGAACGGAAATGCATATGGAAAGGGAATGCTTATTTTGCTGCTCTTGGAACATGGTTTATGTCTTTCTAAAGAGGTTTTTTAAGCAGAAATGGCAACATTTTGTGCCAAAGATATGCAGTATCCCGCTGTCATGCCTGGGCTTGGAGAGAAGACAACACTTGAGGTGGAGCAGGATCTATAGCAGAAGCCTGGGGAGCTGCAGGAACAGCAGGACCAAGAGCACTTTTAAAAAATAAAATAGACTGGAGAAAGGCTAAAGTAGGTGTTGGTAGGGCTGAGTGCACTAAAGGAAGAGGCTCGCGCCCATTTACTGTTCCACCATAGCCCAGCACTTCCCATTTTCATCAGTTCAGCGGGTGCCCACCAGTGCGTCCTTTTTGGTCAGTAAATTAATGTGTTCGCCTGAAGCACAAGGGTTGCTAATGAAATATTTCTTCTCTCTCTGCTATTAAGGATTGCAGTATTTCAAATGTGACCACCAGAGGTCTGTTTTCTTGTTCATATCATCCCTGAAAAAGAGCTGCAATATCACTGCGTACCCATGCGACTCATACAGGAATTACCGAAAGGGCGAATGCATCAGCTGCAAAACTTACTGGCCTTTGCCGTGCCCTGTCCTCGGTAAGAAGATGCCAAGTGTGAATCCAGGGAATGTGAATACTCATGTCTGAGGCTGCCTGCTCTAACTTTTAATCCCTCTATGTGACTGTGACAAATATTCTGCTAAGGGACTGACCCAACATTGTGCTATGCCAAAGTGTGTACATTTATTTTCACTGTGGTTTGGGGAATGATTTCTCCTTGACTTTGCTACGTACAAGCCTCTCTGCAGGCAAAAGAGAGGCCTGAGAGGTTCCCCTGCTCTTGGTAGAGTCACATCACATGATAACTAAGAGAGAAATCCACACGTTAAGGATCTAGAGCTAGAGATACCATAGCGAGATTTGGTATCTTTGGGCAGAAGCCACAGAAGCAGTGAACTGAGGTCCATTAGCTGCCCATTTTGAGGGCTAAGGGCATGCTCCTGCAAAAATATAATCTTTTCTAAGAATTTTTCAGCACCACCCACCCATTTCTGACTATGAGAAGGATGGCAGAGAGGTGAGTCTCAGAAAAGCAAAATATTGAGTCCCTGGCTGGGGGGACAGCACAGCTCCAGACATTCATGTCAGAACTTTTGATGCCTGGCGCTTCTAGAAATGAGCTTTTAAAGCTCAACTAGACAGAAGGATTCTGGACCACAAAAGCCTTCTTGACCAGAGCTAGGAGAGGTGAAGAAAGATCGATCTTAAAATAAGTGATAAGTAACCAGATATATTTAGATACAGAGTTGACTTTAGTTACACAAGTAGAATTAAAATTGCATAAGTGTACAGCACACAGAAGTATTTTTCCAGTACTACCATGCAGCTGAAAAGCAACAGAGTATTCCTGAACACCTGCTTTATGTTTTCACTCATTTAATTGCTTTTATACTCGCACAGTAACCTCCTGCTTCCTGTCTGTGCTGCCATCTCTAGGTTATTATGCCTATAGGTGGAAGAGCTATTTCACACAACCGAGTCCCCCGGGGACGAGCCTGTTTTTCGACACAGCAGACAAAGAGCCATTTTGCAGTGAGTACGGTTTGTGAAGTGATTTTTGTGTCCTGCCTCCTCCAGCGACAGCAGAGGCGAGACAGGTAGTTGCTATTGGCGCCATCCCCAGGCAGTATGTTAGAAATACTGCCTGCTGCCTGCCCATCTGGAGCAGAGATGGGCCACGACAGGCGCATCTTCCTTACTACACTATTTCCCTCACCTCACAGTTTATCACTACTTCTTGGATATTGTTACGTGGAACAAAGATACCAGAAGAGGCATGTTCAGCGTTCTGCTGGCTGATGAAACGGGGAAGAAAACAGAATCTAAAGTCGTTCCGTGAGTCTTAGCAAGCCCATGAGCTACAAACGACAGCAAAATCCAGCCCTGCGAGCTGTGACTGTACCCGGGTCTCCCGGGCAGCCATGTTTGGTGTCGCTTGGGTTTAGTCCCCCTGGGTTGAAGCAGAATTGCAGTGAAGATTCTGCTTAGGGACCAGAGTAAACGGCACCAGAGCGCTGTGCCCCATGAATAACTGAGTCCTCATTCCCCAGCACTTTCTAATCCCCCAGTGAATTTGTGTCACCTTGTTGTGTTTTATCCTTAGAGCAACTGCAGCTTTTCAACAGTACAACCAAATCCCTCTGCTAATTGGATTTGACCAGGATCTCGAAAACATACAGAGAATTTCCTTGACATTTTCCACTGGGTCCGTCATTGGCCCAAAGTTCAAGCTCCGGGTCCTCCGAATGAGATTACGATCAATTACCAATCCCGAAAGGTAAGCAGAGAACAGCAAACCAAAACTAGACAGAAGGAAGTGAGTGTCCTTGGGTCCTGGCCTAGCGGAGTCCAGAAGAATTACATTTATTTCACACTTAATGATTCGTGCACACCTTGGGTAATTCTGCCTTTTGCACATGCACACAAATCCCACGTTGGAACACATATTGCAAAGCAAAATTTGCTTTCAGAAGTTGCAAAATGTGGTCTGGCCCTTTAACCTTTGGTCAAGAAACTAAGTTCTGACCTTAGATAAATACTAAGAATTAAGTTTCTTTGCAGTGAATTGAGGGCTGTACCCTTGCCGTAATCTTGCTCCTCCCAGCGCTCCCTTTTTCTGCACATGGAGCAGAATGGAAATGCACTTGAAGCACCTCTGTCTCGCTGGGATTTCACCCCACCTCAGGAGCCTGCCATATGCCCTGCAAACCTTCCTTATTCCATAGAAACCTGGAAAGCTTAACTAGGAAAAAAAAAAAAGAATCTTTCATTCTGGGTTCTGTGTTTTGATGCAGGGCTCAGCTGTGCAGGTATGACCTGGTGCTGCTGGAGAACACCAGGACAACCTTTCAGCCCATCCCCTGTGAGGGCGAGCGCTGACGCCCGGCCGGGCCCTCCCGCTGTAGCAGGATCACGGCACTCACCTCCACGCTCCGGAGCATCTTCTGTGCAGACCAAACACCAGAAACGAGGACAGCTTGGAGATTTTTCCAGGGTGCTTCCCCTGTGGAGCCGGGAGGACGACGGGCTCCAGGGCTCGTCACACTGGGCTGTGACCGCCTGCTGGGGAGCCGTGTGGCACTGCTGAGGGCAAATAAAACCTTGTGTTCCCAGGGGACTCGGTGTAACGAGTAACAGGCACAAGGGATTGGGGGTTTAACGGCGTTTGAGGGGGGAGGCATCGCGTCTGTGGGGACATCGGTCACAATGAGCGGTGTCCCCGCTGACCGGCGCTTATGTGCGGAGTCGGGACTCCTGACACGCGTGGGCAGCAACGCGGCCGACACGACATCACCTCAGCCCTAACGGCCACGCCCCTAACGGCCGCCAGCCCCGCCCCTAACGGCCGCGCCCCGCCCCGCGCGTGCGCGACGCCCCCTCCCGCGGCGCAGCGGAGCGGCGCG
>VWPW01007450.1:75582-124800 GCA_013389825.1 Crypturellus undulatus
TTTTTTTTTTTTTTTTTTGCAACAAGTCTGTGTGTCTATAAATACAATCCACTCTTTACAGTAAAAAGTGTTAAAATGTCAAAAAAATAAATATCCATGTTACAGTAACTAGATTATTCAATAAAATACATCCCTGCCATTCTTGATTGAAATGCTCAAAGAGAATTAATTTCATTTGGACATTTTTTCCAGAGATTCAGGTTATTGCAAATCACTCCTGGGGTGGGAAGGAGAAGCATCTTCTCTTCCTGTAAAGTGTGGTGAAGGGGAATGAAGTGGAATCTCGGGGAAATCAAAATGCCAGTATCAGGAAGCTTTGGGGGAGATCTGTATTACCAAGTAGCAGAGCTGCAGGGCTTATTGGTCCTGACTGTGGCATCAGAGCACTCCCCTTCAGAAGAGTCACAGTCTGATTCTCCAAACTGTGCCGGGTTCTGCAAAACAAAAGGAATAAAGAGATGTTCTGAGCAACTTTCCTGCAGTGCAGATGCACCACAGCGTCCATAACAGCTGTCCGTAACAGCCGTCCATAACAGGAGATTGAGAAAAGCCACCACCAGCATGAGGGGGAGAGGTCAGTGGCTCACAGGAGATGTTGGCAGCACACAGGCACCCTAAAACAGGCCCCTTCCCTCCTCTGGAGAAGGGTCGGGCTGAAAGCATGATAGTCACCAAATGTCAGGCCTTCTAAGGCAGCGTTTGGTTACCAAAATGCTCCACAGGACACTTCCAGGATTGAAAAATATCTACACCATCAATGCACAGATGGAGGTACCAAAAGATGGTACAGGAGCCTTCTGCCTTCCCTCGCTTCGAAAAACTTTAAAGACAGTAAAAAGAAAATTTCAGGTCTGTCAGCAAGACTGATAGCAGAACACTAAGGCAGGGCACTTGTGTCTCTCTCTCATTATCTATTTCATCTGCAACTTCTCAATCTCCTTTAATGCAACTGCAGATCCAATGGCCTCCCAGTATTTCACTCAGATGAAGAGCAAATCATGTCCAGCTTTGCTGGTGCATATTTTGTCTATTCAATCTGACCAAGCACAAGACAGACCAGCTATTTAAGCAGTCCCCTCACTGCGGCCCATCTGCCATACCGCTTCCTAGGTGAACTTCCAGCTTTCTGGCTTTTTAATTTCTTTCCATAAGTTTTTCTTTTTTGGTTATTGAATAGAAAGGAGCAGAAATTGTTAAGCCCACAACTCACCTCACAGCTGTGCTCGTCTGCACAAAGTTTGCCCAGAGACATCTGAGTCTTGACTCTCCGCACCGCGCACTCTTTGTCAGACAGCCCATCGGACTGCGTGGAGATTTCGATGGGGATCTCTGGCGTCTGGGATAACATGTCTTCCAGCTTCTCAGCCAGCTCGTCTTCCAGCTTGGGGGCCACCTCGTCGGGGCTGTTTGAATGATCGCTTGTGTTGCCCTCCTCTCCGTCCGACACGGAAAAGTTCTCTGAGCTGAAGGTCGAGTAGGACTGGCAGCTGCTAATGCAGCGGTGAGGTCTGCAAGCAGGACAGCGGGTCAGCGGGAACCACAGTGCCTCTGGCTGCAAACCTAAAGAAGTTTCCTGGGTGCTCTGTTAGGCTCTCCTGCCTATGATACCCAGAGCTTGCTGGCCTCGAATGTCCCCACTTGTGGTGCCTGCTCAACTCTGGATGAACCTCTCCCCACAGCCAGCTTCTCAGTCCAGGGGTCTCCCACTGTTGCCCGCGTGCAGAGCTCGCGGGCAGACCAGCACAGTGCTGCTGTTCAAGCACGAGCAATGCTGTTTCTGGTGGCAGCAAAAGGGAAAGGCAGCTTTCTTCCAAGCCATCTTGAAGCAGTCAAAACCCACACGACATCAGCAGTGCCCTAAGTGCACGCTGGATACCAAACGGCTCCATCCTGTTGTCCCTGCTTCTCAGGCACAGAATGTTCTAGCTGCTCCTTCACTCTGGGTCAAGGGCACGGTCCTTCCACGTGTCTCTGATGGAGTAGAGCACTTCCTATCCCTAGGAAAGGCTCTCCGGCCCTCCAAGCGCCTCTTCCTGCCAGATGGACCCGTCTCCAACTGCCAAGGGCAGCAACTTACCCATGGGCAAGGCATGGAGGCTGAAGCACCGCCAAGCGCAGGGCTGCCCCTCATGTTTTGGAGCTAAGGGAATCTATCACCCTTTGAATGACTTAATTCAAGACACACATTTTTAATTTCATCTGTCTTACTCAGTATTCTCTGGTGCATGTTAATAGCAGCTGATCTTCCCTGATGCACATTCCTCTTTTTCAGCTCTTTTTCCCAAAATAATCAGGGAGATTACGAGAACAGGGTGTGCAGACAGAGCCTGCTTTCTCCTGGCATAATTTCCTGCTTTGCAGCAATCAGCAGAACCGACTTCCTGAGCTGAAGACTGAACTGGCACTACAGCACTCAACAGCCACCAGCTGATCTATCCTCCATAAATTTAACACTTTTAACCTGTTTATATTTCAATTTCCACAGCATCCCTTGACAACAAGCTCTGCATTTGACAGAGTGCTGGATAGAGAAACCCCTTTTTTTTTTTTTTTTAATTTTAAACCCACTGCTTTATTCACTGCATGACCCTAGTTAGAACAGGAGGAATTGTTCCTTGTTGACTTCCCTCACATAATTCACAATTTCATTACACCCTCTCCTGTTCCTAGACAAAGATTTCTAATCCATTTAACTTCAGCCTGGAGAAGAGAAGGCTGAGAGGGGACCTCATCTGTGTCTATAAGTGCCTCAAGGGAGGCAGTGAGGAGGATGGGGCTGGCCTCTTTTCACTGGTGGTCACTGACAGAACCAGAGGAAATGGCCACAAACTGAGGCATAAAAAGTTCCACGGGAACTTAAGGAAAAAATTCTTGACAGTGAGGGTGACAGAGCACTGGAACAGGCTGCCCAGAGAGGTTGTGGAGTCTCCTTCTCTGGAGATCTTCAAGACCCGCTTGGATGCAGCCCTGTGCCACATGCTCTAGGTGGCCCTGCGTGTGCAGGGGGTTGGACTAGATGACCTCTAGGGGTCCCTTCCAACCTCAACCATTCTATGATTCTATGATTCTTCTCTAGAAGCCATCTCTAACCATCTTTATTACCCTTCTCAGGATCTTTCCAAACTGCCCATGGGCTTTAAGCAAGCAAGGTGGCAGTCAGGATTCAAGCTGCAGCTGGACATTTACAACAAAAGATGAGGTTTTGTTCTGTTCTCTGCTCCTTTCCTAGCAAGTCTTCACCTATCTGCCCACAACATCATTTCTGCCTGTTAAGTGGCTGTTTTCATAAAGCTGCTGCAACAAAGCCACAACCTCTGAGCACAGGACTGCTAAAGCCATTATTACATATGCTGAGGCAGGAACTCAGCCTCAAATCTATTATTCTATAGGAAACATCACCAAATTTAATCTTTTGTGTTGTTGCCTTGGTCTTGAATCCAACTCAAATCCCACTCCAGGGGTGCTGGAATCAGCCCCTTGCAGCAATAGCTAATAAACAACATTTGAAAGAGCCTACAAAGGAGCCTACAAAGTCCAGGAAGACTGAATCTGGGGACAAAAGAGCTTATTTTTTTACACTCAATAATATCAGTCCTTGCTAACCCAATGTGACCAAGCTGATATCAAGTCAATATGCAGGATCAACAATGACGACGGATGGGACCCACTGAATGTGACTGTTCCATTGCCAGCACCTTCCACCTTTCGACGCTGCCATGCGGCTGCTGTGACAGTTCTCCTGAGTTTTGTCCCACTAAAGAAAGACTAGAGTGAATTCACTGCTTACCTTTGTCTACGAGGAAACTCCACTTCACTGTCAACTTCTCCCTCTTCTTCTTCTGAGGAGTCATCACCACTCTGGCAGGGAACAAGGACAGGAAAGTTGATTGTGCATTTGTAAAAGAACAAACATGCAGCAACAGGGCTGCCCATTACTTCCCCAGCACAAGTCACCATTGCCTCGACAGGTTGAAAGTCCAGGCGAGAGAAGAACCTTCTTCACAGTGAGAACTGATAGTGACTTCTTACAAGGGGATTGGTGCAGGTGGTTTTAATGCTGTCATTTCTAAATTTGGAGCGCTTTATTTCAAAATACACTGGAGTGCTTTAGGAAGACACCGTGTACATAACTGTCTATATTTTAACAGAAATAAACCAAGTAATCAGGATCACATTGAAATCTACATGAACTGAGCTGATTTAGCACTCCTCGTTTTACCACTTCATCCCCTCCTACGTGAAGCCATCAAAGCAGGACAGAGGATGGCACATCTTATTCTGGTGGATTTTATTAACTAGAAAAAATAAGTTTTGTGCCATTTTCTGCTTCAGTGAGCACGGCCTTTTATTCTCCTCCTTCCATCCAAGCTCAGACGCAACATCTTGTTTTCCCCCATCTAATCCTGTCCCATCTAAGCTGCCAGCTCCTGGTTGCCACTTCAGAATTAGCCTGTATCTCCCCCCATGCCCTTCTCCCTTCACTTCAGGCCCAAAATGCACTCTTTTTTTCTGGCATTTATCTTTTCCCTATGCTCTGACACGAAACTTTGTCACTGTCCCCCAGTCACACACCAGTCTCCACCACACAGGGAAGACACTCAGCTTGCCAAAATCTCTGCTCCATCCTCACCTTTTGCAGGGCTCTCGTTTTGCAAGCGAGCACTGCAGAGGCCATGTGCTGGGGAGTGCCTAGGGCCGCCGCCTCGTCCTCCATCTTCTCCACAAACTGCGCGTTTTCATACAGGGAAACACAAGCTGGTGACTGCGAAGGGTCGATGCCCGTTTCGAGAGACGTCTGTACCTGACCGTTGTCATCTTGCCTGCACTGAAGACAGGAATCGTACGGCTCTGCTTGGCAGCACTCCCAGTGATCGGCTTTGCTGTCTTTGCCCTCCAGATTCCTCCGGCAATCCGCTTCCATGGCGGCGGAGATGAGGTCGGGACTGGACCCCGACATCCGCCTCTGTGCGTGGTTACTGAGGGGGCTCCGCAGTGCTGCCGCGGGGCCAAAGTACCTCAAATTGTTTGCACAGTTGGCGATATCCTGTCCGTGGGCATGAAGCCGCGAGTGATGGCCATGGGGATGGCTTTGGCCGTGTTGCTGCTGTAGACCGGGGTGATGAGAGTGATTCTGAGGAGGAGGAGGGGATGCATCATCTTGCGCTGGCTGGTTTTTCAAGATCCCTGCAAAATCATTGTAGCTGCCTTTGCTGTTCCCTCGGCGGTGACGGGGCTTGCTGCGGTAGCGGCTTTTGCTGCCCGGCGTTGACATTTTGGGACTTCCTGAGACTGGGGAACCATTGGATGCTGCTTCTGTGCTGGGTATGCCCTCTGACTTCAACAGATCTGGCCTGAGAGAGGCAGCAAAAGCTCAGCATTAACCCAGGAACTAAGAAGTAACATCAGTTTGAAGCCTGGATGAAGAGGCAGCTGCAGTCATAAGCAATCTCTGCTTTCTAAAATCTACAGCCTTTCCTTCCCTTAGATACTTATTTCTGCTTTCAGTTTCTTTTGATCTCTCCATTCGCTGTCCTTTCTGTCCAGCCCATCGTGTCCCACTCCACTTTCCTGCTGCCCTTCCCAATATCTGACCCACACGCTCCTCCTCTATTTCTTCCTTACTTTGATGATCTGCTCCCAAAATAACTCCTCCTATGCTTAAGACCTTGGTGTAGGACACAGCTCTTACCATACACATATATCACACTCAAGGCCCCAACCCGCTGACAGTGTCAGCCTGCTCATTTCAGATGCATATATGAATATTAATTCAAAAGCAATTATTCACTGTTAATCAGCAACTCTCTAACTCCTAGAAATCTCATAAAAACAGAGGAGAAAGATCCTCAGCTCCCCTGAAAAAATCCCACAGTATCTCACTTTCTGAAAGTCATGCAGAGAGAAACAAGCTGAAAGGACAATGAATTCACACATCTTGAGCCCCAATTTAATTCCTGGGCAACAAAATCTATCCTCCCTCAGGACTGGCTGACTCCCACAATCCCTCATCCTGCTTACTAATACCCAGGTCAAGGACGAGCTACCTGCTCTTTACTAGGACCGTAAGAAATTCAGGAGACGATACCTCCTGCCAGAACACCATCACCTTGGAAAAATTTCTCTTGACCAAGTGGTTCCGTAAAACTCTCCAGGTAAAAGGAAAGGTGGGATTTGTACCTTTTCCCTTAAAATAATGAACCTGTTGTCATCTTGAGAATCAGACCAGGCTCATGAGAGAACACTACTTTGGCCTGTCCCGAGCTGGCACCAGTTTCAAAGGGATGCGAGTCACCTGCTCGACTCAATGGGGTTCTACAGTTGCTTCCTGGTGACTGGGTTGTCACTTCTTACCGTTTAGTCTGGCTGCCTGGTTTATGGGAGACCCCCTTCCTCTTCATCAGCTTCTCCACTGTATTGGGGTGGATTATTGGTCTGACTGGATGGCGTTTGTAAGTTCCAGGATACTTTTTTTCCACTGCTTGTTCCCTCCTGAAATATTGGGGAAGATAAAAACAAAACAGACAGAAAAACAGATCACTTCTCTCTCCTCTAATTGCAGCTCCTGCTGCAAGCAGCACAGCTCCATGAGAGCCTGCACTGTGCCTGTTTCACAGCTACAGCTGGATGCTCAGCTAGGTCCTTTCCTCCAGAAATAACTTAGAATATTCTGGATATTCTGTGTTTCTTTCTACCACGGGGTCAAAGGACACCAACAACAGAAAGGGGTGTTTCTCTCAGTTGGTAAACACTGGGTGTGCACAAGGTGGTCTGCAGTAGTCTAATCTTACTAGGTCTCTCCACCTCCCAACCCTTTCTGTAGCCCTGGAAGCTTGTCTATGTGGAGACTAAATCTGCAAGCATGAGCACACAGAAACGAAGTGCCTGTTTATTCCCCTCTATGCCTCTGCCAAGCCTGCATGGCTCCCTTCTGCCTGGAGATACGCACTTTATGAGCTCCTTCTCGCGGACCTCCAGCTGCAGCATAATAGCACTGAGCTCCATGTACAAGTTATTGGCGCGCTCCAGCTTCCTCTCGTAGTGTTCACGGATATCCAACGCATGCCTGCAAAAGAGAAAAGAAAGAAAAAAAAAATATATCAATACCCCACCCTTTGCTATGCCTGGACTAAGAGAGGAGAACAAGGAAAGAGTTAGGAAAACGCCTTCTCAATGTCAAGTTTGCCACCTATATTACAGGAAGAGGAGGGAAAGCTGTCATCCATTCGTACTTCACAAAAAGCAGCATCTCTCAAACTACAGTGTGGTGATATAAGACATCTTGAACCAAGGTGGAAAGCTGTGGCCTTCAGAAGCTTCCCAGGCCTAAGCAACACTAATCAACAATTATGTCAAATTGGCTGAAAAAGGTTCCCTTTAGTTTCTTGAGTCTAACTCAGAGCTGCTACTTGGTGTTTTGTTTTTCTCTTTTCACAATTCTACTTGCAAATTCATAGCAAGGAAGATAACACTTAAATAAACCTTATGCTTTAATTTTTAATTTGGTCTAATATTCAAAACCAATTTAGATGGACTGATAAATTCAGAGCAGGTTCACTTCTCTGGAAATAACTAATCCAAAGAAAGCAGGTAGTTCTTGAAACATGCCAGCAGGAACTTCAGCATGAAGCCAGGAGGAAGAGGAGACTGGATGGGAAAAATCAAGTAGGAGGCATAAAAGACTGTCCACAAACCTGAGCTCTTCTCTTCGACGACGAATCAATTCTTCATCTAGCCGGTGGATACAGGTTCCTTCACTTTTAATTTTCTCAAAGTGTTTCTTCACTTCTTCTCGCCATTCAGCCTAGAGAAATAATTTACCCTCAGGTATTTACAAAGCACTGAGCACTCTGGTTGCTCCAAAGGAAAATTCTTGGGCAATATGCTTTGCAGGAATTGCAGATTCATATGGAAAATGTGCCTCTAGCTGAGTTATTTGAGTGACAGTGCTGCAACATGTTTCATTCCAGCATTTTCAACTGGTATTTCCAATTAGTTGACTAAAAAAAGATACTTGCATTTTTCCTTAACACATAAAAAAACCCTCAAACGCCAAATGATCTTTTAAGAGATTTTCTTCCCTTTTTGGCACTTAAACTGAAAGGTCAATCACTTCCATAACTCTATTCATTAACTAGATGACTGTTGTTAAGGTGACACTAACTCTGTTTGTCCTTTGAAGCTCTTGCTCTTACAGTTTTAATAAAGGCACCGATTTACACACACCCTGAACACTGCAGATCCTTGATACTCGAGGCAAGGTTTGTTCTTTATTCACCTTCTTTCCCAACTCATGAGAAGCCAACATGGAAGGACTCAAAGGAACCTCTAAGAACATCCTTTTAGATCTTTCCCAAGTGTCCCCGCGTCTCTTCTCTGCTCTGTGACAGCTCTTTGTCCTTCTGCTGCCCTACTCATCCTCACTAATAAATGCAGCACTTCCTCTCTCAGCAGAGCTTTCTGGTTTCCTGTTCAAGCAGAAACAGCTGGGACCAGAACATCTGAAGTCAGCAGTCTCTCGAGACACGAGGAGGAGACGCTGAGTTTCTGACAAAAGCTAGCAGATGTCTCAGTCTGTGAAAGCCTGGGCAAGAGACTTTTGAACACCCATCAGCTTTTTTCTCCTTAAGAACCAAACTAAAATCATAGGTTATGACTTTGCTCCACAAGTACAATTCCTGGAATGAGACCCTTGGAGCCATCTCTGGTGCTCTCAGGATACAGCCATTCGCTAGTTACCTGTGATTTGAAGTAGGTTTCCTGAGGAGTGGCCAGCACATCGGCAGAGGCAATATCCAGGTGCATCAGCGTCTGTCGGAACGAGGGGCGATTCCGGGGCTTGCTCTGCCTGGAACAAAACAGACCAGTTGTTAACATGAGATCAGGTTATAACACTGTCTAACCCTGACCTTCTAAAGTGCTAATCACCAGAAATCAGTCCTCTGAACCCTGCTGCTGACATACTGGAGCCACAACTATAAAAATGAGATGTCCATATGGTGATACAGTACCAGCTCGAACCTCCAGTACTGTCACATACTGAACATCTGCACAAAACACCACTTCAGTGCAAATCCATTAGTACCTTGGAGGAAGGGGCCTGCAACCTAGCTTTGAGACTCGAGCCACCAGACCCGCTGCATGGACACAGCATCAGAAAATTGTAAGAAACAGTTTCTTGGGCCACCTCTCCTTTTCCAGCAGTCCAGCTCCACTAGGTGGGGATACAAGTGTACACAGGCAGCAGGGAGAGCTGCAGCAACTGCATTTCACAGCCCTGCGCAGGAGCCCTTGCTGCTCTTGCGCAGAGTGGCAGAGAGTCTGGTGCTCTGGGCTCAACACTCCCACCCTGACCCTCGTTTCACTGGGTTCTCTACAGGTCTGGCAAGAGCTGGCATCAGCTCTCAGGATGCACGGGAGCAAGGCTCTTACCAGGTCTGCTTCATGAGGATTTTGAAGCCATCCGGACAGGTGGATGGGACAGGAAGGTGCAGGCTGTTGCTGCCCACGCCCCAGATGATGGCAGAGGAGTCCACATCCTTGTAGGGAATCTCTCCCGTAAGCAGCTCCCACAAAACTACCCCAAACGACCTGGTGAACAAAAAGGCAAGACGAGGGTAACACTTCCACACAAATGAGATTTAATAGAAGCACCTGGAACTTGGAACTAAGTTTGTCCAATCTGAAGCTGCAAGTAGGTACAACAATGTTTAAATACTGGCATCGAATCAAGAGCAGCTTTTGCATACAGGTAAGAACAGATCATCCATCAAAGGACGGTCATAATTCACATGTGCAAAGTTGTGGTTTTATGTCTTTAATTTTTCTTTTCCTAGCCAAAGGTCTCCATGGTGCTGTGCATACTCAGGCACCCATAATACACCTAGGTAGGTGCTTCAGATGCTTGAGATTCATCACTGTTAACTGCTGCAAGGTGGAAATGAAGAAGCAAATGCAACAGGTACAAGCATCACTATCAAAAGCAGGTGTAATTTCATCTGGAATGGCTTTTCAGCAATAACATGAAGAGAGAACGACAAACGCTCACAATTAAAGAGAAGAGGAACTCTTTGCCCAGGGAAAAACCTCCCGCTTTAAAGAAAGGAAGAAAAAACAACTCACTGGCTTCCCTTCTGCAGGGAAGCAACCAAGTAAGGACCAAAGCCACAAAAAAAACACCCCTCATAGGGCACATTAAGACCAGGCTGAGGTAAGAGAAGGTGCAGACACCTCGATTTCACACCCACGGGGATCTCCTCACTTGCATCCTGTGCAGCCCCAGGGCACGAGCTCCACTGTCGAGCAGAGACACGTGAAAAGCAACACGACTTTTCCTGGCTTGGACTACACTGAATTGTTTTTATTAAGTAGGGAAGACCATCCCAGGGACAAACGGTCTGGATGTGAACAACAGCCAGGATGCAGAACTTTATATAAACACATTCAGAATCCAATTTTCTTTTCCCTTGGAAACATTTTTCCGTGTGCTGCAAGAAGAGAGAGAGCCCAGCTGTTTGGACAATGTACCAGGAAACCCCATCTGGTTTCAGCTTTGCTCCGATTAAGATCCAATGTAGGATTTTCAAGACTCCTGATAAGATTACAGATTTTGGTTTTTTTAAGCATGCTGTTAAAGATGAGAGAGAGCAGACATGTAAGCAGCTTAGAAGCTGTTTTCATTTCTTGCCAGCATGGAGGAATGGGACTTTTACTCATCCTGGGGGAAGGATGGATGTCAAGGAAGAGTTTGAGCAATTGTTGCTCCTCTGATGGAGGAGAACTTACCACTGGCTCCACACAGGTCTGTCCCCTCATCACCACAAAGGGAGATGCTTCTCCCTTGTTATGCAAACAGCAAAAGCCAAACACACCCATACTGCCTATATTGCCTCCCTGCAAGTAACCCGAGAGAGGCCATCGTATTTGGCAGCAGAAGGAAGGGGTGATACAGGAACCACGGCGGTGATATGCGCAGGGTGAATCTAGGGCATCCCTAGGTTCATAAGAAGAGCAGCACCTGCAAGTCTTTTGGAAAGGAGTCAAGGAGCTCTCAGTTCTCAGCAGGGCTAACGGCTCTTTTTTCCTGAACATGATGCTCCACACAATGCTCTTGGGTGGAAGCTGCTCTAAAGGAGAGGCTCAGGGTGGAAGTCCAACAACATCTCCCCTTGGAATCACAGATTCCTTAGGAAAGAGCTCAGAGACAGATGGCAACTGTAATTTCTTCCTAAAACAGTTCCAAAATTCAAGAACTTCACCCAGAAGAGCTGGTTATGTTGGGGCCTGCCTTAAAATGAAGGCCCAAACTCCTGCCCAAAGCCTAGATGCCAAATTACACAACGAAGACACAAAACATCCCTTTTTAACTGTATCTTCCAAAAGTAACGTTTGCTTTAGGCAGAGGAAAGATCATTCCCAGGAATGATCATCCTAATCTCTTCCATGGCCTTGGCTACCTGAAAAACCTTGACCACACTTCTCACCCATCCAGTCTTCCAAGATGGATCCCTGGAGCCATGAGGCTCAGCTGGGGAAAGCTCTCTAAGAAACAAGGCACAAGAATGTGGGGTTTCTTGGATGTCTTCTAGGACTGAGTCCTGGGCGTATGAGCCAATTTCAAGTAAAAAATGTTCTGGATGATTAATTCTTGCTGCTCCTGCTGACCCGATCTGGGAGGAGGCGACTCTCAGAAGAAGGTGCAAGAGCACACGTTCACTACAGTGTACCACATGTTGCAAGACTTTCCTCACAGGAGATCCCAACTTAAAGGCATGATCCAACTCCGAGGCAGCAGAGAGCAGAGCGCTGAGCTGAGCCAGATGCAGTAACTTTTTGTCTCCCCTCCTGCTCCAAACCACCTACAGCTTCAACCTGGGTCTTCACACACTGTAGGAGAGGATGACAGCGCTCCAAGTCACAAGAAGTTCATTTGTCCTGGTTACTGTCATTTAATAACCAGAAACAACAAGGCAGAAAGAGATGTAATTCTCTCAAAGACCCTGAGACCTGTGGAGAAGCATCCCGAGGGAGCTCCAAAGCCAAGTTTTCTCCCAAGCATTTCTGGTATCAGAGACTTTTCCTTGTGACCCTTGGACACAATGTTTCACCTGGGGATGGAAACAGGAATTCCTATCTTAGGAATTCAGAATTCCAATCATGTTTCCTGGTTTCCTCTCTGGTGGATCCAGGGTTAGTTCCAGTAGAGTATATTCCTGTGGCTGTACACTAACAGTCAGCTTGCAGAAAGGAAAAGATGGTTGGACCCTTCAAGTCAGCAGAAGTTTTTCAAGCGTTTGCATGTATGTGTCATTTTTCTTGCCATTTTAGCCCACAGTTCAGTGACAGGATTCAGGGCATATCTTTTCAGAAGGAAATACTCCAGAGAACAAAACTATATACCCATCCATAGGGTAATAAAGATAAGTACTGAATACATGAACACTAGAAAAGCAAGTACCTAAACAAAGTGAAAACATTTAACGAAAACAACAATACTACTCACCAGATATCCACCTTTTCAGAGACAGGCTCATTGCGTATCACCTCCGGGGCCATCCAAGCCACAGTACCCGCAAAAGACATTTTGGTACTTTTATCACTAAGTTCTTTAGATGTACCAAAATCGGAGATTTTTACTGCATCTGTGTGTGTAACTAAAACGCTGGAAAGAAAAAAAAAAAAATAAGAAATCAGGACTCTGAAAGTTTTCTACAACAGACTTTCAGGAACAGATTTCCAAGTCCTGCGAGGACACAGAGCGCTGCATGTAGCACTTACTATTGGCAGTAACCAAGGCACTCTGAAGCCAGTTGGCCAGTGTGGTCCTTGAACACCAACTCTAAGCCCCATAGTCAAATTCACAAATCCAGGGGTCCAACGCAGCAGCTTGCAAATCAGCAAGTCACACTGAAGTAACCTAAGTTAAAACGTCAGGAGGTGATTAAAGCAACCAGAGACTCACTTTGGTGACTTGAGGTCTCGATGGATGATTTTGTGCAGGTGCAGGTAGTTCATGCCGCTCGCGATGCCCGTGGACCAGTCCACCAGCAGCCGCGGCGTGACCTTCCGCCCTGCGCGCAGCACCTCGTAGAGCTGCCCGTGCGCACAGTACTCCATGATGATGCAGTAGCACGGGGCTTGGGTGCAGACTCCCCTGTCAAAGAGAACAAGCATGGAATGAGGATGAGCGCAGGGCAATCCCTCGAGTAACTCTTAAATGTGGTAGTCAGGGGCCAGGAGAGTGACCTCCTTGCTCTGCCTGGGCAAGGTTTGGCTACCAGCTCTCCTTACTGAGTAGGAAAGGGGAAGGTTTTTGGTGTGCTTTGCACATGAGGAACCTCACTGGAGACTGCAGGTGGTTTCCTTGGATTACCTGCACGTGGGCAGGCTTCACAGCATGCATTTTGTTAGCGTGCCCAAAGGGCAGCACTGGGCAGGAGTGGGGCCCACAGCTTCCCTTTCAGGGCAACGACCAATTTGAAAGAGGAAGCAAAGGGCAACTGCCCACTCTGTCCTGGCCTACAGACAATGTGATTCCTGGAATTAAAAATTTGGCCAGAGTATGAGAGCTACCAGCTATTCCCGTGATAGGGGAGGTATTAATCTGGTTCTAGCAGACATCACAACCTACTTGAAGGCAATGATGTTCGGATGTTTGAGCTTCCGCAAGTGCTTGATGTCTGTTTCGTTCTGGTCTCTCACTTTCTTGATGGCCACCTCCTCTGCTCGGAATTTGCCCAGGAAAACTGCTCCCTGGGCACCACTGCCCAGCCACTGCAGCTCCGAGATCTCCTCAAACGGCACCTCCCACGTGTCTAGAACAGGCAAGCAAGGAAACAGCATCAAAGAACAGGTTCACAAACCTCTTCTGCCACAAGGTCACCCCAGGGCAGCACCTTGGATAGCTCTGGAAGTGGATTTTGCTGGGGGAGAGAGGCAGCACCCCCAAGACACCGCAGGGAGCATCAGCGCCCCCTTCTCCCATGACACCTGCCTTAAGCCTCCTCCTCCTCTCTGCTGCTTTTCCACAGAGCCACCACCTCTTTTCAACAGCAGCATGAGCTGCTTCGACTTGGCAGGCAGCAGCTTAATGTGCCTGAGACACAGTGTTTACAACTTGGACAGCGTTCCCCTGCTCCTAACCTACCAGGAGTGATAGTATCTGCTCTCGAGCACGTGCCCGCCTTGAAACGCACGGATGAGGAAAAAACACAATAATAAATCACAGCAGCATAAAAATATCAAAGGTTCCTCCCTTCCCATCAGAGGCAGGAGGGAAAAAAAAGAAAAAGGAGAAAAAAGAAAAAGGGGAAGTCAGAGGGAAAAGGTGGTAAAATCCAGACCTGCAACCACTAGGTTCTCCACCCCAAAGGCCGTCAGCCACCACTGCTGGTCACCGGAAGAGCTCTTCCCCACACCAACACTGTGTATTGCCAAATGGGCAAAGGGGCACTAAGGGAAAGGCTCTTCGGTGCCTGCACACATCTTGTTGGGGGCTGCTAGAGCGGTCCAAAAACATGGTTTAAACCACTTCAAGACAGTTGTGCCCATTTGAACAGAAAGCTTTGACATCTGTTATTTTTAAATTACCTCAACACGGCACAAAGAGTAATTTTTTTAATTCAAAAGAAATTTAAGCTTAGAGTACAAATGCATTTAGCAGTAGTAGCGAGAATTAACACACGTATTTCTGCAATCAAGCCGTGCCTATAGGCAGCCCTATTCCCAATCGCTATGAGATGTGTCTCCCTCTGCCCCACCTGCTCACTGAGCTGTGGAACAAGTATTAATCTGCAGCTCAGGACTCCCCTCGACTTGTCAGGGCAAAGCTCCATCTTCTGCTCAGGCTCCTTCACGCACACAAGCGCTTTTCGTGCAGACACGTGCTGGCAACCTCGCATTACGTGCGGATACAGAAAGGAGAACAGAGCCCGCAGCGCTCGGCCACGAGGCCGGAAACGCGCTTGGGGACAGGCTGTGTCCCTCAGCCCTTGGGGACAGGCAGGGGTCAATCCCCACCTTCGATTTTCCAGAGCACCACAAGGGCATCGAGACAGTTATAGTGTCCCCCTGGCAAATACGGGTAACTTCTGCTGCATCTCAGCCTAAGCCATCCCCACAAACCAAGCCATGGAATACGCTTTCCACGTGCTACAACCATGATCCTGACCACAAGTTGAATATTCAAGTATTTTAAAATAAGCATCGTTCTTTGTGCAACTCAGACACTTCTTGCCATTTAAGAGATTCTTTGAACTAAATAATATATTCACAGAGAAATCGAGAGAGGATCTCCATTTATTTTTAAGTCACAAAGACTTTGCTCTTGAAAGATGGTGGCCTGTGTGGCTGCTGCTTTATGTTCCCCGATGAACTGTATTTTTAGCCAGGCAGTACTGAAACTATTCCACTGTAATGAAATCATAGTTCCTTTGCACAGCAAAGGACTGATTTTCCTCAAAAAGCCCCACAATTTTGTCATTTATTTCCCTGAAGCACCCAGAGTTTGTGCCTAGTAATAGCTGATATCACTTAGGAGCTTTAATTGTCTCTTAATATTCCTTATAGCCTTTTGCAAAGGCAAAAGAGACTGCAAACAAAGTCAGCAGACATTCATAGCTGCTCCTGCAGAGTCACACAGGGTATATTTGGTAAGAAAGCTCCTTTCCTCATGGGGTAGGCTCCGAATACCCCACCTGCTCCCTGACAAGCAAGGCCAGGGCTCAGGAAAGAGGGTTAGGGGCCGCAGCAATCACATACTCCCCAGGGAAGCATCCTGCAGCTGCTGGAAACACAAGCAGAACAAAGAGCTAGCCCATACAGCAGGAGGATGAGACAAAAACCCACTAAAACCCCTTTCATTGTACAGGAACGTGTCACTGCATTTCCAGACAGCCAGGATCAGAGATGAATTTGGCTCAGAAAACACAAGGAGCACTGAAAAATTTCCCTGAAAAACTGAGCCTGGGCAAGAAAAGCAGTGAACTACGTTCAGCTGGAAACCAGGGTCTATCAGTATCAGTGGTGCAAGCTGGGGTTGTTCACTGCAACAAACTCACCTGTTAAACACATATAAATTCCCTGGGCAAATGCTCCCTACAGTTCTCAGAACTACCCCCAAGGACCTTGGCAAGGTTCAGCGTTGAAAAATCGAGTTCATGGTTATACTAAAGGGCAAGGCCGGAAAGGAGAGGGCTTGGGACACAAAGCCAGAGAGACATGTGAGTCCTGCCGGGAGCCAAGAGCACAGACTTTCCCTGGAGAGCACTGAGGAAGCTCCACCACCACCTGCGCAAAACCAGCCCCAGGGCCCAAGAGCAAGACAACGTGCACAGCCCGACCCAAGGAGCGTGGTCCGTCTGGAAGGACGACACTTCCACGATGGATGTGGCTCAGAGATGTGGTGGGACACCCTGGCCCGCCTGGAAGGACGACACTTCAGTGATGCCCAGAGATATGGTGGGACATCCCAAGCGAGGCTGGGCTGTCCTGCCAACCCTGGTTCAGAAGGGTGCAACACTGCTTGGCTCAACATCTTCCAAGACCCGACAGGTTCAGGATTTGGGGTGGCCCTCCCGGTACTTGGTGCCCTCCGGCACCCTGGTGGGGTAGTTTGTATTCCAGACTCGCCCTGAACAAACCTGTGAGAAATTTCCTCTAAATAAGTGAAAGTTCAGCAGCAACAGGAGACCAGAGCAAGAGCCTGTGTTTCTAAGGGGACTGGGAACCATGCGAGCAGAATGACGGGAGAACCTTTGCTACAGCGAGGAAGTGTTGGACCAGGCAGGCCAAGTCATGGAGTCTACCTGTTTGAAAGGAATTTTTGTTGTTTGCCAGTCCTGGCCGCTCACCAGCGCTGCTATCATGACAAAAAGCATCCCTCTTTCCCAAAAAGCTACACCCAAAAACACACACTTGAAACAGCACCTTGCTCGCCAGGTTTATGCACAAACGAATGCAGGGATGGTAAATCCACCCCTCTACCAACAAGAGCTCTAAGTAGATCCCCTAAAATACAACATTCCCGGTAGTTCACTTGCACAAGTTAGTGCTTAAACCTTCTCTGGGATCAACTTTCACCCAACAGATGGGGTCCCCTAGAGACCATCTAAGCACGTACCATACTGAGGTCTCCAGCAGAGCTGGAGGGAGACCTGTCCCAACAATACCCCAAATGCAACCTCTTTGCCCCAGCGAGCACTTCTTCGAAACTCTTGCTCTGAAACACCACATAAAAACAGGGACTGAAGCCCCCAAATTATGAATATTAATTTGAAAACACCACACACACACATTGCATCTTGTGTTCTCTTCATCATATCAGGTTATGACAAAAAAATGTTATTTGTTGTTAGAGAGCAAGCAAGCATGTGCGTGCCCTTTCCTTGGAAAATGTCAGCTTCACATAACGAAATGTGATACACAAGCCAAAGAGGCATCACACTGATGCACAGAAACCAGCCTCCTTTGAAGGCTGTTGACTATTCAGTAGCTCCTTTGCCTTTACAAGAGGCTCCCGACCAGATTCCTCCTCTTCTAGGACTAACCATGTCCAGCTCCGTGGTGCACAGGCCTCCCAGATGTACTAATTCCCCAAGGAATCTGCAGTCACGTTTTTTGTTTGGAGACTCTGTGACGTGTGGTTGAGTAACACAGGCCTACAAGCTTAGGACAAATTTTGACAAAAACTGCACTCTGGAGGAGCAGGTAAGTCCTGTGCACAAGAGGTTGCCACTGCTTGGGAAGGTCCCTGCCCTTCTGAAACGCAGAGAGCAACTTCTCTGCCCCGAGCTGAGAACCAGAGAGAGCCCCAGGCCTGACTCAACCCAGACCTCTGTTTAACAGCATGTTTTTTTCCCAAACTAACCCTTGCCGGGTATAACCCCATTGTTTTGGGTTCAGAGATGGTCTGGGGTTTCAGATGCGGTGCTCAGGTAGCCTTTGGTGAGTGCACTCTGTCAGATGGCTGGCCAAGAAGCCCTCATGGTCCCACTTACATCTATATGTTTAAATAGGAGATTTTATATTTATTTCACAGTTTCTACAGGAAATTTGTCCACACAAATCCCCGTTTTCACCATTTCCCCCACTAAAATGCTGCGCTTCAGATACAGACCATCTCAAACGCTAACAACCAGTTTTCCAAGAGCTTGTCCGTGTCAGAAGAGTGTTTTACTAACCCCAAGTCAGAACAGTGGCCACATAGAAGAGCGCTGTCCCACAGCAGGAGCCTGGGGCCAGGCTGCTCCCACTCCTGGTAAGACGACACCTCAAGCAGTTCAGCTCCTTAATTCAAACAACAGCTTGTGCTATTCCCATCTGCCTCTTCCCACCCCCTGTGCTAGGGGAGAAATTAGACACCGCAGGCATTAGACACTCAGCTCCTCAGCATTCAGTAGCCACTTAAAATATAAGTATGTGATTATTTGTGATATGTAAGTATGTGATTATTATCAGTCCCAAACTACATACCTTTTCATGGAAATATATAAAAAAGTGTAATCTACTCCAGACCAAAAGGCATAGAAGCAACATGTTCACAGACAAGCAATACTCTGCTTGGCACAGAGCCTTCACAAACGTGGGAGAAGCACCCGTGTCAAGCTCATGCGACACGAGAAGAGCACAAAAGCAAAGAAGTTGGTAGGACCCCTGTGTTTGCCCCAGTTATTTCTAATCCTCGCTTATGCCAATGCTTGGTTCAACTTCAGACTGCCACAAGGGTCCAAGGCATGGCCTGGAACATGCAGGTTTTTCCTCTGTCACTAGCTGCCATTGCTGCTGGCGATGGGTGTTGGATGTCAACAGAGAATTTCTCTTTGCAAATCCGTAAGAAGGCAATATCAGACAAAAAGTCACATAAGGAGCTGGGGAAAGGCCTGGGGTTGATCTCCTCTTCACATATTCCCCCCAGGAGAAAAAGCCTGGCTCCCCTGCTTACCTTGCTGTTGCAGTTTGTAGTCCGTGGAATATGCCTTGCCTATGATGTTCCACACTGGCCTCAGGCAGCCAAAAAGTCCCTCGAGAAACCCACCGCTGCCGCTGCCCGACCTGTTGAACTGGACCTTAACATCATCCGCCCCGCTGTTGCCTTCTCCGTCCACAGTGCTCCTGTTGCCCTGAGGAATGGGTGTTTCAGGCTCCTCCTGCTCCCGCAGCTGCAGCACACTGTTCTCAAACTGCTCCCGGGAGTCCTCGCTGATGCTGGTGAGCACTGCAGCGGTCCCGGGGCTGGTCGCGCTCTCCAGGAGCTCCACGGGCAGCGAGCCCTTCTCGCGTGCGTCCTCCACAAGCTCGGGTGACGGGTGGGTGCTCGCAGGTGGACGCTCATCATGCAATCTGCTGAAGTCCTTCTCTTCACAGAGAGCTTTGCAGAGCGAGTTGGGAGAGGAAGACAAGCTCAGGCGCTCCTGAGTACTGGCCATGATGCTGTGAGGGTGCATCAAGAAGAGGGGCTGATTTGGTACTTAGAGAATTAGCACAGCGCCATTCAGATGAGACATGGGGACCCAGTACCTGCAAGGAGAAGAAAAGACAACAATTTTCCAGTTAAAGTGTCTTCACAAAACACTACTGCGAAGAGTGGCTGATAATTAACTAGCAATACCAGAGGACTGCTGTTACTTAGTAAGTTATTATATAAATGAAGGAAATAAATGATTCTACAGAAACTCCCGTCACATAAAGCACAATCACTACTGAGAAAAAGGTTCCCAGTGTGATCTACAGCAAAAACGGCCTAGGAAAGAGACACCACAATTTTTACTGAAAAGCCTGAAGGTCAAAACTTGTCAAGACTTCTTACAGCAAAGAACCAAGTCGTCATACAGCCTTTAACAGGCTGTACAGCCTTTAACTGGCTGTAGCTGACTCTCAGGAGCTCCCTAGCTCTGCTATGGGTTGAGTCTGGGCACAGTTTTGGGGTCTGGCACAGTCCCCAAGCTCAGGATTGCCCTGCAAACCCTTAAGAGCCAAAGTACAGTGATACTTGTGTCCCAAAGCCATGCAGGGATGGTCTGTACCTGCTCTCAGAGCTCCACCTAGTCAGGATGACCCTTTGCTTTTCTCCCCTCCAAGATCAATGTAGCAAAATGTTATATACTTAAACTATTTATATGTTGGACTTAAAAGTATTTCTCAAGAACAGTATGTCTGATAGCCCTTCCTCTGCAAGCCTGAGGAGCATCTTCTGCTGCTTGAAGTCAGAGGCAGCCTGTATATAGCCTGAAAGCGGGTGTTCCTTTTGACGAGTCGCTCCATCTCTCTCTTCCTGCGACTTGTTCCCCCAAACAGCCTTTTCCTACAAGCCAGATCCACTTCTGGGGGGGGGGGGGGAAAACACACACACACTCTGACCTGGTGCCAGAAATGGTTAAGTGCATTCAGCCTGGAGCAGAGCAAGGCTCTGAGGTTGTAAGAGGAAAGGAAAAAAAATGACAAAGAGAAACTATCTTGTTCAACAGCAAGATAATCGCGTGGGGTACAAAGTCCTGGGCTCTGCAAACAGCCACCGAAAGGAAGAACGAGGTGGCCAGGTCGCCTGCAGCCAATCGCCAGGGAACAGCTCACAGTCCGGAGCTTCTCAGGGCAAAATCATTTCTGAGATGCGAGGTAAGAACTTGGAGTTGGTGTCCAGAAAGCTCTGTTGCGCCATGTCGGGCCCTCCTTGTCACAGCAGCATCTGCAGCAGATGGGCTCCAATGGAACATCCAGCAACTTGCTTCATCTTCACCTATTCCTGCCTGCTCACACAGGGGCTACACGGAAGTGTCATTAAGAGAATGTCATTGAGGTTGTAAACTCGCCAAATTAAACTTGGCAATGGGAAGTGAGGCTGGTTATTCCCCAACCTATCTGTGACCAGCGGGCCCCCTGGCCTCAGAAACTGCAAAACACCAAAACAACCCCAGCTCAGGGCTCCTGGCTGCTCCCCTGCTCATGTCCACGAGCCACAGAGAGGCAAATGGGTCCCTATAGAAAAGCAAGCCATGGACAATATCCCTACTTTTACACCATGGAATGTTAGGCAGGCTGGATAAAAGCTCAGTCTCATTTTCCCTGCAAGAAACCCTAGAACAAGGGCCAAAACAAGAAGGTGAGCAAAAAGCATCCCAGGCAAAGCCTTCCAAATCGAAATAACAAACTGTTAAAGAGGATTTAGAAGATAAAATGGTTTTGCTGCTCTGTGGGTCTCCAAACACTCTGCTCAACGCAGGCTGGGATTTGGCTCTTGCCCTCCTATGCGGTTTCCTGCCTCCTGATGCGATGGGGAGAGCAGCCCTCGTACTGAAACACACGCGTTTCCCATCTTCCTGGTTTCCAAATGGATTATCAGGGTATATCGCCCTCCACAACATACTTCTCAGTACTGCTTAGGAAGTTAAGTTTCCCTTTTACCTTCTGCTGGCGCATGAAGCCCACTACATCAATATGTTACCGTGCTCACGGTACCCACATTTCAGGTGGATACAGCTACCAGATCCCCCAGGACTAGCTTCACAGAGAGTGGGAGACAGGGGCCATGCATGAGATGAACATTCATGTTCAAGCTGGCCCCATACAGCCCCAGGTAGGTACTTACTACTGATTTTGGGGAAGTTGGAGAGCATGAAGAGGCAGCTGGTATTGCAAAAGGACCATGGATACGGCAAAACGGAAGGCAATAGTTCTGGATCTGCTGGAGAAGGCAGCTGCTGGAACAGCACATTGACGCTGGCTTGCCAGGGAAGGGTTTTTTTTTTTTTTTTTTTTTTTTTTTTAAGTCTCACATTACAATAGATCCTGCAATGAGCAACATCTCCCCTTGGCAAAATTTGATTTCCCACAGACAAATCAGATTTTCTTTGACCTCACCATCTCACCGCACAGGGGATGAAGGCAGTGCTTCAAGTTTCATTGTCTTGCCTCCCCTATTTCTTCAGCCAGAGCACCCGTGGTATCACTGAGCTTCATAATACTGAGCTCTAGATACACACACACACACGCGTGTGTATACATACACACACATATATATGTATATCAGTTTCTTTCAAGGCAAAGAAAAACCCTTTTCCTGACAGTGCGAAGCTTCACTATGCAGATTATTTGCCACTTAGGCATTCTCCAAACCTCCACAGAGGGAAGTACTGTGGAGCAGGGCTCCCTTTTCACTCTGGCGACGCCTGCACTGCACCGGCCCTGGGGGTGGCAAGAGCTGGAGGCCGCCCGCGTGGGTGGGTGGCTTGGGTGCCTGTTTGAGAGGCTCCAACTTCACCGGGTGCCTCTGTGGTGGCAGACACCCAGGTAGTGCCTCCCACTTGAGCTGTTCTGATCAGTTTGTGCACTCTGTGGCTAAAAAAAGTTATTTTAGGCCTATAAGGAGCTTCAAGGCTCCCTGTCCTTTTGTACAATCCCGTGTTCCTGTGACTAGCTCCCTTTGCAGGCAAAGTGTTTTCCCAAGCTGAGTTCTGCTGTGCCCAGACGGCAGGGAACAGAGGGCACCTCAACACATCAGACACAGGGGCCACAGGGAGAAGTGAAAGCTTCTCCCTCAAGGAGTCCTGCTAAGAAGAGGGCAGTGAAGCAGACCCCAACCCACAGCCCAACAGCTCTGTGTGCCACGGAGGCTGCCCGCACGCAGCGCGCTCCCCCCGGCTTCCTGACAGCACGAGTGTCTGGTAACATCAGTGAGACCTCCCCGAAACGCTGTTTCTCTCATGACGGAGAGAAACGCAATCTTGCGCTCGCACTTCCAGGGAAATCAAGGCACTTCATGTATTCCTCTGATCCCTGCTCACGGCCCTCAAAGCAGCGGCTGGCAGGAGGCAGCTGGTGGATAGATGGTGCATCCTGGACAATGGAGGTTCCTACCTGTGTTGCGCTCACACTCAGGCCTGGAGCTGCCTCGGGTTTTCCTGCTACGCCGGCTTCTCCTCCTGCATCCCGGCGGCTACGTCGGGTCTCGTGACGCAGTAAGGCCTTTCTGTGCTGATAACTAATGCAGTCTATAAACATCCTCTCCTCACGCAAGTCCAGCACTCCGGACCCTTAGTTCCCCCTCGAAGTTGCAGCTGGCACAAAACCACCAAAAAGCTGCTTATAAAGTCCCGTTATCTCCTGAGCTACGTGGTAGCTATTGCTCAGGCTTCACAACTATCAGATACTAAAATGTTTGCAGAACTGTAATGCAGTTGCAGGGATCAAGCATGTGATGTGCTAGGCATGCAACTGCATGTTGCATGAAGCTACATGCAAACTATGACAACAAAATGAGGATTCATGTGTCTGTTGAGTTAAATCAGCCTTACAGCCCTAACTCAGTTTGTTCAGTGTGTATCCCCAAACAAATATGAATCTGTCATTTTTGGCAAAAATGCTTTTATGAAGAGAGAAAGAGAGACAAAGTATATTGCAATGGTATGCACGAGAACAACCACCCTTCCTATGTTTCTGGTCTGAACCTTTGCTGACAGAAATAGTGCGGTGCAGCAGCCAAGAAGCATTCATAATAGCTGAAATCGAGCACCGTGCACCTTATATAGTCCAAAAAAGCCTTCACAAAAGAAATCTGTAGCACCCAGATCATAGTGCAGGGAGAATCTACACCACTCAGGAACCAAGGGTTCATCTAGCCCCATCACTTGCTTCCATGGAGCGAGGTGAGGAAAGGATCTGCACACAGGGAAGCCTCCCAGGACAGTCCCAGCAAAGCCCCAAGGATCTGCAGCTCACTAACTTCCTGCAGCAACCATATCCACAGTATTTTTTTCTGTTTTATAGCCCACTCTGTATTGTTTCCTGCACAAATACGTCAAAGAGCTTTTTAGTCCAGAAAACTTCAGCTATTACTACCCTAGGGCAAGAAATTCTGTAGCTTAACCACATGTTACATAACATAACATCAACTACTGTTTGCTTTGAAGCCCTTACCTGCCAATTCCCTTCATCAGAGGGACAATTGATCACTGTTTCAACAACATTTGCCTAATGGATGTTGTGTGATCTGAGGGAACACAGGCCACAACCACCCCTCCAACAGCCCCTTTCCCCCTCTACCTGCTTAGCCATCCCGTAACAGTTGTATAATACCCCGCAATACCCCCCTCTGCACCTTTTCCATTTCTTTAGACTAACATTGCAAAAATATAGACAAAAATATAGATGTGGGCCACAACAGGGACATACAAAGGCATGAGGAAGATGTTTTGTTTTCCATTAATAATTACTTATAATTATAATCACTTATAATTACTAATAAATCCTATGAGATTTCAAAGCACACTTCAGTACACTATTTTTTCCACAGGTCTGCTAGAACCTTAAAATCTCATTCTTGAGAGAAAAAGCTCGTTCAGAGGCTAATTCTTATATACACAATGTTAATATTAAATGGTATCTAATCAACGCTGAATTTGTCTGTTATCTTATCATCTACTTCCGTGAGAGCTTTCTAGCACTCTCTGCAATTCGTTTACATTTTTCCTCTCCCGAAGAGCTTGCTTTCAGACAGAAACGCTCTGGCTTCACATTATTCCTATGCTAGGCACTGGGGAATAAAAGGTGCAAAGAAAATGAATAGAGCAATCTCCAGAACAGCCCTATGACAACTCTTTCTTGAGCAAAAAATTGTTCCATGTTATTGTCTATTTATCCCTACTCTTATTCCATATCATTTAACCAATATTTTTGTCCTATTAGGCTCTAACTGTGAGATTTCTTTGAGAATATCTGGTAAAGGGAGAGTTTCTTGTCAAAATCATCTCAGTGTGCCTCAGTTAGATCCTTTTTCCTTCAGGGAGTCACAGTAGGCTCCCAGGGCATTACTGCCCCTTCCCAGAACTGTGCTGGCTCTTCCTGCTCCATGAAACTCGTGCATCTGCACTGGGTCTCAGCAGAGGAAGGGATTTCCACCTCCACAACCACAGGATAAACATTTAACCACGACCCCCTTCCCGTACGATCACTAACCGGTGAGGGGTGCTGGGGAAAGAACACGTGATTTGGAGAAAATCAAGCATCCCCGTTTCTTGGGGTGAAAAGGCAGCCAAGGAAGCTGCGCGCGGGGAGACCTCCCGGGCTCGTTTCCGCGCAGCCAGATTCACTCCCATTTCACCTGCGGTTCGACAGCTCCACGCAGCGCCGTGCGCAGAATAAGCCGCTTATGTAAAGGGGGATTTTCAGCGCTCCAGTCGGGACCGCTCCCCCTCTCCGGCACAAGGTGTTTGGGGGCGGGCTGAGGCACTGCCGCGGCTGGCCAGGGCTTTGCTCTCAGGCTTGGCCGTTGCATAAGCTGCCGCCGGAGCGGAGCAGGGACGTTGCATAACGAGCCCCACGCTCGCCACAGGGTCCAGGAGTGCCGCGCCACCGGGAAGCGGCCCCCTCGCTGCGCTCCTACGCGGAGCTCTGACGGAAACGAGGACACCCGCCTAGCCCGGGGGCGCGGGGAGAGGGCGGCACGCCAAGGACGGCCTGTGCAGCACTGCTGGGATGATTTTACAGCACAAAATTCAGCTCCCAGCGCCCGTTTGCTGCTTCTGTTCCTCCCCGCTCGGCTGCCTGCGCGCACATTGCTGCATGTAGGCATTGGGCAGGCTTCATTCACGGCTTGGCAACGCCTCATGGCCCTGGACCACCTGCACCGCGCGTTGATTGATGCTATTTCTAAACCATTAGCAGGCATAAAGGTAAGACTAAACCCTGCTCAGTGTCTCAAATGCCTGAATTACTATGAGAAGCTATGTTAGAACAAAACCAGGAAACAATCCGCAACAACGCTTTGCTCTTTCATCTTTCCAGTGGCCTTCATGGCACAAGGAATCATTTAAAACCCAGTCACAGCTTTACGCTTTGCTCTAGTCCTTCCTGCTCTTCACCCTGCAAAATTCTACATTTTTTCCTCATTGAAGATTCATGTTATGTTGCTAAATAACCAAATATAGTGTTTAAACTCAAAAGACTTTGCAACTACCAAAGCCAAATTCAAAGCTAAGCTCATAGACATCTAAGAGCTTCCTTAGCAATGGCCCATTCAGCCATTAAAACACACTACAGCCACCACCAAACACTACCTCGTTGTTTCCTCCATTTATACACCAAAATACTGTATTTTCCCCCAAGCAGTGGTGCAAAGTTGAATTAACAGTTGAGAGATCTTTGAGGTTGAAGATCTACTTCAAGGTGGTATTTTCAGCAATGCAAAGAATGACTCAAAATCTCACGTGAAGTCACACGAGGCGTTGGGCTGGGCCTGGTACCATTCATTCCTTTTTCCTGCTCCAGCCTCGCAGCAGATCCCGCACCTCCATCCTCCCTGCCTGTGTCCAAGAGCTGCCAAGCATTCATCAGGGCAGGAGCAAACCCCCGTGGCGCTTCTGCCTCCAGCCTGCAGAGGTCATTTGCCTCGACACAAATTCCATGGCATTTTGGATCAGTTTGGGGCTGGGACACTGATGGGAAGTCTGTGAAGTCTGACACATTTTTCTCCAAGTGCAGTCTCTCAAGGGAGGCTTGGCCAAAGCGCTCTGTGCATCACCAGGGTCATGCACTTTCCCTCCTGCCTTTACAGCTGTTTCCAAGACTGACAAACACCCTTTCATAAACCAACTTTATTTAAACTTCTGCTGTTTTGAGCAGCTGCAAACCTGTTTCACATCTAACCTGCCAAAAGCCTGTGATGGGGACAGCCCTCTCCAGTCTGACCATGGCTCCTTTCCTGCAGGAATTCAGAAAACTTGGAAAGGAAAAACAAAATCACAACTTAAAAAAAAAAAAAAAAAAAGGAAATACTACAAAACCTTTTTGATGCCACCACTACCTCAATCAGAACCATATTTTCACAAATGCTAATTGTGCAACAGCTTACCTAGGGAAAGATTCCCAAATCAACCACTACCCAATTTTCTGATCCACTGGAGACAAGCCACTTAGCAGCTCTTGTCAGCAGGAGACAAAGAGAAAGGTTAAAAATGCAAGCAGAAAAAAAAACCCTCAAAAATACAAAAGAATAAACAAAACCTCATGTTTTTAAAACATTTTAGGGAAGCTCATGTATATCTAAGACATGATCCGAGGGTCTCCAAGATATTCTGTGCTGTGAGTTATCTGTTAACCCTAAAATTAATCCTGGCTACAAATCTAAGCACTGGGCTTTTCCAGGGGTTTCTTCTTCCAAACCAGACTGCTAATGTGCCCAAACAGAGGAGCCCCAGGTCCTCGTTCTACAGACCAACCTCACGTGCACAACTCTATTTTATTAAGACATGTATTGCTCGGTTTGACGAAGCTGCTGCAGTGCTTAGCCCCCCCCCCCCACCCTTCAGTCTCCTCCAAAAAGGAACATTTCCCCTCATTATACTCAAAAAAAAGTCACCATGCTTCATGTTTGGGTAAGCAAGAATAGGACCAGAGCTGCCCCAGGGAGCATTGGTAGCATTAGGCAAAATGCTCCTGCTCCCTCCTCTTGTAAGGGCTCCGGGGGTTAAAAATCAGCTGTTCAACACAGCAGGCAGAACGGCCGCTTGCAAGAATAAAAGAGCAAATTCCTACCAGGCTGCTACAACGAGAAACGCATCCCCCTCCCATCCTCTCAAGATGAAATTTAAATTATTCATTATTGCAACACGACAGAAGAATTGATTCATTAGCTCACGAGATAAAAAAAAAAAAAAAAAAAAAAAAAAAAAAAAAAAAAAAAAAAAAAAAAAAAAAAAAAAAAAAAAAAAAAAAAAAAAAAAAAAAAAAAAAAAAAAAAAAAAAAAAAAAAAAAAAAAAAAAAGAATAGTTCAGCTTCCTTATACCATCTCTGGTAATTCTGGTGTCCTTCCCTGTCTGCTCCATAAATATCCGTTCTCCATTGCCGTTCCCTCCCCCTTTAAGGGGGGGCCACAGGGAAGGTAACGTGCAAAACCGTAACCGAAAAATGTCTCTGGTGCAGGCGAGGGCGGCTACTCTGTCTCCCTGCCACGATGGAGAAATCCAAGGCGCGCAGATCCCTCCTGCCTTTCCTGCCGTGCCTTCCCATGGCGAACGCCGCATCCCTCCATCCTTCCCGAGTCCATGGCGAGGGCAGCAGCGGGCGCGAGGCGCACGCAGAGCCGCGCGCACACGGTGCCGGCAGCGCTTCCCCCAGCTACTCACCAGCATCCCGGCTCCCGGCCCCACACTCCATTTTCTGGCTTTAGAAAGACAGGAGGCAAATAGAAGGGGCGGGGGGGGGGGATGGAAAGGGAAAGGAAAAGGAGGGAAGAGGGGGGGAAAAAAAGGAAGTGTTGCAAAATAAAAGGAAATTCCACCCCCACACCCCTGCAGCCTGCTGCAAAGAAGCAGCGACGCGCCCTGACGTCACGGATTCATGAATGGATGGAAACGGGGCCGGGCGCTGCCGGGGGGGCTGCTGCCGCCAGCCCTGGCGCCGTGACGTGACGGTGGCGAGGGGACAGGATGCCCAGGGACGTGTCTGTGGCCAGGGCTTGTCCCCAGCGAGTCCTGGCCATCTGTCCCAGCGCTCCAGGGTATTTGCTGCACACGATGGGGGTGGTTTAAATCACCTCTCCCCGCTTCTGCCAGGATCCCAGACCAGGGGATTATTATTAAATAATTCTGGATATGCAGGCGCTGGGAGGGAGCTGCAGGGTGGACAATAGCAGCAGACTAAGGAAAGCTCCCCGCAAAAAACCAACGCGAACAGGAGCACCCACAAGAACCGGGGGTTCAGCTCTCCATATTCACCGCTCCCTTACCTGTGAAATATCCCAGTCAGCAGCCAATATCCCACTGAGAGCAGCTTGTGCCAAGGGGAGAGAAGGGAAGGTGGCACCAGCCTTGCTGAAGCCCAGGAAACCCACCCCTGCGGAGACCACAGTTACGGAAAAATACAGTTATTGGGGGAGAGGTTGGAGCTGTGGGCTAGGACAGCAGCTGAGCTTTGACCCATCTTTGAGATCGAACTTAAGCATCTCAAAGGAGAGCCAGAACTGCCAACCCTGCACTTCCCTTTCACCAAAACGCATCATTTGGCAATCACGGGCCTTCTAGGGCTCCCTAGACATTTTTTCAGCATCATCTCCTCATCTCTTAGTGGTACCCTGGTGTATTGGACACAATGACTGCAAAGAAGTCATGTTACATAAACACATCAGCATGCTTGGAGTTCAACAGCAGCCAAGAGAACTTGAGCTTTGATTTTGGACTTGGGTTTTTGACTCAAGCTCTATAGGCCTGGCAAAATTCAAACCAACGCAAATTCCTTTTTACCTACTTTTGGGTTCACCCTGTGGTGAGGAAGTTTGATGAATAAATATCTATTCTTCAAAGCCAAAAGCCACAAAAATGGAACACCACCACAATGCAAGCGGAAGCAAAGACATTGCTGAAGTAGAGACAGGGAAGATTAGAAAGGAAAAATTTCAGAAGAACATGGGTTAACATTTTCAAACACAAAGATACTTGAATTGAATGCAAATAACCATCTGAACTCGCTATGAAAACAAAAGGTAACAATTCCCTTAAAACTGACAGTGGTTTCCAAGAGGATGCAAGAGTAACACATACTTTAACCAAGGAACTAGATCATTCGAGGACATAGCAGGCAAAATCATGGCACAAAAGCAAAAATAGGAGAAGTCAACAAATATCTATTCCCCATATTTGAAAGACAGAGGATAATTAAGTACTTTGAAGTCAATTAACAACTAATAAGAATGTTATCCAGGATCTGTTGGGCATAATGTTTCAAGCTGGCATGTACTATTAACTTGAGCCCAGACCTAAAATAATCATTTAACAAGTTCTTGGACCCTGTGACCTTCAATTTTAATAAACTGGAAAACTACTGAAACTGCAGAAGATTAAGGATGACAACGTTATGCCAATATTCAGGAAACAGTATAGGTTTGCTATTTATAGGCCTGGCACTTTGACACTCATCTTGGGCCAAAACCCTAATACAAACTTTGACTGAAAAGAGGGAGATTTTGGTCTGCTGCAGAGGGACCGCTCAATGCCAGTGCCTTGGCCAGCAAAGTACATGAGAACAAAGCAACCCCCTAACACTTCTGCGGCATATTCTGCCCTAAAAAGTTGTCAATTTGATGAGAATTAAAGCATCTGAAATGGTAATTAAACAATTGTGTGTCCACAGGCTGTTCATCAAATCTCAGGGCACACTTCCAGAGGTGCAAGAAGGACTTTACAGTGAAAACTTTCTACAAGGAGTAACATGTAGGAAAGAGAAGAAACAAATGCATCCCTAACAGAAGAAAGTCTAGGCAAGTATTTGCATAGTTAGGATGGCTACAGAGACACTTTCCTCTCAAGTTCTGGAATTTGTAGTCTTTGGTTCCTCTGCTGCTACATGCAGGTCTGAGGACTCAATCCTCTCAAGTCATCTAAGGAACCACAACACAGAGCTACTCATATAACCAGGAGTAATGACAACTCTTTAAACAGTTACAGTCAGGATGCTTAATGGAATTTTGGTTCAAAATATTCAGATTAAGAGTGCTAAGCTCATTAGCAGCAGTGATCCTGCTTCTTGCTCAAGCACTACCCTGGACAACTGCAATATCATACAGTCATTCTCAAAGAACAGCCAGAAATTAAATAACATTCACCAAAGGGGTGCCGAAAGGCCAGCCAACGTCCTAATGCTCCACCTAAACACAACCACCTGGTTTGTACTGCACAGGATTTTGCCCATCCTGAAGGAATAAGCACCATGTTGGTAAATACAAGTTGTCATTAAGAGAGAAGGAATGAGAGCCAAATGCAGATGTGCCTGCACTCCCTTCATGCTGAGGGATATGCATGCTCTAGCTCCAACTTTCCACTTAGTTTTCATGCGAGGCTTGCAGAAAGTGCATGTATCCTCTTCATAAAAATATAATACAATACAGGCAGGAAAAATAAAAGAAAAAAAAAAAAAAAAAAAAGAGACAAGGACAGACTATGCAGTTGGAAGCTGATTCACCCGATCTCCAAATGACACGCGATCTGCAGAAGATCATAAGCCCCTTTACAAGCAGGGCCTCTGTGGCCTTAAGCTACCTCTACTACAAGACTCACCACGTATGAAGCATCCCAGAGAGCCCCGTCTACAAACAGAAAAAATGAGGTAAATAAAAAGCAGAAGCAAAGTTGATGAAGCAGCTGATGAACTGTCATCAATGAAGCAAGGACAGGGTAGCTCATGCAACTAATTGCTTTCATGGAGATGATACCAGGTTCAAATCAAAGGAGAATTTAATTCTTCGGCAAAATACTGCACCTTAATTACCATCCATAATGTGAGAGCTAGCTAGACTCTCAATACTTGACTGCTCTGCAGCTAAGGCACCCAGGCGCTACTCACTGCAGGTATTAAGAAACCAGTTCCCAGATCTATCTGAACCTCTTGTCTTCCTGCAATCCCCAAAACAGGGGGCTTAGTTTCCTCCCCAGCTATACTCTCTGCAGCCTTCTCTGCATGAAAGATCATCCAAACCTAAAGAAAAAGGACCAAATCATTTTCAGTCTCCTTGCAACTAAGTGTTTTCTCACATTCTACAAGGAACTCATCTACTACATGAAGAAAACTGTTTAGGTAATTTTACAAATAAAGAGACATAGGTGAGTGATTTTTCAGTTGGCTTCTCCACATAAAACAGAGAAGAGGAGTCTTTCAGGAAAATATTCCTCTAAACTTAACGCCTAGAAAATTACAGAATGATAGACTATGCTCCTTTTCAGAGTGCTTTGCACAGATATATATGTGCAATGCAGAATATCAAATAGATAACCCTTCCTTCTATAAATATATAGAGAAAATATTTTAGTAATGCAACTTCTCAGAAATTAGCTGTACGTGCTTTCAAAAATTGTTCTGACGACTAGAAATCAAAGGAAAAAAGTATATTCTTGACACTAATTACAAAAGCAAAAGATAAAAGTCTGAAAACCATTCACACAAATATCAAGCATTTCCCACTTTAGAAGTAAATATTGAGTCAATTTGACTCAATCTGAGTGTTTACACACCAGCAAAGTGTTGCTTTGATATACAATTTTTACTATTTTATTTTTGAAAACAGGAAACAGATATGGTTAAACTAAGACACCTGCCAGGGTGATACATTCACTTAATGATCTATCCTTAGGAAGAGCAATCCCCTCCTACATCAGGTTAACATGCCACCAAAGGCCATAAATATTACAAAGAGCATCACAAGTGCACATATACACATTTGGGGATCAGAGAGGAGAGGCAGAGAAAGAAACCCCCTGCCATTTATTTCAGATGTGAAAGCAGCTCAAAGATTCTCTTTACAGATACAGAGCAAGAAAAATATAGTTCCTTTAGTCTTCACACTACTATCTGACCACTTAGCCTAACCCCTCACACAATACAGGAGAAAAAATTATCCTGGGATCTGCAGCATCAACACAACTTCTGCTAGAAATGAACCTTTTTAATAGAAAGACAAGCAGGCTGAATTTTGAAGCTCAAAGAAACGACAGCGTATGAAACGAAGAGGTGTCGCTGTTGTCATCACAAAGCTCCCAGCACTGCGTCCCAAGTGATCTCTGTAGTGCCCCAGGTGCTCTGGCACAGTTGGTCACTCCTCAGAGAATGAAACTGCAAGGAGTGAGCGGAGCGAGACACCCAAGGCAGGACTCCTAGGAGCCGCAGGCAAGAGCTCCGCCTTACAGCGAGCTTCCCCAGGACACACAGAGGGCTTTCAGAAAACACATGTTTTCCTAGGACTAGGTCACTTCATATTGAGCAAACTTAATGAGACCAGGGCAGGGATAACACGCAGTCTCCCCTGTCTGCTGTGCCTTGCTCCCAGGCTTCTACTTATCCCCTTAGCACTGGGATCACAGGGAGCTCCGCAACACCGCCTACTCCCTAGGGTGTCTTCTCATCGCGTGGGAGAGTTGGCCGCATTGTCGTGCCTCCCAAAGCAGGAAACCAGGGACACGGGAGCTCTGCATCACCTACAGCACCTAGTACCATTCCCAGGATCAGCAGCATGCGAGCCAGCAAATCCAAATCCTGGGGCACAGGAGTTACCACCCTCAGTTACGTTTGACACTATTTAGGATTTTATAAAAGATCAGTGGATGCCTAAGAACAAACATAGGACTAAAGACAGACAGCTCATGTTATTTACCCTACAATGTGCTCAGATTTCAAAAGGCACTGTTATTCTCCATGTTGGCTGGAGCAGCTTCACTGCTAGTTCCACCCACTTCAAAATAGCCTCGAATCCTGCGATGAAACCTGTATTCTCCAAAAAGCAGCTTGTTACCAGAGTTAAGTACAACATAACAGTATTTATAGTGATGGAAGACTAATATGTCAAAGTTGTCCCATCGTAACAGCGAGAAATCTGAATCTATATACACAAATGCTTTCAGACTTCAAGTTAAAATTAGAAAAATCTGAACACATAAATCTAACTCATACTCTGTGCAAACATCTCTTTAGCACTTGTAGTTTGGCTACTGCAAAGCAGCAAGTTTAGCCATGAAACAGCTACAACCTAAATCAGCAGGTATACTTACCTCATCTCTACCTTTGTGGGGCAGCACATCTAAAATTTAAGGATGCCAACAGGAGTGAGGCCTTTAAGGTTTCACTGACAGCTCAGCTAAAGTTAGAAGTTAAAAAAGCTGCTGATACCTGATCATTTTTCCAGACGCACTGAAAGCCCATGTCCTCGTGGCTCGCTGCACATCCGTTTCCTCTTCACGTGAGGTATGTCAGGCTGCTCCTCCAAGTGGCACCACGAGCAACGTTTAGGTCAGCCCAGCACTGATGTCTTCTCTCTAGAAAAAGCAGAAGGGAGAAAACTCAGAATCCTCTTAAACAAAAACGTATTTGAGTAAAGGTCTCTGAGATACACCTGAAACATAACAGCAGAAAATCCAATGTCAGAAGGACCAGGGGTGAACTGTACAGAAAAGTGTTAACCCCCACGCCTGGTGGAGGGCATCCCACCAGCACATCCTGATGGTACCTGCACATTTAAAAGCAGCACAAAAATTAAGAGGCTTTAGAAAACAAAACATAGATGGCTATGAGCTTGCAAAAACACAGGCACCATTACATAGCCCAGTCAACACCAATACCTCTCCCAACACCAGGCAAGTTCAGCATGTTCCTGATCTTTTGCAGAAGTAAGAGGAAGCATCTGAGTCAAAATTGACCTCAAAGTTAAGCATTCTGTTGATGGCTAGAAGTTTTGTAAAATGAATAGTTTCTGCAGAATATGCCTTCAAAAACCACCCATCTAATGTTGCACAAACACGGTGCATCCGTTCATCCGCTTGCACCCCTCCAGTATCAGCACTGGGAGACACATTTCACTAGTTATCACCTGGTGATATCCAAAAATGCAACTGTTGGCCAGTATTAACTACTTCTACTACTGACTTACTAAGCCAGCAAAGAAAACCCAGGAAAACAAGAATTATAATTTTTATGTCTGTTTTAAGACAGAAAGGGCGTGCACACAAATACATAATTACAGATATATACACACACACACACTCACTCTCAAGGTATATTTTCTTCAACAAAAAAAATCCTGCCTAAGATAAAATAAATGAAAACCCAGACATGAGAGATTCAAAAAAATGATTAAAAAGGAGACTCCCTTGCTGATCTTGCAGTAGTTTTAAACACAAATAACTCCCATACATGGAAAAGTGCGCACTAAAAGCAGAGAGATGCTGTTAACAGCCATGAGCCTGTAGATACCCAAAGTTGGCCACATGCCACCAAAATAAATTCCTAAATTTCACATGAAAAATACTGCCTTCTAGGATAGAGTTTAAAGCATCTTCTGCTCCATGGTAAGCAAGACAAGAACTGTTGCCGCCCAGGACAAGAAGAGCCTTGGGGGACCAAGTACTTTTACCAGCAGATCAGTTTAGACACTTGCATTTACTGGTGTCTTTTACAGCCTCCCATCGGTTTTTAAAACACTGCCTTCCAGGTTCAACCTGAGATTTGATGTGCACCTAAGGCAGCAAATAAATAGCAATCTGCTGCATGGATTCAAACTCTTAAAAAAAGCACAAATCCACTTACCCCCTTGCTAAAGACTGTTGGAGTGAATCAAACAGATACAAAACCAGAAGTGTGTAATATAAAAGAAAAAACACCTGGACACAGAGTCACAAAATAACTGCTGAATAATTTTCCCCTTCCTTTTTTTTCATTTAATTTAGCTATCATGGACCCAAGGAATTCCTTCAGCCTAGTGTTTCTCCTCCTAACAAAATGCCAGCAGGAGTGGGAGTGTCTGGATTCAAACCTTTTCCCCCGCAGATGCATTTTGTTTGAAGAACTGAGCACACAGAGCATTATTTGCTTTGAAATTCCCCTGCTGGTGGGAAAAGCCCAGCTGCAAGGGAGGCAATGGGCACCGCTCGCCACAGAGCTCGGATTCCATTCCCTGTATCCAGCTTGACATTGAGCAATGCTGTTAAACTACAACAGGGCTCTACCTTCATGCAATCCCGCCTAACTCCAAGTGTTTCTGTGCAAAATAAATACTTACAGGGAAGAGGGCACCTCCGCCAACACCAGCAGCTGTGGCCAATTCCTTCGGAGAGGAAACTTTGTCCCTGGGATGGGCGCAGCATTCTTGCACATTGCCCGGCTGCGGAGCCTCCTCTCCCAACAGGGCAAGATGGGAGGGTTTGTTACTGTAGCAGGGGCCGATAACAGCTTATCAGCAAAGGTTGAACTCCACAGATTTGCATAGCAAAAGCACCAAGGAACTTTTCCAACTAGTTTTCTCCCTCCTGCTAGGTTGGGGCCTGTCGGAACAAGTCTCATCCTCAAACACCTGCAGCGCCACAAAAGTAACCCAAAACTCTGGGATAAAAAAAAAAAAAGAAGCCAGAGCCAAAAACAGCTTCAGGAGTCAGCACAAGCAACAAAAATGCTCCCCGGGGCAGGAAAGAGCTTTGCAGCTTCGTGCAGGTTTTAGGGCAATTTCAACATAGCAGCCAATGCACTACACACGTTGGTGCAACAAGTCCACCATTGCTGAGTGGGAAAAAATCTTTGAGTTCTGCCCCAGACTCCTGAATTGCCACGGGCTGATGCAGCTTTAAAACAGGGGAAATGAAAGGAGCACCCTGAGTTACAGCTTCATTACTAATACATCCTGGATGAAGCAGCAAACCAGCAGCTGCAGCCTCGGTCAATTAACAGCAAATATTGAGCAGTATTGGCATTTAATAGTGTTTACTGCCTGCTGCCCTGGCTCCTGCCATGTTCTCAAAGTGTCCTGGCTCCATTTAAGTATCAATGTTAATAAATGAAGCCCTGATGCATCCACAGGGTCCACGGTGGAGGAAGGGGTTTACTCACTCAGAAGCGTTCACCGTCTGCTAGGAGAAAGCTAAAAGCCAAGGACAGGACGTGCCATCGAAACGGTGCTTGTCGCTTGGGGGACAATGTTGGTTTTCGCAGAGATCAAGGGTAGGACAAGTGACAGGAATACCTAAAAGCAGTGTCCTTCATAAACAAATCCCCAAAACGTGAAGCAAATGCATTAGGGGGCAGCATTTTTAACCTCAGAAAACTACTCAAATCAGGATCAGACAGACTGGGGCTGTGATTTCTGGCTGCTCATGCCCACACTGGTGGCGAACGGCTCTGTTTATTCCCCATTTCATTTACAAGATGTGCTCCCAGCAAGTCAGCAGTATCTCAGAGCCCTTCCTGCTCCAAAGCCAACACGAAGATACAGGCGACCTCGGGCACTGGGGGGACGAGCAGAATGAGGCACCCACTGGCAGCTGAGCTGTGGTGGGAAGAGATCAAGCAGCAGATGAAGTACACCTGGATTCGGCTCATTCAGCTACAAGACCTCGCTCTCTCAGGTGCCTCATGTCTCCTCTAACATGCAGGCTGGTTCATCCGGAGGACACATCTCTTGTAAGTTCCTCCAGCACCTCTGCAATCCTAGCATCCGAGTTCTTGGGATATATTAAGTGATATGACTAATACCTGCCATCTGTTCATGGTCACCTTCTCTCCCCTCTCCTGAAGGAGAGTCATCAGCCCAGCGCGATCTATTTTAGGAGTGTGGGTTTTTCAATATCCGTGCAGCACTGTTTTGAGCTTAAAAAAAAAAAAAAAAAAAAAAAGGAAAGCAAAGAAGTAGACCATGCTTTTGTATGGAAGATTGAGCATATGCAACATCCTTCAGTTACTGTAGAAGTCCCTGGCACAGTCAGTGCCCAGTTCTCACTCCAAGCTGCAGGCCAGCGCGAACCTACCCAATCACACCTCCTTGCTAGAGGTACAGAAAGGCACAAATAACCAGTCAGGCCACCTAGGTTGAGGTGAAACCTTCCAACTTGCATGACAGCTTCTCCCCATCAGCTGTGGCTAAGGGAAAAACACACTGGACACCCAAAGAAGAGAAGGGCTGGAGGGGAGAGGAGCCCAAGGTCAGTTTTACCACTACCTTTGCAGGAGCTGTATCAAAGTGCAAAGATGAAACAGGGCCCTGCAGGAGGCAGAAAGACTCGTGACCAAGCAGCCTCTGGCCCCACCACTGCTTCACTGGTGCAGAACAGGGATTCATAGTGAGCACCGTTCTCACACTGCTGAACCGCATTTTGCTGTCTGTCTTGACTTCTAGATGGCACAAAATGAAAACATAGGTATAAAAATAAAAGAGGAGAAGCACTGAGAGTCCTTCTGCAAGAGCTACAGATACAATAGGCACAAAACAGCAAAGTCCTACTCGATTCCCTTTGTTACAGCACAACACAGAATGAGTACTAGCCAGACACATCAATGGAGCTCTAAAGAAGTGGCCTCGATTTCGCAGCTCAGGCAGTCCAACAAGCTACTGGGAATAACATCACCTGAGAACAGCAGTTATCGAATGGCACCCGAGAGGACGGCAAGTGCTGTAAAGCTCTTAAGGGCAGCAGGTGCCAGCGAAGAAAACAGCGATACTGTAGAGCCCGAGACAGAAACTCATGTCACAATGACAAAGAAAATGAAACCGCGGGGCCCTGGGGACAGCAGAGACTCCTTTCCCTACTGCTTCCTTGAGTTACACCAATCCCATTCCAAACAGGCTCCGGTTGGTTAAATAATTGTGTGTGAGGAAATAGTTCCCAAATTAAGTTGTTCTTATTCCCTAAAATGAAAACTTTTCTTAAAAACAAACAACCAACCCCTGTCCCCAGGGCATCCCACAACCTTTCTGGAAATCTCCACTTACATTTTTGTCTCTCTCCTGTTCCTCACTTGCCCTGAACCATTATCTGCTTCTCTCCTCTCCACCTTCAGAGGACCCATAAAGCCCCTGATGTGCTGCTGAGTGCAGCAGACGGAACATCCATTCCCTTAGCAAGGGGCCCATTTCTTCCAACAGGCAGTCGGCCACCCTAACTTCTGCGACTTGAAGGTCACTAGCCAGGAAGGCCAAGAATCATAGAGTTCTCATCCTTCTCATGTGCAGTCCTATCCCAGACTGTTTCAACTAATACCTGACCTTCTATAATACACCCTTTCATGCCTTCTGGGTATCATTTTCACTGCAAAAAAAAGAAAGAGTCTGGAAACGCCTTCCCCCCCCCCCCCCTCTCTTTTTTAAAACGTCTCAGTAATTGACCCCAGGGTGTTTCGGCAAGGAGGTCACATGCACCTCACACACAAACAAGTCACCTCCTAGGCTCTTGCTCACAAACGCTGCTCTCCTCCTTGAACTCTACTTCTCACTAGCAAGAGTGAGGGCTGACACTTCCCTCACCCTCTTCCCCCTCTTGCTGAAACCTTCCTACTGCCGCTCTAATAGTTCTTGACTTAACTGGGACAAGGAAAATTATTCTGGGCTCTTCTGCCCTAGCAGTGAGGGGATTCTGTATTAACCATCCAGAGCATTGAAAAGTCATACAGAAGCCCCAGGCATCTGTTCTAATACTCACTTATACTTGTGTTTTAACAAACTTGTCCATTTTTACCAGATGTGTCCACAGCAATTGCATTTACTACTGCAGACATATACTTCTTTTGCACAGAAATACTTCAGTGTTTAAAAAAAAAAAAATCCATCTGCTCACCTAGAACACAACCCTGTGAGACTGAATTCACAGCCCTTACAGTGAGAAGGGCAAGGGCAGCCCTGCTTCAAGGCAAGGCCTCGCAGCTGGAGCTCTGCCCCGCTCTCCGTACCGTTATTGAGCACGCAGTGAAAACGCTGGCGCATCCACAGGAGCTGCAGGCAGCTCCTCCTTCTCCGCTCAGCAGAACTGCATCTAGTAGTGCTTACTGAAGAGCTCATTTCAGTACAGCCCATTTACTCGGGGTACAAGAAGATCCCAGGAGAAGGGCAGTACAAGCCCTGCTGTAAGATGCCCCACAATCCTGGGGAGGCACTGCTCAAAAAAGAGCCTTGCAAAGATAATTATAAAAATTCAAACCCAAGTATCTCATGTTGCTAGAAGGACTAGCAGCTGAGACTGCCTCCATTTTCTCCAAAGGGCAAGACTCCAACTGGAGCAATAGAGTAGCATATTAATAACAATTTTAGACCGATATCTTCATTTCCTTTGAATACTTCTTTCTCTGCCCTCATCTCCACTGACAGGAGGAGTCAGAAAAAGGTCAATACAGCTTCATTCTTTTTCTTACTGAAAAGGTATGAAGAACAACCAGAAAGTTTAGCTTATTCCACTCTCGCTGTGGCTTAAGCACTAAGGGAAGGGGGATAAACTAACTCTAGTAGCATCCAGTGTGGCTTCAGCATAACCTGGCTGCTTTCATCAGGGCTGTTTAAATTTAAAAATTAAATCAGAACTGTGCTTTGGTTAAGATTAAAAATATACAACAATGCATGGCAGTGTTTAGTTTGCAAGGATGAAAAAAATTGCAGTAACACACATGCACCGAGGAGCTGCACCTATTTTATACTCAGTATCTAATCTTAATATATGATCAGAACCTAAGCAGACTTCATTCATGTAATATGTAAATATATAAGATTTAGGAAGAGTACACCAGAATAAAATTGTTACACTCAGGAAGTTGGAAATAAAGTATCCAAAGCAATATCTTCTTTTCAGTCTTTCATGTACTATAAGGTTTTACAGTTTATTACCTAAACTAAACAGCAACTTGGCCTGTTTTGCATACCAACGTGATTTTTCTTCATAGTTCTTAACAAAAGAAAGTCACGCTGCAGCCTTTAGTGCAGACACTCATTCTCTGCCTGAGTTGGGCTGCAGATTCCCCTCAGGAGAGCAAGGGACCAGCTCAGGGATTCCCAAAGGCCTGTTCATGGAAAGCCATTTACACTGAAGCAGCTGCACAAAACATCTGTAAGGACTGCAAGTCTTGGATCAATACTGAGAGATTTCATTTAATGTCCTTTCAGTCCAGAGTGATAATATTTCACTGGACACAGCAAAACAAATAGTTTTCAACACAGCAAATGAAATATGCAAAAAAAGTTTATATTTATATATTGAAATATGTATATACATATATATACCAAGCAAGTTGTAAGAATCATTGCTTTTATTTACTGTAAAAGTAGCTTTGACAAAAGCTACAAGCTCAGTGTGGGGCCAACTTTCCAGGAAACTGGCTGCCATGCCCTAGGCTGCTTCCACTACTTGTGCAACAGCTCAGTTACTACTATTGCATTGCCAGTTTCTAACGTGACATCCTGCACGCCTCAGCACCACACATGCTGCTCATTTTACCTTGAAAACATCAAGTCCTTAGAAGAAGAAGAAAAAAAATGCAGCGGGCCTCAGCTTCCCATCCCTTTCTTCAGTACTACGCGGATGGGAGCGGGCACCAAACACGGCCACTGATGTAAACAGTCTTCTCACCAGCTACAAAGAGTCTTTTCTTTCTTGCCTAGTAATGCCCCCCTGACACTGCATCCTCTCCCCGCTCTGTCGAGTATCGCACGCAGGACATGCTCCCCAGCACCACCCTGCAAGCAGAGACTTAAATTCACGAGAGTAATGAGATACAGAGCTTCCAGTCTGCAAAAAAAAGAACATGGGAAAACTGAATTTGGTGTAGGCGAATTTTCTACTGGGCTTGTTTTCCACACAGAAGAGTATTTGTGCACCAGAGGCCTCTGGCTCCAGCACTGGACAGGCTGAAATAATTTCTGTGCAGACAGAATGACACTTGGTAACCACCAAGACATGTTGTCCACAAGTTACACTCCACTATTAGCTTTAAATTAATAGCCATTATATATATATATACACAGTCATAGATCAAAGCGATATATATCAGCATGTTATATACTGATATATTATATAAAATATATACAATCAGTATCTATCAGTAGAGTAACTAATAGAAACGCAAATTTTCTAGTCAAGAATATTATAAAGCAGGAAATAGCCTAATTAATTAGAATTAATGTTCCTAATCAAGCAAACGTAGGCTTACATGGGCTAATAGCATTACTTTACATGTTACTCATTAAAGTACCATTTTTAGACTTAAAGTCTAAAATAGGATATTTCAAATCTTAACTGTTTGTGGCAAAAATACTTNTATCAGCATATTATATACTGATATATTATACTGATAGATACTGATTGTATATATTTATAGAGTAACTAATAGAAACGCAAATTTTCTAGTCAAGAATATTATAAAGCAGGAAATAGCCTAATTAATTAGAATTAATGTTCCTAATCAAGCAAACGTAGGCTTACATGGGCTAATAGCATTACTTTACATGTTACTCATTAAAGTACCATTTTTAGACTTAAAGTCTAAAATAGGATATTTCAAATCTTAACTGTTTGTGGCAAAAATACTTTTATTTCCATATTGGAAGCAAACTTACATAACATTCCCCATTTTGATTTCTGCTATTAAAGGATTTTACAGAAGAATAGTGTACGGTTAACTACAGCCCTAAGGGTCTGAGTACAAAAATAACACAAAAGATAACACAAACTCCACAAAACATTATTTTGATTAAGTTTCACTCAAGCATGTTCTGTACGTTGGGGGAATTGATTTGTCCTCTTTGACAGCAGGCACTCTTCCTCATCTCCTCTGAGCAGTGATAATACCACTTGAAGTACTGCTGGAACAGAGCTCAAAAAGGGCTTGCTTAATTAAATATATTCACCAAACTAAAAAAAGTGCATCTTAAAAAAAATCTAAAATAATTTTTAAAAAGTCAAATAAATCATCTCCTAGCCTAGGTTCTCAAGTTCTCTCAAGCACTTCAAAATTAATTGCAATTAATTGATATGGTGTAAAAAAATACCCACTTGCTAGACATTTCCTCCAATGACAAAATGCCCAGATTCGCAGGGCCAGGCCATCCCAGAAAGGCAGATGGACACTAAGCTGAAATGAGGGCAGGCTGATCTTTGGGAAGATTTATGGTCGGGCCAAAGACACTGAAAAGCTCATTAGTCACAGGCAAACAAAACGTACTCACGTTCAAGACATTCCAGTTTCCAGAAGAAAAGTGTCAATTGGCTCATTTTGGGAAGATGTAATGGTCCATTAGTGTTTGGAGTTATTCCTCTTTGCTGTTCCTCTTGTAAAATGGTATTCTGAACATCTAAAAAGAAAACGTTAAAATATAGCTCAAATAAAGATGCTATGTTACATAAACATCATGCTTTCCTGCTTTTTAAATGAGACACCGAAGAGTTATCCGAAACCAACTACCAGATGGGTACAGTTACCAAATAACGAAGTTGCCAGAAGAATCAAAAGCTTCCTTCTTTCCCTCTTTGACCCTCACAGCTCACGTATTTATTAAGTTCATTACAGTAACATATCGAGACTTTAACCTAAAGCTTGGGTGAGGGGAGCAGCAACTTGCTTAAAGTGAGTACAGCCAGTGACAAAGCTGAGAATTACATTATATCAAAGGTGCCTTTTCAGTGCATCTCCTGTGTTTTACTTATTGACATTTATTTGCTACACTTAGGTTTATCTCAAAAGTAGTAACTCTGCTTAATTTCCTTAAGGTGAAAGATGAACTTTCTCAGCCCCACTAGAGACATCCCATTCCCAGCTCATCCATACAACCCAACCAGAGTACATTGAGGTTGCAGGGCTGTAGTCGACTATAGGCTTAAAAAGCAGGACTGAAAAGGATAAGCAAAAGGTTTTGGATTGTCAGTGGGCAAACACCATAGAAACAGATAGAAAGAAACGCCCTAACAGGCGCCTTTTGCAGCCAAAATAATTATATCCTGAGCAAGAACCAGATCAAATTTACAAACAGATTGCTATGAGAGTTGTGTTTTTTCATACTCTTTTTAGGAGATTCCTCCTCCTTTAAGACTTAACACTAGGGTTCCACCCAAATGCAGCAGCTCATGGCTTGCCCACACCAGCACGAACCGAAACACGTGTCCTTGTACCACACAGTAACCTGCCCTTTTAGAAGGGTCTGCGCAAGAGCTATAAAACCACCCGAGGCCACGAAACCCTCCATCTATTTCAGCTTGTTCAGGTCACACCCTCAACGCTGCCAGCAGCCAGGAAGTCTAGGAAAAGCAGCCACTTCCCAATAATTACAGTCCGATACAAACTAGCCATTTTTGCTTTCATGATTGACTGCTCGAGACACAGAGTCTCCAGACTTTTGTTCTTCGTCCTTTTGCAACTTGATGCTGCAGTTTAGGAGAGCTACAGAAAGAGAGTGTGAGTGGAAGAGTTGCACGCAGTCTAGATTAATGGCCGGAAAGCCAGGAGGAGAGCAGGTGACATGAACTCGGAACCACCTCCGCACCGATGCGAAGGAGCCCACATGTGAAGAGAGCATGGACAAGGCTTCATCCCAGCTCACTCCACCGTAGGGGGATCCAAGAGGGACCTTCAGAGAGGTCATCGGACTCGTGTTCGGTCCACTCAAACAGCCCGCAAGTGCTGGGGCACATCTCAACATGAATCCAAAACATAGTTCTCAAAGTCAGCCAGACACCCCTTTCACCGAGTCACCTGATGAATCATTACTAAAGTGATATATAAACATCATTGTGATGTAACTATTTAATTAGACTGAGACTTACACAAAGCATGTTCCTAATTAGCTCTCTCAGTAATCCCCTGACCACCATCTGGAGCTCAGCCGAGATCTTGATCTCAGACACTCTAAACCATCATGCGTGCTTGAAACCAGGATTTTCATGTAAACATACCCCTGGAAAAGCCACACGATGCCTTCAAATTCCTACAGCTGAAGAAGCTGAGAGGAAGACTTAAAAAAAAAAAAAAAAAAAAACCAAAAACAAAAAAACCCTGTACCACTTGTTCCATGGGTTTTTCACAAATAGAACAGCAGGATTTATCAAACAAATCTTGTATTTAAAACAAAATATACCTCCCAATAAACAAAAACCTCCAGTCACAGCTAATGAAGTCGATGCATGACACAACCAACCATCTCCAAAAAACACAGGAGAAAATCTCCCTAGAACCAGACTGTGACAGTGAACTAACTCACTCTAGACATAGCTTATTTTCATAAGCTTATTTCCCCCATTTCCCTTATTTCCCCCTCACTCACATACAAATAATGCAACATATTTTTGCTGTTAAAATACACAGAAATTTGTTCACCAAAAGCACCATCCAGGACTGGCTGTATTTTTGCTAGCAACTTCTCAATCTATTTGAAAATCCTATTTCCCACGGTCAAGTCAGAGCTGTCTAGGACACCTCCTGTGTACAAAGCCTCTTAACTAGAGAAAAATGAGTTTTATTTAATATACTGCTCTTGGACTTGTATGTCGAGCTCCCTATAGCAAAGCATTCAAGAGGGAAACACTCTGTATCACACAGAAATGCACCTAATCTTGTCAGTTCCAGAAGAATTCTTCTATTCTCCAGGAATTTTATCAATCAGGTTTTAGACTCTGCAAGAAAGCCCAAAGCAGCAAGGGAGAGAGGCATGGAGCAGGCAGAAACCAGCTGTATTTGAAAGCAATGATTGCAAGACTTAAAGGGTTTCTCTTTTTGTTTTGTTTTTCTCCAAATTATAGCGTGTGTAAAACCCCAAACCTGTGCTGGGAAGAACAGTCCCAGAGGCAGGACTTAATCGATCAACTGGCCTGTCTGCAAACAAAAATTTCTTCCAGCTCAAGGTAACTTAAATATAAATTAGCACAAGCAAGATTAGAAACGACTACCAGACTTCATCCGGACCAACCTGGAGACCCCAATGGCTCATCATTTTCCTGTGCATAAGGTGAACAGCGAAGGGGCGTAAACAGTCACCTCCCCCAGGTGCAATGTAACCACCTACTAGCGTCCCGCTGCAGACAACACCACCATTGCCATGGGGCACGAGTTTGCTAAACAATGGGCTACACATATGCAGCTCTGCACAAAAGCCCCAACATTTTCCACATTCCAACTCCCACTTCCTTTGAAATGGCATTTTAATTCCTTTTTTTTTTTTTTTTTTTTAAATCTTCTGCAGAAGCAGGAGAGAGGAGTGAGCGGTTAAAACGTCACGTTTAAACAGCTACAAGCACCTTTGCCACAATATTGCCCTGCCAGGGCAGCAGGTGACGATCGGCAGGGTTACACGAAACCAAAGTCCTAGGCAGCAAGTCAATATTTAACTTCAGCACTGTACTACTGAGATCTGCCTGGAGTATCCCGTGCAGTAATTTAACAAATTCTGCCTTTCTAACTAAGGATAACAAACTGCAACTTACTTGCTTTATGAGAAGCTGTGTAGATAAATTCTACAAGGACAGTGGTTGAGATTAAGTTTCAGTAAACATAATAAAGGACCTGAAAAAAAATGCTTCTATAAAAGAGGATCTAAGGAAGGCGACCTGCACCTTGCAGAACAGGTTCAGAGAGGGGCAGAAGCCACCACACAAAAGTCACTTAAAACTCAATCACACCAAGTTCCAGCAATCCCAGTTTTCCAAGAGAAAGCATTTTGAGCACTGCAATTAGCCCACTGTGCTTTATTCCAAAGGCAATTTCTTGTTGACTACATCTGGTTTCATCCTTTATCTACCGGTTCCCTCTGTTTAAATGTGATTTTTTTTCCCCATGTTTAAATTTAGCAAATTGCTTTTGTTCTCTGAAACCAAACTGTTTTAGTTACTAGCAAGACACACTACAGGCACATTTTTAGGATTTCCACAATTCTCCCTTCCTAATCCTGCACTTTCTAATATTAATATTTTACCAGCTTGGTCATCACCCAGCAGGAAACCAAACAAAAGTATTTGTTTTTGCAAAACGATTGCAGAGGGGAGAGGGTAGAGCCGTTTAAACCGGGTTTATGCCCCGGAGAGATGGGTTCTGGCAACACTTTTAGGGGACAGTTAGACCACGATGGAACGAATTAACAAACCTGCGTCCCCGAGCGTTTCCCCACGGAACCAGTGTCACTCTCGGCGCTCCTCAGACCCCCCATAAGCTGATTTAACCTTCTAAATCGGTAGAAAATTCGCCACGTGACAGAACAAGAGACACAGAGGGGTTCGCCCAGGTTTCTGCTGGCTAGAGGCACCAGTCGGGGGCAGGGAAGGACCAGGATCTTCTGGATATGGGGGGAAAAAAATGGGCTCCCAGGGGGGAATCCGCGCAGGGAAGCCCGGCCTCCGGGCGCGCTGCGTGGGCGGCCCCGCGGGGCTTGCCTGAGCGGACGGTGCTGCCTCGCCCTGCCGTTACCGCCCGCTTGTAGCGGGCGCCGCTCCAGCGCGACGCCAGCGCCGACACAGCCGAACCGAACCGAGCCGAGCCGAGCCACGGCCGCCGCCGCCGCCGCCCCCCCAGCCCCTGTCGCGCCGCCGCAGCCCCAGCCCCGCTCCGGCCCCGCCGTTACCTGGGCACCGCATCCGCGCCGCGGCTGCACCTCCCGCCGCCCCGCCCGTCCCGTCACTTCCGCCGTGCGCGCGGGGCCGTGCCTAGGGCGCGTGCGCAGCGGCGCTGAGGCGGAGGGGCACAGCGGTAACGGCTGGGGGCGCCATTTAACGGCCTTAACGGCCCCAACGGGCGGCCGGGCTCCTTCCTTGTGAGCGCTTGGGGCACCCGCGGGGCCGCCTGCCGCGTAGCGCCGTGTTCCCGAGAAAGAGCAGTGTAAACAAAAGAGCTGGCGTATATTTGCTTAAATTTCCAAGTCAACGGGGAATGTGCCCCCCCTTTTTGATCCTTTGCGCAGCGGGGGTTGTAACGTCGCGTTCTGCGAGTGCTCAGCCGCCTCCTCGTGTTCTTGTTCTCCACAAACCCCGGGGGAAGAGGCCTCCGTCTGCACAGCAGTACCGCAGCCTTCCAGGAGGTGTTGCCTTAAAACCGTGCAAACGCGCGGCTCACCACGCCGGGAGGTGGACGGGGACGGGTTGCTTGTTTGGGCAGGGACAACTTGTCACTGTTCCCCCTGGACATCTCTCTGCGTTGCCCAGATGCCCACACGTGCGAGCCCCATGACTGTAGCTGTGTCACGTTCTCCTGGGGCACGAGGGCCGTGGGGAGCCGGGCGGTGGCAGGGGGTGAAGGCCCGGGCAGGACATGGCGCTTTTGTCCTTGGTGGGCGAATATGTTACAGGAGCTAACAGGGGCAAAGGGACTTGGCAACCCCACAGTGCTCCTGCTTGGGGCGGTTCATTGACCCACAGCCTGCAATGTTCCTCATGGCTGCTTCTGGTCTTGGGGTATGGATTTGATACTCTCCTCTGGAGCCGCCTTTCATTTCTGCAGGGTTGGAAGGGGCACCCGGGGTATTTTCTAAGCGTTACCCTCTACTACCTAACCCAAACACCAGTAGTCAAAGGGATGACAAAAGTTAACAACGCTCGGAGGAACGTGCACAAACTGTCTCACTCCAGCTTGTAGACGAGCCACTGGTTAGTCAACACTTTTACCCAGGCTCCCTCCATAATGATAATTCTTCCGTAATGATAATTCTTCCATAATCATAGTTCACTTCTGCAGGTTTCTGTGCCGAAGGGCCGGCGACGAGGGCAGCGCTTTGGTGCCGTTCGCAGCGGAGCCTTGGAAGCAGAAGCGCTCGATGCCAACCTGAGCGCCACCACACCACGCACGTAGCCCTTAGCTGCGTGCTTAGCTTGAACGCACGTCCCCCTCCTACTACTAAGCCCTGCTCATCTTTAAGAAGAAAAAAAGAAGACAAAATGTGCACAAAATACCTCATTTACTGAAACCTTTTCATCAGTCTGTAAAATCAGCCTTTTTTACTATTTTTTTCCATGAGAAATAATTCTTCTGCATGGATTCATGCTCAATAGCGTCTCCTGCTTCGTCCTGTCTGCAGCAGAGAGATTAATAAAAGACAACTGAAGTAGAGCTGTAAAGTATAAACAGAGAGTACAAGTGCCCAGAGTGATCTTTGGTTTTCTTCTGGTTAATGAAAAAACAGCAGATCAGGTAGTGCCCACAGCTCCAAGGGATCATTTTGCACCAAATACTCCGCTTAACATGCTATGGCTGAGTATTATCCTTTCTATAAAAAACCAAAGATTTTTAAATTTACGTGGTTTAACAAATTACAGAAGAGTTTTGGTGGTCGGCCATGATGGCAAGGAGGCAAGGAGGGCAGCAGCTGCTGTGCCTGAAGCTATATATATATGTATATATTAGCTATGTATTAGAGCTTCCCATAACTGTCTGTGGAGCCCACTGTGTGTCTCATGGCTGCCTGTGGGCCTGGCGTGTCTCTGCAGGGGACGTTTCTGCAGCCCCTCTGCGTCCTTCGTAGCGTTGAGCACCTGCCTGGGATGGTCCTCCCGCAGGAGCCGCGGCGCCAACAGCTGTGCACAGAATGTACCCGATTCTCCAACCTTGTGAATCCTTGCTCGGAAGGACCTCTCCTTTCCCCCGCCATCACATATCGGTCCAAAGGATGTATTATCTTTTTGGCAGCAAGTATGGCACTCGTGCCTCTCGCTCAGAGCTGGGGGCTTCCTTGGGGCTGTGAAGGGGGAGGAATGTCCCTGGGGTGCGTGGGTGCTGCCTTAGGGTGATGTGCCCTGGGGCTGGGTTTGGGTCCTGGGACCAGGCTGTGCCATCCCGCCCGCCGCTGCCCTGCGCCACGGCGGGTCTCAGGGGGTGCCCGGGCAGCCAAAGGAGGACCAGGCTGAGCCTGGACCTGCTGCTGCGCGAGCCGGACCCCGCGGCCACCACGGCCGGGAGCAGACAACCCCGCGTTCCACACCGGCCGCAGCGCGCGGGGCTTCGTGTGCCGAGGGAGGCCGCGGGCCGCGGCACCGCCCACAGCCGCCGCT